>JAJJWW010001682.1:0-474445 GCA_023531295.1 Papaver armeniacum
AAGAATACATACAATTCCGTGTCGTCGAGGCTACGGTCACTTTTAGCATAAATAACAAGCCTTTAAACCCCTAGGTGTCCCTAGTGGACGAGTTATAGTCTCGTGAGGGTTTACTTGAGATATACCCACAAAACCTATTTCACCAACTTACTAGTTCTCCGTAATGATAGTATCCAACGCGCTAAGAAGACATAGAGATTCTGCACACTAGTCATAAGAAGTTAGACACATAAATGAACACAATCTCATTCTTAAAAATTGAGAGAGAAATAACCATCCCTTCTCGACTAAAATTCGGGTTCGGAGTGATCAAAAGTCTCGACTCGCTCACAAGAAAAGGGTTTTATGATATTGCGCTCAATAATAAACAGCTTTTTATGGGTCACACATGTGTCCAGGTAGGAATGAAGAGAGAATCCTGCGACACGTTGAATGGTAGGAAGGTAAAAACCCTCCGAAATATTTTGAAAACCCACATCTTTTAATATTTTTTTAAAAACCCATTTTTCTGACGATCTCTTCGAAAGGAAATCAACCATTTAACGAAGGTGGGAATATGCTTACTTACCGTGTATCCGTTCGGCGTGCAGCTAGCACCACTCTCACAGCATCCATAGAAACGTCTTCGGTCTTCTATCGGTGTCTTCATCTTCGTCTTCGGTCTTCAACTCTTGATGATAACTCTTGAACTTCGTAGAATCTTGACGATATGATTCTTTCCCTCAAATTCCTTGTTGCTTGAAACTTCATTATAAATATTCCTTCTTTCCATAGGCTTTATTGAAAGAATACAAAACTAAAAACAAACTATACAAACCCAAAAATTTTAAAAAAAAAAATTTTTTTTTTTTTTTTTTTTTTTTTTGTTTTATATATATATATATTTTTTATTTTTTTTTCTTTTTTTTTTATTTTTTTTTATTTTATTTTTTTGTAGACAAGAGAAAAATAAATACAAAATAAAATAAAATACAAAGGCCATGGTGTAAGTACTTTACCGCTTGAATCTTCACAACTTATATGTCTTGATATCATAGACTTCTCGAACTCTCATCCTTATAAACTTCGCTCTTGCATGTTGCTTGTAAACCTTAAACGTCTTTCAACTTTCCTTCAAATTCGTGATGCTCCTCTTGTTGATGATGATGGTGTTTCTATGGACCTGTTGGTGTAGAGAGGGATAAGGTGGATGGTGCTAACTGCGAACAAGATCACAAGTGGTATGTAAGTTAGCAATTCGATGTCACCAACATGGTTGATAAAAATAGCACTCAAGAGATCAAAATAGTGCTTCTATGGTGGGAAGTTGGACAGCTCACCATTCTGCCCGGAATTTACGTACGGTGACACACACTCTAAAAGCACAAATTTAAAAGATAAATGAATCGTCCAAAGAAAGTCAAGGTGGGAAATCATATAACAATATGCGACAAGAAAAAGAAATAAAAACAAGAAAAGAAAAAATTAAAAGATAAAAGATACAAAACCTATGGTTTGCCTCCCATGTAGCGCTTGGTTTAAAGTCGTCAGCCCGACTATATCCTTGCAAGATTCATTCCCCATATACCAACAATCTGAAAAGTTGAGGATCCTTCCATAGAACCTGTTTTGCAAACACTAGCTTCACACAAATATTAGTACAATAAAGCAAAAGTGAAGCTATGAACCGATAAAAGCCTCCCCCACACTTATTCTTGTCCACACTTGGAAGTGTATAAAGAATATAGACGTCGGGTACTTCCACGGTTTCTTGTTCCAAAACCTGCATAGTATGAGAATCAAGTATCTCTAATGGCGGAAAACGAGAAACAAAGTCATTCAACAATATTCTCGAAGCACATACATTCAAACCAATAAGAGGTAAAGGAGAAGAAACAATAGGCAAAGGGTTAGATAAACCTTGCACAATCTCTTGTATTACGGAATCCTCTTCATCCTTGAAAAACTCAAGTGAATTATTCACCTCTTGTATATCATGGTCCTCTATCAAACCTGCAACCATTCTTCGTCCGTTTCTGCCTTAACCAAAGTATCGACATAAACATCATCATTATAATCATATGCAAGCTCAATTGGGTCTTCCACAAAATTGGTCATAACGGTCTCATTCTCAACATACTCCTTTTTGTTGTAAGGCACATACTCTTTTGCGGATCCAAATTTTATCATAAGAAACTTTTTTAGAACACTCGAAAATGCATCATCCTCAAGCTCCACCCTTTGAATAGGCTCTTGATCATTATTAGGATCAATGCTTGAGTAATCTACACAAGTGTCGACATATTCCTCTTCATCTTCATCTTGATCCCAAAAAGACTCCTCGGGGATGTCACCATGAGTTGTTTCAAGCAATGTATCATAATCACCGTCACTATCATAGTCAACATAAGATTGGTCCTCGCTGAATTTAGTGTTGCTAATCTCGAACTCATCCTTTTGAATAGGTGAATGATCATTATTAAGATCAAGAGTTGAGTTAACTACACAATTATCCACGAAAGTGCCCAAGGATTGGCCTTTTTCAACATTAGCATCAATCAAATATTCATCACAAACCATATGCACATAAGAATTATCCATATCTTCCTTGTATTGATCAATGCCTCTTCGCAAGCTAACCATACCTTCACGAAGTTCTTGGATTTGCTCGTTTGTAGTCTCTTTAGCTTTTTGAAATTCCTCTTGTAAAAAGTTGGAAACTTGATCTATAAAGTTAGAGACTTTTTGTTCACGAGCATAAGAATCCTCCCATCCTTGTTGTTGTTCCCCGCCATAAGGTTGTTGAGGAAAACCATAAGGTTACATGGAATATTGGTCATAACCAATGAATTGGTTTTGATTATACCCATGGAATTGGTAGTTATCATATTGTTGAGGTTGAAATCCGTATCCATCCACGTAATATGCTCCTTCCATGAGAAACAAGCACCTGAAATAAAATTCTCAAACCAAGGTTAAAACCCATAAAATAAGAAAAAAAAAAAAAACTAAAACTAAAAACAAAAATAAGAAACCAAAAACAATTGACAACCGATGCCTCCCCGGCAACGGCGCCAAAATTTGACCGGTTGTCAGCCGACACAAATATAATTACACTTTCTTACTACTCAAAATATAAATATAGCAAGGGCAAGAAAGGATCGATCCCACAGAGAGGTCTAGGTTGTCAAATTGTTTCGGTTCCCTATAAATAACACCGGTAGTTTTGTGATTATAATAAACTAAATAAAAACAAATAAAGAAATAAGCAAACAAATCAAATCAAGGATAAGAAGATATTGGTCATGGATTTCGTTTTCATTCACAAACATGGTTTCACCACAATAACTAGAATTGATATTTTAATCTCAACTTTTATCAAAGACCCTAGAATACCTTGATCGCAAGAATATCCCGCTAATCTCCTCATGTCATCAACAAACACATTAAAAGATGCGAATATGAATTCTACCTAAAGGAACAACCTAACGTGTAAAAGCACTAATCAAGTTTAATTCCCTAGGTGCGTTAAGTTCTATGAAATCAGGCCAATCAAAGCAATCGAACGTGGAAAGCGCACTAATCCGATTTAACAAAGGTTATGGTTCACATATGACTATTAGGATGTATCACTACAAGCAATAATCACAATTATGCTACTTGTAATCAGGAATCTATCACTTTTGCGTATAATAAATCCTAATCTAGCAAGAGAGATGAAAACAAACTCAATCGATTCGCGACTCGACTAACAAGCATTCAAATCACGTAACAATATTGATGGTGAATCATAAACGATAATATGAGAGAAAACTAATTTATTGCACAAAAACCCATGTTTGGAAATCAAACTTATTCCATAACCAATAATAAAACTCTAGCTCATATTCATGGAGTTCATAACAAGAAGAAAGATAAGTCTCATGTTTCTAAACCCTAGAACAAAGTAGAGGAAAAAGAATAATATATGATAGATAATAGAAGATAATAAAAGTCTTATCTTTTTATATGTTTCTCTATTTCCATAAAGGATACTCCTTCCAATATTAGGTCTTCTCAAAATCCATCTCCAAGTGGTCCACCAAGCCCATATGTGAGAAAAACCCATGTGAAAATTCTGCCCAAAAATCGTCGCGGAAACCTCGGGATTGTGGCCGGAAAGATTGCCGGAAAGTAGTTCAGGTGACCGGCAAAGTCCGCCCGGTCACCGGTCAACGGGTCAAAACGGTCGAAGGTCACTGAGTCAACTCGGTCAAACCGAGTCAGGATCGGGTGAGTAAGTGTGTCAAAACTAGATCGTGACAAATGAGTTAGATAATCACCGGACTCGGTGATCCGAATGGCCTTGGCTCCGAGCCATGCACAAAGCTAGAGTTTGTCGCACAATCCTTGTGCCACCGTGATGCACAACTCACCACTGCAGACTTCATTTTCTTGCTTAAATTACTAAAGAACACCCAAACCAACATGCTCGGCTCTTACTGCAATTTCAACTTCATATACTCAGCTGCGACTTCACAGCCTTCAACTTCTTTGTCTTGCCTAGCCACCTATCTCACACAGCATCACCAGTACCTCTTCCAATTCATGGCTGCAACATAGACTCAAAACTCCACCAGATATCAAGCTTTCTCTGTCTCTTCAAACACATCCCAACCAACAACCACCAATGCCTGAATTGTATCCACACGACCAGCTTTCTGCAACACCTCAGTTCATGCCTATTGCGACTGCAATACCACACACAGCACCACATGAACCAATCACAACATCATTTAGCTCCACTTAGGCTTTCTTTTCCTCCCTGCGACCATCACTAGCTCTCAATAGCAGCACCAGAACTTTTGCAGTTTCCATCTGGCCATCAGCTGCAAGTCATATTCAACACCATCTGTAGTTCAGCCCATCCATTGCAAACTCACCACCTGAGCCATCTTGAGCCACAAAAACCACACAGACTCAGCCTTCAAAACCTGCAACTCTATCACCTGCCAGCATATTTCTTTCAGCTCCTGGCAAGCACAACCACCTGCAATTTCCACTACCAGCTCTGCCATCTTCCACTACCAGCTCTGCCATACTCAAAGCCACAACAACCCTAATTCAATCATCTCAAGCCATTGTAACTTCATGGCTGCAATGTCATGCCACGAGTTTGTTTGCACTACTACCAAAGGCCTTCAATTCCCATTCCGTAATCACCACCAATATGAACCCACCTCGCAACACAGTCCCAACTCCAACCTGCAGCCATTTGAGCCATAAACCACCTGACTCATATGCACAACCTCCAGCCATTGCCATGTCTGCTCACTCTTGTGTTAACTTGGCGCATCTGTTGCTTCTCCAATAACTCACCATTCCATTCATCATCAGAAGCCATACCCATTCTTCCTTGAGCCTTACAATCTTCAACTGGACAATCTAAATTCCCAGCTTACTCAGGCTCAAACCATAGCCAAATTTCACTCTTGATTGCTTCAAAGTCGATCTACTTTGCTCAAATCTCATCTGCAACTGCAGACTCAAACAAACCCATATGCTCAGCACAAATTCATATCATTTCCATCTCGTATGGCTTCAACATACCTAACCAGTGTATTCCTACCACCAGCTATTCAGTCACGGTAACAAACAGCACCAACCCATGATAATCACCATCTCTTGTACCTTCAAATGAACACAACCCATCTTCAATTTTAACAGAGACTGAATCAAAACCCTCTTCGTCTCAGCATCTCTTTTATGACATTCCTGGTGATTTCTACTCTTTCAATTCCTTCATCTGTTCTTGGTATTACAGCATCAGTCGAACTCACCCCATTCATTCTTGACTCACAGCATCGAGCACAACCCTTTCTTCTCTTCTTCACCATTAATTTCTGCACCAAAAGCCCTAATTCCTTCTCAATTCAAAACCCCTTCACTCCTAACTTCAATCACCTCGAATCTTCAAATCACAGAAACCCTAGTTTCTATTTTTCTCAATCAACAGCAAATCATCCTATCGATCTGAATCTGAGCAACATCTACATCGACTTCTTTCACTGATTCTCCGACCTAGTAAGCATCCGTCTCCCTCTGAATCTCTCGCTCTCGATTTCATGATCACAGCACCTCTAATTCTAGCCTCCTCTCAGGTGCCTCCATTTTCTCTCGATTTCAGGTCGAATAATGAGAAATGATTTCTTACTGAATTCTAAGGCTGGTGTAAGAGAATGAAAGTGGATATAGCCACTCGGGTAAGACAGATAAGGGGTATCCACAGTAGTTCTAGGCACCACTCATCAGATAAGGGCCATCTTGCAACCCCTTAACCAGTGACTGGCTCCAGATAGCACATGCCTGTGAAATGACACTCTTGCCCTTCTCGCTCAAATAAAGTGATTTCTTCTTCTTTTCCTCCGTGTGACTCCAGAGTACCTAATAACTCAAAAACACGCATAAAGTACATAATTCACAAGAAAATAGCAAAGAAAGCGTAACTACTAGATAGTAAATACGGTGTATTCTACACCTATCAGATTCCCCCCACACTTAGACTTTGCTAGTCCTCGAGAAAATCAAACAAAACAATTCAATCATTCATAGCCAAATACAATTCAATCATTCTGCCATATATTTGCAGCATCACCCGAACCCATCACTGCTTCTCTGTTGAATTCGATTCACGGATCAACCTCATCATTCATATCAAACAACCACTATACATAACCCATTTCATCACAGATCCATTAACATCAACAGCGCTGCAAATCCATGTTCATCCATCTCGTCACTGTTTTCTCGAATTAACACCAACCTAAGCTCTTAACCACTACGGGAAAATTAGTAATCTACAACTGTAGATTGACAACTTGTAAATTAAAAGTTGTAAAATGTAGTATGTTTTACAACTTTTTCCAACAAAAACGTTGTCAAAGTAAAATATGTCCAACTCTTAGGACCAACGAGTTCCTAAGAGTAGTGACGAGAATCGGAACCACAACTTGTTGTGTGAAAAGGGTTGCAGAGAGAAGTGACCACCTTTAGAATTTACGACTCATATCCTAAAGGTAGTGAATGATTTTAAAACAACACTAATAAGAGTCGTTGAAGATAAGAAAAAAAAAATTGAAAAATGTTCTTGTAGAGAATCGAACCCAAGCTTACTAGGTGTTAGCACAAGATGTCAACCATCCTGCCGGATTCACAATACTGGTAGATTTGTGCTTTCTCTTTTAATCAACATTCACAACCTTTACAAGAGTTGTAAAATGATAAATTGACTTTGAAAAAAAAAATGAGGCTAAGGTGAATCGAACCTGAACCTCCTCTGTCTAGGACTTGGATTTCAACCACCCTTCCACATTTACATGCATGTCTGCTTATATTTTACATTTACTTTTATAAAAAAGTGATAAGGAAAAAACATGTTAAGGAAAAGAAATAAATGGACGGTTATGATGTAAATGGATGGTTATGATGGGAGATGGAAAAGATAAGAAGAAAAAGGATAAATAGACCTTCTGCAACCCCCTTAAGAGTCGTCGTAAAGGTATAAACACTTCGTTAAATTTTTCTCACTTCGCAAAAAAATTCCCACTTCGCTAAATTTTATTCACTTCGCAAAAAACTTCTCACTCGCTAAATTTTCTCACTTCGCTAAATTTTCTTTTCATCGCTATTGACAACCTTTATAAGAGTTGTCGTTGAGGTATAAACACTTATGCTAAATTTTTCTCACTTCTCGCTAAATTTTATTCACTTCGCTAAGAATATTCCCATGGAATCTTACCCGTAAATGGGTGGATTCATCGTCTTTCCGAACTTTCAGACTTATAGTAGTCCACTCATGGCCAAGTTTTGATCCCGGTGCAAGTTTCTTTCTCGAAGTTGACGAATTTGTATGTGTTTAAGGTTTATGAGAATATTCCCATGCAATCTTACCCGTAAATGGTTGGATTCATCGTCTTTGCAAACTTTCAGACTTATAGTAGTCCGCTCATGGCCACGTTTCGATCCCGGAGCCAGTTTCTTTCTCAAAGTTGACAAATTTGTGTGTGTTTAAGGTTTCTGAGAATATTCCATGGAATCTTACCTGTAAATAGTTGGATTCATCGTCTTTGCGAACTTTCAGACTTATATTAGTCCGCTCATGTCCAGGTTTCGATCTCGAAGCCAGTTTCTTTCTCGAAGTTGATGAATTTATGTGTGTTGAAGGTTTCTGAGAATATTCCCATGGAATCTTACCCGTAAATGGTTGTATTCATCGTTCTTACGAACTGTCAGACTTATACTAGTCCGTTCCTGGTCAGGTTTCAATCTCGGAGCCAGGGTTTGCATACAATATGCTAGAATAGGGCTTGCTTAATGTTTCGGGAAATATTACAAAAGAATATTATTTGTAAATGGATGGATTCATCGTTCTTACAAAATTTCCGACTTAAAGTAGTCCACTGTCGGCCAGGTTTCGATCTCGGAGCCAGGGTTTGCATACAATATGCCAGAATAGGGTTGGTTTAATGTTTTGTGGAATATTCCAAAGGAATCTTACCGGTAAATGGATGGATTCTTCGTTCTTATGAAATTTCGGACTTAGAGTAGTCCAATCACGGCTAGGTTTCGATCTCGGAGCCAGGATATGCGTACGATATGCTAGAATATGGTTTGTTTAAGGTTTCATGGAATATTTCGAAAGAATCTTACCTGTAAATGGATGTATTCATCGTTCTTACGAAGTTTCTGACTTAGAGTAGTCCAATCACGACCAGGTTTCGATCTCGGAGCCAGGGTATGCGTACATTATGCCAGAATATGGTTTGTTTAAGGTTCCAGGGAATATTTCGAAGGAATCTTACCTGTAAATGGATGTATTCATCGTTCTTACGAAGTTTCGGACTTAGAGTAGCCTAATCACGGCCAGGTTTCGATCTCGGAGCCAGGGTATGCGTACAATATGCCAGAATATGGTTTATTTAAGGTTTCAGGGAATATTTCGAAGGAATCTTACCTGTAAACGGATGTATTCATCGTTCTTACGAAGTTTCGGACTTAGAGTAGTCCAATCACGACCAGGTTTCGATCTCGGAGCCAGGATATGCGTACAATATGCCAGAATATAGTTTGTTTAAGGTTTCAGGGAATATTTCGAAGGAATCTTACTTGTAAATGGATGTATTCATCGTTCTTACGAAGTTTCTGACTTAGAGTAGTCCAATCATGGGCAGTGTTTCGATCTCGGAGCGGGGTATGCGTACATTATGCCAGAATATGGTTTGTTTAAGGTTTCAGGGAATATTTCGAAAGAATCTTACCTGTAAATGGATGTATTCATCGTTCTTACGAAGTTTCTGATTTAGAGTAGTCCAATCACGGCCAGGTTTCGATTTCGGAGCCAGGGTATGCATACAATATGCCAGAATATGGCTTGTTTAAGGTTTCAGGGAATATTTCGAAGGAATCTTACCTGTAAATGGATGTATTCATCGTTCTTACGAAGTTTCTGACTTAGAGTAGTCCAATCAAGGCCAGGTTTCGATCTCAGAGCCAGGGTATGCGTACATTATGCCAGAATATGGTTTGTTTAAGGTTTCAAGGAATATTTCGAAGGAATCTTACCTGTAAATGGATGTATTCATCGTTCTTACGAAGTTTCGGACATAAAGTAGTCTAATCACGGCTAGGTTTCGATCTCGGAGCCAGGGTATGCGTACAATATGCCAGAATATGGTTTGTTTATGATTTCAAGGAATATTTCGAAGGAATCTTACCTGTAAATGGATGGATTCATCGTTCTTACGAAATTTTAGACTTATAGTAGTCTACTCACGGCCAGGTTTCGATCTCGGAGCTAGGGTTTGCATACAATATCATAGTTTATATGACTTTATACCACATTTGAAGTTCGAATTGACACTGAGCTTCATATTTATCGATTCCGGTGATGTATCATGCTCAGTTTGAAGTTAGAACCCTCTAAGAGCTTCTTGGTTCATAGTTTGTATGGCGTTATACCACATTTGATGTTCGAATCAACACTGAGCTTCATATTTATCTATTATGATGATGTATCATACTCAGTTTGAAGTCAGAACCCTCTAAGAGCTTCTTGGTTCACAGTTTGTATGTCGTTATACCACATTTGAAGTTTGA
Organism: Papaver armeniacum; assembly: GCA_023531295.1. Classification (NCBI taxonomy): domain Eukaryota; kingdom Viridiplantae; phylum Streptophyta; class Magnoliopsida; order Ranunculales; family Papaveraceae; genus Papaver; species Papaver armeniacum. Next base: position 10,114 of record JAJJWW010001682.1, read on the forward strand.
ATCAACACTGAGCTTCATATTTATCGATTTTGATGATGTATCATGCTAAGTTTGAAGTCAGAACCCTCCCGGAGCTTCTTGGTTCACAGTTTGTATTATGTTATACCATATTTGAAGTTCGAATCAACACTGAGCTTCATATTTATCGATTTCGATGATGTATCATGCTAAGTTTGAAGTCAGAACCCTCCCAGAGCTTCTTGGCTCATAGTTTGTATTATGTTATACCACATTTGAAGTCCGAATCAACACTGAGCTTCATATTTATCGATTTTGATGATGTATCCATCTAAGTTTGAAGTCAGAACCATCATGAATTTCGTGGTCCATCTCTAGTAATCTTATAACCTGAGTTTACCAGTATGAACTAAAGCTACTTCATGACCTGTATAAATTGTCAAAATTACTTCATGACATATAGGACTAGTCGAAATTCAAACCGGAAGCACAAAGAGAAAGCACAAAAACACAAACAGAAAGCACAAAGAAACACACCAATTATCGAATTCATTTTTCATTTTCCCGATTCATTCTTATACATTTTTTGGATTTTTTTATATCAGAATGTCGATAACAATGTGCTAAACTTATTAATATTTTTTTTTGGATTTTTTTTTCATGTCGAAGGTTGATAATTAATCCGAAAACATGAGTTCGTATTAACACAAAGAGAAAGCACAAAGAAAACACACTTGCCTTGATCTGTATGACACTCTCAACTTAAATCTATACCGTCCAAATATTTTCATAATCCGTATGACTCTATCCTACCACATCCTATCCGTTCAAATTCTTTTAGATAAAAAGATTTTTTTTTTCTCTCACTTATCTTCATTCACTCACTTTTCTCTCGTCTCTCATCTTCCCCTCCCTCAGAAAAAAAAAAACCTAACTCAAGTTGCGCCTCCCTCAGAAAAATAACCCTCAGTCAAGATTTGTTTAACCAGTGATTTAACAAAGGAATCAGTTTCAGTATGAAGCAAATCAGAAATCCTACATCCTCATTGTTGAAGAAACGAAACCAAATCTCAAGATATCTTCAAAATGATTCAATTAAAAGTCAGAGAACCCCAACTCTACCAAAAAAAAAAAAAAAAATTCAGAGAAACAAATCGATTTCATCTTCAATTATTTTCTCATCATACGATTCGAAGAATCCTAATCTCTTTTCTTTTCCTTTTGATGCATAACCCTAATTTATCTGCTGAATTTTTTTTTTTTTGTTGTTGAGAGAATGATAGAGATAAGGCTTCATTACCGATCTGAAAAACTGGTGAGGAGATGCAAAAATTCGGATATGAAATTGGTGGAAATAAAACAAGTTGTTGTTGCTAATGGAAAAATCAAGAGATGGGGTTTGGTTGATTAGGGTTTTGGTTCAAATCTGGATCAGCGATGGTTTGTGTTTGACCTAAGAGATGAAATTTAGGGTTTAATTACTGAGAATCGAGAGATGGTTGAGAAGAATTAGGTGATGGGTTTCTGTGGTTATTCTTCAAGGGTGAGAAGACTAAGAACTGGTGTTGTTTTGATGGGGTTCATTTCAGAGACAAAGAGCAGGAATTTGATGGGGGTTTGAACTCGATTTCAGAGACAAATAGCAGGAATTTGTTTGTTCAGACTGGAGTCACTGATTCAAACCAATCAACAAGCAGATGGTATTTATCCTTAACCACAGGGAGAAGCAATTCTTCTCGCTCAACACCGACGTTTAGTTTGAGAAATGGATTTTATTTGAGTAACCGTTGTGAATCAACCTCTGCAGTAGCATCAGATGCCACAGATTCACCACCTGCTGAAAAGTTTGAGTACCAAGCAGAGGTAAGACACTTGAACTGTTTTTCTTCTTTCTTTTTTTTAATTAAATCTTTTTCTGGGGGCTTATGAAATTTGATATGTTTTGTGTTGACAGGTTAGTCGGTTGATGGATCTCATATCCATCAACTGTATTAGGTCATGAGAAGGTATTTGTTATTAATCTTGAACATATTAAAGCTATTATTACTGCACAAGAAGTTCTTCTTTTGAATCCGAAAGATCTTGCTATGATGTCGTTTGTTGAAGAGATTCAACATCGTTTGTTGCGGCTTCATCAAGCTACTAAAAGCCAAGTATGTGGGAGATGATGCATTTTTTAGGTTCAATTTTGATTTTTATGATGTGAAAGTGTGGAGTTACTGATTTTGTTGGATTTGGTGATTTGTGTAGGAAGGTAGGGCTAGTGAGGATGAAGAAGAATGGGCAGGTTTGTATGATTTTGGCCTGTTCATGATGAGGCAAATATGGATTAGAGATTAGGGAGAAACCAAAGGTTCTTCCCTTTGAATTCGTCGCACTAGAAGCTTGTTTAGAGGCAGCATGTAGCTGCTTAGACAATGAAGTAAGAGAATTTCTTATTCAGCTTGATGTTGAATATGATATGGTTAAGAATTGAATGATTTCTCTATTGAAATTTCTGATTTTTGCATGAGGATATCATGTTTGATAAAATGTCTTAGAGTACCTATATCGGTGAGTATTTATGGGAATTTAGCTTGAACATAGGTAGTTGAATGCATATTACCGGGGTGAATCCACTCTTATCCTATGATTTATGATTGTTTGTATTTGAGTTTCAATGTTGGAACTACATAAACTGCAGGTCTGTTTTTCTGACATCTCGAACATAGGTATTGTTGGAATCATTAACTGAAATCTAACCGTTAGAATTGAGTGAATTTTGAATATGTCATGACACGTTATTTCAGGAACACTCGGTTAAAATTTCAGGATAATCAGGTTAGGAGAAGTGCCAGAAACTGTTGTAGTATAGAGAACTGTATCTACAGAATTTGTACAATGTCGCAGAGTTCTTGAAATCAAAATGGGGCACTTAAACTGCATGGATTTGTCTGATTTTTGGATATGAGTGACCCATTTTGGTTATGATTCAGCTGTTAAAATTTCGAAACAAACGGATCATAGGAAGTACCCCAACTAGGGTATTTTCTTAAAAATGTGGATTCGCTCATATATTTATATCTTAAAAAATGTGCAATTTGCAACGATAAAGGAATATTCTTACATATTGTTCTTGTTTGCTTGTTTGTAATTGTTTTATTGTCTTACTGTTGTGCTACTTATTTTAATTTCAAAATAAGGCAAGGATGCTGGAGCAACAAGCTCACCCAGCTTTGGATAAGCTGACAACGAAAATTAGTATTCTCAATTTGGAACGAGTCATGCAAATTAAGAGTCGATTAGTTGCAATCAATGGGCGTGTTCAAAAGGTTGGTCTCACTTTCTATTCCTCTAATTGTCTCGTGTTTGACGTACTGTGATGATTGTCACTGGTTGACTATGATGTTTTCAAGTTCTTATGATTGAACTATTAATAATTCCTATGCCAGTCACACTGATAGTGGTTAGTTTAAACTACCAGCACTTGGATTTTCTTATTTTGTTTCACTGGGAGGTATTGATTAGCAATGGGTAGTTGCTGGAATGCAACTATTTAAATGATTCCGTACTCATGTTATTATCAATCTTAAGAGATTTCTTTTTTTTTGTAGAAAGAAAAAGGGGACTTGCTATGGTTATCTTAGGATTAAGGACTGTTAAATCATTTTCGATTCTACGTTGTTACTCATTTAAGATTTAGATATCTCGTTGTCATAGGTTGGTTTGTATCTTGGTTTCATTGACAGTGATCCTTAAAATTTGCAGTTTCAACCTTACTTTCTGTAGAAATGACGTTTATGGTTTATATTTGGCCTGCTGAGTAAGTTAGTTATACTTCTTCCGTCCATATACATGTTTTTTTGTGTTAGATATTTGTAAGGGTGCCACTAAGAGACTATTGTTGCTATTTCTTTGGAAATGACAAGGTCAGCACCTTTCATCCGTGTATCAGTGCTTTCACTGTTTCCTTCTGGTTTTGAGATCATATTTTATTGTATCATTAGTTTTTATTACTTCATTAAGTGTTATCTTAAGCATATTCCTTCCAGATGTCCAATGTTTTCTTTTAGGTTATGGGGTTGCTAAATAATAGCAGTGGATGGTTATATAAATATCTATTGGCTGACTTGTGGATTTTACATTTTGTTTGCAGTAAAAGGAACATAACACAGTCGAAGGATTGATATAGTTGAATTGTGGAAAGTGGGTCGCAAGCATAAGGAAGGAAATGAACCAAATCCGGGGGTTGTTGAGGCTTTTGTGAGGACTGAAGGGAATTATTCTTTCTTTGTTTATGTGTTCGAATGATATTTTGAATAAATCACTCAAGGTTGTGAATGATCTAAAATTGGTTCAATTGTTTGAATGCTGTCACATTTTGATGATTTACATTTGAATGAATGATGGTATATTTTGAATGTTGTGACCAATTTCATTTTTTTTCACGAATTAAAAATAACCACAACTGCTAAGAAAAGTAGTCAAAAAAGTGGCTTACGACTCGAACAAAAGTTGTCGCGGAAATGATGTACAACTCCAATCATAGTTGTCAAAAAATTCACATACAACTATAACCATAGTTGTCAAGGAATTCACATACAACTCTAACCATAGTCATTACGGGAAAAACAGTGATCAACTACTCTTGAAAAGAGTTGTCATACATCTACGACGACGTTTATCGATAGGTTGCATAAGGGGGTTGTAGAAGATCCTCAATTCTTTACAACTCTTCAGCTAAAGTCGTAAACATAGTTGTCGTTTAGTTTTGTACAATGCTTGCTCAGATTGTGAATGTCTTTGAAATTTTCCTCTTGATGCCTAACACAACTCTTACCCGGGTTGTGAAAATAACTCCTACACTACACTTGTTGTAGTTGTAGAAAATTTGTTAACAACTATGGCTAGAGTTGTGTATGAATTCTTTGACAACTATGATTAGAGTTGTATGTCATTTTCTTGACAACTTTTGTTTGAGTTGCAAGTCACTTCTTTGACAACCTTTCATAGCAGTTGTGTTTATTTTTCATTTGTGAAAAAAAAATATATTGAAATTGGTAACAACATTCAAAATATACCAGCATTATTCAAATGTAAACCATCAAAATGTGACAAAGATTAAAACACTTAAACCAGTCTTAGAACTCGAGCCTGCAAATTATTATAACCATTCTTACTTGTGAAACTATCAATAATCTACAATGTAATCATTTACCAAATTGAGACTCCAACAAGTTATCTTACACGAGAAACTCTAGCAACACCCATCTTCTTAACCTAGCTACTGCAGAATCAGCACCAACAATCCTCAGCTGCTCGGCACGCAATCATCTGCTCTTGTTGTGAGTCTCTAGATGCAACTTATTTAGACATTCAACCCGTGCGAAGCTATCTGCAATTCAAGTGCTATTAACTCAAACCAAAAGCCTTCAAAGATACACAACCAAAGCACCCATCATGTCATCCATTTCTTCATCACCGAAGTACCATGAGCGAGAACATCAACAACAAATCTTCAATCGCAATAGCGAGACCCATTGAATTCCTTCCGTTATGCCATTTGAGAAGCAACTTTGGTCAAAAAAGTATAGAGCAGTTGCCATCACATTTGGTATAATGGTAGCAAAATGTACATGGGTGGGACTTTTACCATATCCTGCAGTTTCGATAACATTATGTCAGTATTTCGTACTTTGGATTTAGATCCTTAGATTGTGTAGTCAAATAGTATCTAAAAGAAAAAAGAAAAAAAAATCAAGTCTACAATAGATTGTATCTACAAAACTACCTTGATTACTGTCCAATGATACAACGATGCAGGTTCCCTTGGAAGATGAGTAAAAAGCCTTCGGGGAACTCCAGTTGGAACTTCCTTTGGAATAGTGAATGACATCGCTATCCACACCAAAACCATGAAAGGAACCCCATAGTTTGCAATAAGGCTTATGAGGAATCCTGCAATAAAGTTCGAAACTACATTTAGATTCCAAGTACTCTCGAAGTACAGTTAGATCAGCTGGATATTTTTCAAACCTGTTCCGCAACGCCATGTGAAAATTAGTCCCAAAAGAGTCCATTTTTATATAGCCACTCAAATTGATATCTTTCATCATTTGGATTTTCAGCCTTTGAATTGCAAATTCACCAACCATTCCCTGTAATTCAAAGTTGGGAAAAAAAGTTAACAAAACTTTTGTTCATTAAAATATCCATCGGTTTTATTTGCCAAAAGAGAACTACTATTAGTCTTCTACCTTAATGGCCTCTTGGATGAAAAGAACTCAAACCAGCAATTCCTCCATTTTCTTGTCTGCGCAATCACAATCAAAATACTGAGATTTCTCAACACAGATTCATATCAAACCCAAATCCAAGTTGAGAGTAAAATCCACGCTTGAATTAAAATTGATTTCATTTCCATTTACGCCTGCAATATTGCTCATAAAACCACCATAACCAATCACCAACCTGAATTTAAGTCTTGATCTAGTCCTCTTCGAGTCCTTCATCCACTTGCATCGGTCCACAACTTTGTTTGCCTTCGCACCGTTATTGACAGACCCAACACCGAATTTCGCTGTTGACTGCCTCTTGTTCTTGGAAGCTTCTCGTCATTTTGTTGTTGAAAGCTTCTGCTGCTTGAGAGATTCTTGAAGTTCTAGTCTTTTCGACCTCATATTCAATTATCAGATCTGAAAACAAAAATCACACAACATCCGAGAAATCTACAAACTACATACACTAAAAATTCAATAAAAACCCAAACAAAATTGTCTAAATTTATAGCAAACCCCCAATTTGTATACCCTAATTTCATTACAAAAGAAAAAACCCCAAATAATTTCTAAGTTCAGACACCACCAAGAACACCAAATTATAATAAATTTACACCACAGAGGGATTCTTTAAATTCCAGCAATGTAATTAAAAACCCCAAATAAATTCACAAAAAACTTCATCTTCTGAACTTCAGACATCAATAGAAGACCAAATTTCTACAAAGAGTAGTAGCGTTTTTGAAGGGTTACTTGATATTGTTTAGGATTTGATTACGAGGCTTGATAGGTTCTTCTTCAATTCCACCAATTTAATTTCTAGGGTTTGTATTTTGAGAACCTTTCCAACGAAGTACTTTTAAAGTCCGAAATTTTCGTTTTTTGTTTCTTAAACAATATATATCTGAGAGAGAGAATTAGGGTTTGTATCTCAAGAATTGCTCCAATAGAATGAATTGGTGAGAATACGAGAGAGAATTCGGTGTTGTTGAATCGAGATTGGTAGTCGGAATCGAATAGATTGCGTAATCAATTAATCCATGACGAACAATGAAGAACAAAAAGGGGATCTGATATGGAGAAGATGATTTTGGTGTTGTTTATAGGTTTTTGGCTGTAAAATTGATGTGACTTCAAGGGTTTTTGATTGTTTCACAGCAAGGGTTCATATCAAAATAAATTTTGTTTGGAATTTCTCCTCCATTGACCACGGAAAACAACCACCAGAACCCATCTCGGTTCCTTCTTTTCTGTAATCGATTTCACCTGTAGTGCCGTCAAAATTTTCATCTCCAATTTCTTGTTCAGACCCTAACTATAATTCATCATCGATCTTGATTTCTAGCAGCAGCAACACCAAATCCAAAAATTGAACCCATGATTAAGAAACTTTGATAAGAGATGCAGAAGATAATAAATTTTCTGTTGTTTATTCGTTCTTCAGGGATGGAGAGGTATGGTTCAAGTTATGGCTAGGTTAGATGTTGAATGGGGTTCTGAGATTGAATCAATGAAAAAAAAAAGAAATCAGTAGCAGATTACGAATTGAAGTTAGGTTTCATTTGATTTAGGGTTTCATTATTAAACACCCCATCTTAGATTTTCTCGAAGAGCAGAGGAGAAGAAGATAGAGCAAAACGGAAGAAAGAGAAAATAGATAAGAATTAGAGTTCGAGTGGTGGTGGGTGATACAACCAAGAATGGACGGACCAGATTTTTTTTATCCCCTCATACGGATTAATAAAATATCTTGACGGTTGAGATCGTATTTGAGATGCACATACGGATTGGGAAATATGTGTTTCTCTTTGTGTTAATACGAACTCATATTTTCGGTTTAATTATCAATCTTCGACATGCAAAAAAAAATACAAAAAAATATTAATAAATTCAGGACATTGTTATCGACATTCTGATATAAAAAAATCCAGAAAATGTATAATAATGAATCGGGAAAATGAAAATGAATTCGATAATTGTTGTGTTTCTTTGTGCTTTCTCTTTGTGTTTTTGTGCTTAGGTTTGAATTTCGACTAGTCGTATAAGTCATGAAGTAATTTTGACAAGTCATATAGGTCAATAAATAGCTTTAGTTCACCTTTGGTAAACTTAGGTTATAAGATAACTAGAGATGGACCACGAAATTCAGGATGGTTCTGACTTTAAACTTAGCTGGATACATCATCAAAATCGATAAATATGAAGCTCATTGTTGATTCGAACTTCAAATGTAGTATAACAACATACAAACTATGATCCAAAAAGCTCTGGGAGGGTTCGACTTCAAACTTAGCATGATAAATCATCGAAATCGATAAATATGAAGCTCAGTGTTGATTCGAACTTCAAATGTGGTATAACGACATACAAATTATGAACCAAGAAGCTCAGTGTCGATTCTATCGGAATATTCTCCAAAACCTTAAACAAACCATTTTCGAGCAACCGGGAAAGAAAGTGGCTCGAGCTTGAAACTGGCGGGAGTTGACTACTATAACTCGAAAACTTCGTTAGAACGATGAATCTAACCATTCATAGGTAAGATTTCATGGAATATTCTTTGAAACCTTAAACAAACCTTTTCTAGCGACTTCGAGAAAGAAAGTGGCTCGAGCTCAAAACCTGGCGGGAGTTGACTATTATAAGTCGGAAACTTCGTTAGAACGATGAATCTAACCATTCATAGGTAAGATTCCATGGAATATTCTCTGAAACCTTAAACAAAACCTATTCTGGCATAATGTACCTTGGGTCCGAGATCGAACTTTGTCAGGAGTGGACTACTATAAGTCCGAAACTTGGTAAAAAACGATGAATCCATCCATTTACGAGGGTAAGATTGCTTCATAATATCCCCAGAAACCTTATACAAACCCTATTCGGCATAATGTACGCATACCTTGGGTCCGAGATCGAAACACGGGCCGGGAGTGGACTACTATAGGTCGGAAACTTGGTAAGAACGATGAATCCATCCATTTCTGAGGTAAGATTGCTTTAGAATATTCCCCGAAACCTTAAACAAACCCTATCCCGGCATATTGTATACATACACTGGCTCCGAGATCGAAACCTGGATGGGAGTGGACTACTATAAGTCGAAATCTTGGTAAGAATGATGATCCATCCATTAACATGTAAGATTCCTTTAGAATATTCCCTGAAACCTTAAACAAACCATATTATAGCCTATTGTTTGCATACTTGTGGCTCGAGATCGAAACCAGCCGGATTTGGACTACTATAAGTCTCGAAACTTGGTAAAAATGATGCATCCATCCATTTACAGGTAAGATTCCTTCATAATATCCCCGAAACCTTAAACAAACCCTATTCTGGCATAATGTACGCATACCTTGGGTTCGAGATCGAAACATGTCCGGGAGTGGACTACTATAAGTCGGAAACTTGGTAAGAACGATGAATCCATCCATTTACAGGTAAGATTCCTTTATAATATTCCCGAAACCTTAAACAAACCCTATTCTCGACATATTGTATGCATACCCGGATCCGAGATCGAAACTTTGGTAGGGAGTGGACTACTATAAGTCTGAAACTTGGTAAAAACGATGCATCCATCCATTTACAGGTAAGATTCCTTCATAATATCCCCGAAACCTTAAACAAACCATATTCTGGCATAATGTACGCATACCTTGGCTCCAAGATCGAAACATGGCCGGGAGTGGACTACTATAAGTCTGAAACTTGGTAAGAACGATGGATCCATCCATTTACAGGTAAGATTCCTTCATAATATCCCCAAAACCTTAAACAAACCGTATTCTGGCATAATGTACGCATACATTGGCTCCAAGATCGAAACCTGGCCGGGAGTGGACTACTATAAGTCCGAAACTTGGTAAGAACGATGGATCCATCCATTTCTGGTAAGATTCCTTCATAATATCCCCGAAACCTTAAACAAACCATATTCTGGCATAATGTACGCATACCTTGGCTCCGAAATCGAAACCTGGCCGTCAGTGGACTACTATAAGTCGGAACTTTCGTAAGAACGATGAATCCATCCATTTACAGGTAAGATTCCTTTGGAATATTCCACGAAACAATAAACCAACCCTATTCTGGCATATTGTATGCAAACCTTAGCTCCGAGATCGAAACCTGGCCGTCAGTGGACTACTATAAGTCCAAAATTTAATAAGAACGATGAATCCATCCATCTACAGGTAAGATTCCTTTGGTATATTCCCCGAAACATTAAACCAACCCTATTTTGGCATATTGTATGCAAACCCTGGCTCCGAAATCGAAAACTGGCCGTCAGTGGACTACTATAAGTCGGAACTTTCGTAAGAACGATGAATCCATCCATCTACGGAGTAAGATTCCTTTGGAATATTCCCTGAAACATTAAACCAACCCTATTCTGGCATATTGTATGCAAACCCTGGCTCCGAAATCGAAACCTGGCCGTCAGTGGACTACTATAAGTCGGAACTTTCGTAAGAACGATGAATCCATCCATTTACAAGTAAGATTCCTTTGGAATATTCCACGAAACAATAAACCAACCCTATTCTGGCATATTGTATGCAAACCTTAGCTCCGAGATCGAAACCTGGCCGTCAGTGGACTACTATAAGTCAGAAATTTCATAAGAACGATGAAATCCATCCATTTACAGGTAAGATTCCTTTTGAATATTCCCCGAAACATTATTCCAGACTACCCTTATCAGAAATAATTAAAGTAAATGTTACTGACTGTGAAAATGACCATATTACCCTTATTGGAAAAAAGTGCAATAAATATTATGGAGGCAGTGAAATTGACCATACTACCCTTATCAGAAATAAGAAAAGTAAATGTTACCGATTGTGAAAATGCCCATATTACCCTTATTGGAAATAGGTAGAGTAATTCTTACATACTGTGAAAACGACTATATTACCCTTATTGGAAAAAATGCAATAAATACTATGGAGACAGTGAAAATGACCATACAACCCTTATCGGAAATAAGTAAAGTAAATGTTACCGATTGTGAAAATGACCATATTACCCTTTTTAGAAAAAGTGCAAAAATATTACGGAGACTGTGAAAATGACTATACTACCCTTATCAGAAATAGGTGAAGTGATTCTTACAGACTGTGAAAATGACCATATTACCCTTATTAGAAAAAGTGCAATAAATATTACGGAGACCGTGAAAAATGACCAGACTACCCTTATCAAAAATCAGTAAAGTAAATATTACGGACTGTGAAAATGACCATAATACCCTTATTGGAAATAAGTGCAATAAATATTATGGAGACTGTGAAAATGACCAAACTACCCTTATTGAAAATAAATAAGGTAAATATTATAGACTGTGAAAATGACCATATTACCCTTATTGGAAAAAAGTGTCACAAATATTATGGAGATCGTGAAAATGACTGAGACTACCCTTATCGATAATAAGTAAAGTAAATATTGTTGATTACGAAAATGACCGGACTACCCTTATCGGAAATAGGTAGAGTAAATATTATGATTGTGAAAATGACCATATTACCTTTATTATGGTCATTTTCACAGTCTGTAATATTTATTCTACTTTTTTTTTTGATAAGGGTAATATGGTCATTTTCACAGTCTCCATAATATTCATTGCGTGTATTTCCAATAAGGGTAATATGGTCATTTTCACAGTCTGTAACATTTACTTTACTTATTTTCGATAAGGGTAATATGGTCATTTTTCCGGTCTCCATACTATTTATTGCAGTTATTTCTAATAAGGGTAATATGGTCATTTTCGATCTCCATAATATTTATTGCGTGTATATTCAATAAGGGTAATATGGTCATTTTCATAGTGTGTTAGATGAAGACAGATTTCATTTATTGCACTTATTTCCAATAAAGGTAATGTGGTCATTTTCACAGTCTGTAACATTACTTTACCTATTTTTATAAGGGTATTATGGTCATTTTCAGAGTCCGCGTAATATTTATTGCACTTTTCCAATAAGGGTAATATGGTCATTTTCATAGTCTATAACATTTACTTTACTTATTTTCGATAAGGGTAATATGGTCATTTTTTCCCAGTCTACATAATATTTATTGCACTTATTTCTAATAAGGGTAATATGGTCATTTTCACAGTCTGTAATATTTAATTTATTTTTTTCGATAAGGGTATTACGGTAATTTTCACGATCTCCATAATATTTATTGCATTTATTTCCAATACGTGTAATATGGTTTAATTTCATTTTTTTCATTTATTTCAACTCATCTCACCTGAGCCTCATTCTTTTTTTCATTTTTTTTTACAACTCTTATAAGGGTTGTGATAGTAATAATAAAAAAATAGGACAAAATTACCAATATTGAGAGGAAGGAATAATGGTTAAGGGATTGTGCTAACACCTAGTAGGCTTGTGTTCGAATCTCTCAAACACCATTTTTCCAAAAGGTAATTTTTTTATCTTCAACAACCCTTACAAGTGTTGTCGTAGAGTTATTCACTACCTTAACGAGATGAGTTGTTAAAGTCTAAAGGTGGTCACTACTCTTTTCACAAAAACGTTGTGATTTTGATTCTCATCACGACTCTTTGTTCCTCTTTGGTCCTAAGAGTTTGACGTTTTTATACTTTGACAACCTTTGTTTGACAAAAGTTGTAAAACATACCACCTTTCACAACCTTAAATATACGAGTTGTGAAGTTACGGTTGTAGATTACTGTTTTTCCCGTAGTGAGTTGTCAACGAATTTTCTACAATCCCAACAAGTGTAGTGTAGGAGTTATTTTCACAACCCAAGTAAGGGGTAGTTAATCGCTAATTTTCCCGTAGTGAACCCATCTGCTAATTCTTCTTTATAGATCAACCTACGATAATCATCAGCTTCAAATCCATTTCTTCTTTCTTAGAAATCAAAACGCATGAACCCTTCAAACACAACCACTTTTCCATGAAAATCATCAGCAGCACTGTTACCTCTTTTTGATTCAAACAACAGACCCAAATCGTCTTCTTCTTCGAATTAACCACGAACCCCTCTTAGCAACATCATCTCCTTCATCTTCCATGTCTTGATTTTGTTGCAATTGTAACAATAAAACACTAAAAGAAGATGTGAAGATGTTAGAAATAAATTTCTGTAAAGTAAATAAATACTCAATCGATAGAAAACAGAGGACAGAGTCACGTGTTCAACACGCTGTCCTTAACACGATAGTTGACCGGTACGCCTCAAGAATGAGTGATGCCTATACCCTGTGGTCAAGTCGTATCCAAGATAAAACTTCCCGATGTAAGCAATATTAGCACTACAGTACTTGCCCACTCTTACGAACTCAACAGCAATGGCACAAAAAATGTAAAAACCACACAGAGGGAGAGAGACGAAAAGAAGAGGATAGTAGCTCTTCTGGACACGAATTGAAATGAAGAAGTCGAATTCTTTTTATAGGCAAACGAAGAGGGAGATATCAATGCACATTAATGTGCGAATCAATATTGCATGCGAAATAAAGCTACATGGTGTCGACATAATTTTGTCATAAAACAGTCAAAAAATGGTAAGAAAAATGTCGACATCCATGCACATAAAGCCGTTAAGAAAATTATTTTGGTTAGAAAATAAATTCACCTAGGTCACACGCCCCCCACATTTAACACAGAATTTTAATATGATTGTAAAATATTTAAGGAAATAATTTAAAATCATTTTGTCAAAGTGGTAAGTCTTGGTTGATCCATGTCCACGGCGTAGGCACGAGCCCGAGCCCTAATACTAAGTGAAAGCAAAAATATTTCGCCCCACCCGTTCCACCCACATTGTTTTACTAACTATCCATAAAGGAATAACTATATAGTGGAACTCCTCGTTAGGTATACCCAATGTGGGACTAAAGGTTCTATTTCATTCACTCATAAGAAAATGAGTAAGTCCTCTTAGAGACCCAAAGGTCCTAAGTTCAATTCCCACCAAGACCATAAAACCAAAACAATAAACTCATTTTCTCCAACAATCCCCCACATGAATGAAATACCGATAAAAATCAGAAAACAGAAAGCGAGAAATACCACTTAGGCAAAAGGTGTCCATGAGGTCTTGAACCTTTACTTAGTGAGAGCCGGGACTACTTGATGGACAGTGAACGCGATGTCTTGAACTCGCCATCGTTTGGTGTAATCCGCGATAATAACCACGCGTGATATCTCTCTAGGTCTTTGTCAAGTTCGTGCCGTTGTGTCCTTTTGGCCCTGGACAAATACCGTTTCTCAGAATACTCTAGAGAATCAACTCTATTCTCATAGGAAGCGACGCACTTCCACATTCAGATAGGTGAGTTCCATCAAGAGTGTTTACTGCTACACCCCACTACAATCTTCAATTGAAACTATAGAACTCATTAAGACTTAGTTAAAAGTCATCCTTCACATGCAGTCACACTATCACGTCTAACACCATAGGGAAGGGGCAGAGAATGAAATTCTCTGATAGTATTTACCTTGACCTTCCACAAATTAGTTGTCTCATTCAAAACCTTGATCTTGGGATCTCCAGTCAGCAAGGTTGAGTATCCTTCATAGCAAGTTTATTTAATGAGCCTAAGCCTCATCCCCCTCGATGCATATTAACTATCTCCTTGGAAAAACCTTTCGTCAAAGGGTCCGCGATATTCTCCTTATACTTTACCCAATCAATTGAAATATTTCCTTTTGAGATTAGTTTTTTCAGGGTATTATGTCTTCTTTCAATATTTCTAGACTTCCCATTATAGTAGTTGTTTTTAGCCTTAGCTATAACAGATTGATTATCACAATGTATAGATATAGCTGGCACGGGCCTATGCCGAGAGAGGAATGTCTTCTAAAAGCATCTTAGCCAAGCGGCTTCCTCTCCGCTTTATCTCGATGCAATAAACTCGGATTCCATAGTGGATCGAGCTATGCAGGTCTGTTTGGAACTCTTCCAAGAAACAGCCCCACCTGCTAGAGTGAAAACATATCCACTCGTAGACTTAGTCTCCTCAGAGTCTGATATCCAGTTTGCATCACAAAATCACTCAAGGACGGCAGGGTACCCTTCATAATTTAAACAAAAGGTCAAAGTGTATTTCAAATACCTCAACACTCTAAAAAGTGTATCCCAGTGTTCTTGCCCTGGATTACAAGTATACCTACTTAACCAACTCACAACATAAGCAATGTCTGGCATGGTACAATTCATCAAATACATCAAACTTCATATAACTCGTGAGTATTCAAGTTGTGACACTCCATTACCCTTATTCTTTTTAAGTCTACAACAAGGATCATATGGAGTATGAGCAGGTTTACAATCAAAATGATTGAATTTTCTATGCACATATTCAACATAATGAGATTGACTAAGACTATAACCGTTATAATTTTTTCTAATTTTCATCCCTAAGATTACATCTGCGGGGCCTAAGTCTTTCATGTCAAAGTTCTCATTTAACATGCTCTTAGTGGAATTAATTACATCCATGTTTGTACCAAGTATAAGCATCTAATCAACATACAAGCATACAATCACACAGGCATCATTCACAAGTTTAGTGTAGACACACTTGTCAGATTCATTAATTTTAAAACCACTAGAAAACATTACATGATCAAATTTTTCGTGCCACTGTTTAGGTGTTTGTTTCAATCCATACAAAGATTTTTTCAGTTTACAAACTTTGTTTTCACAACCTTTCAATACAAAGCCCTCAGGTTGTTCCATGTAAATTTCTTCATCTAATTCACCATTCAGAAAAGCTGTCTTTACATCCATTTGATGTATCTCTAGGGTATGAACCGCAGCTATAGCAATTAACATCCTAATGGAAGTAATTCTCGTAACAGGTGAGTAAGTATCAAAGAAATTTACACCTTCTTGTTGTTTATACCCTTTAGCTACTAACCTAGCCTTGTATTTTTGAACATTTCCATCTATGTTACGTTTCCTCCTGAAGATCCATTTACATCCTATGGCCTTACACCCTGGAGGTAAATCTACTATCTCCTACGTATCATTCTCTTTGATGGATTCCATTTCACTAATACTGGATTCTTTCCACCATGGAGCTTCAGAAGAAGTCATGGCTTCTCTATATGTCTGAGGATCAAACTCTGTTATTGTTACGAAGTCATGTCCAAAGGAGGTTTTGGTTCTAGCCCTTTTACTTCTCCTAGGATCAATTTCTACTTCTTCTTCCTCTAAAGGTAAAGTCTGACTGGTTGAATGGACATCTAAGGGACCAAGACCTCTCTTACGAGAGTCAGATTTCAAAGGAAAAACATTTTTAAAGAACACAGCATCCCTAGATTCCATAATAGTATTCACACCAATTTCAGAAATTACAGAACTCACAACCATAAATCTATATGCAGAATTATGCTCAGGATACCCTATGAAGACACGGTCAACAGTTTTGGGTCCTATCTTGGTTGCTTTAGGTTTAGGAATCTGAACCTTAGCCAAACACCCCCACACTTTAAAGTATGCATAAGAATGTTGTATACCTTTCCACAATTCATAGGGAGTTTTATCTGATCCTTTAAAGGGTACTCTATTTAGGATATAGCAGGCTGAGAGAAAAGCTTCCCCCCACAAGTTTGAATGTAATCCTGAACTAATTAACATGGCATTCATCATCTTCTTAAGGGTACGGTTCTTGCGTTCAGCTACACCATTGGACTGAGGTGAATAAGGAGGGGTAACCTCATGTATTATGCCATGTTCTACACAGAAATCTCCTATAGGAATTATGTACTCACTACCACGGTCAGACCTAATGGTTTTAATGGTAGTATTCAATTGGTTTTCAACTTCTAAGTTGTACATCTTAAAGGATTATAAGGCATCATCCTTACCTCTAAGCAAATATATATGACAATACCTCGTACAGTCGTCTATAAAAGTAACAAACCATTTCTTACCACCTCTAGTTTGAACCGATTTCATATCAACTAGGTCTGAGTGAATTAATTCTAAGGGTTTAGAATTTCTATGAACTTTTTTGCTAAAAGGTTTTCTAGCATACTTTGATTCTACGCATACTTCACATTTGTGTTCCTTTTCCAAACTAAATTTGGGTATGCAGCCTACATTAACCAGTTTATGCATTGACTTATAATTTACATGTCCAAGTCTACCATGACAAATATTCAAAGACTCATAAACATAAGCATAAGAATCATTCTTATTCATTACAACAGAGTTTACATTAAGCTTATACAGACCCTCAGTCTTATAACCCTGCCCCACATAATCCTTACCCTTAGTTACAACACATTTCCCAGATTATATTACAATTTAAAAACCCTTATCATCTAGAATACCACACGAAACAAGATTTTTGCAGATGTCTGGAACATGAAGAACTTCATTCAAAGTGAGAGTCTTGCCAGAAGTGAGCTTGAGCCCAACTTTGCCTTTTCCTACAACCGAAGCTGCAGATGAGTTACCCATATAGATTTTTTCTCCTTCCCCTACCTTATTATAGGAGGTGAACATGTTTCTGTTTCCACAGACATGTTTGGTAGCACCAGAGTCTACCCACCAGTCTCTCACATTTGTTACCAAATTAACTTCAGACACCGTACCAGAAAATTCATCTTTGTTGTTTTCAACCAAATTAGCATTATTTTTCTTTTTAAGGTCCTTACGGTTTCTAAAGTGAACCGCCATATGGCCAGTATTTTCACAAGCATAGCAATCACCCTTAATTTTATTAAGGCTAGATTTAGGTTTCTGAAACATACCTTTCTTGCCCGGAGGTTTCTTAGAGTTGTTTCGGTTCTTGTCACCTTTTTCAGCATCCGAACCTTTGTGTTCGGTCACATGAGCTTTGTTAGACATGTCCCTTGCAGAAGATACATTTTTTTCCTTGGAGCACAACAATTCTTCAACTTGAATCTTCTTACCCAAATCAACCATAGTGACTTCACCAGTTTCATGTTTCAGTTTCTTCTTGTACTCAGACCAGGAAGAAGGCAATTTCTCAATGACAGCATACACTTGAAAAGTTTCATCAATCACCATATTCCGCAAGAATTTCATTGATAATTTGCTGGAATTCAAGGAATTGATCAACCACAGATTTGTCATTCGACACTTTGTATTCCATGAACTTAGCTACCAAGAATTTCTTACTTCCAGCAGTTTCAGCTTGGTATTTTTCCTCTAAAGCAGCCCATACATCAAATGCATTAAAGTTCTCTTTTGCAATATAGAAGTCATACATAACATCTTCTAAATAGTTAAAAATATGATTTTTGGCCATATAGTTCTGCCTAACCCAATCCTCCGACTCAAGTTCACGTCCCATATCCTTCATACCCTCATCAAAAGGAACCAAAACATAATGATCCAACTCATGATAACTTAGAAAAAATAACATCTTCGATTGCCATCTTTTGAAGTCTTTCCCATTGAACTTTGCAGGCCTTTCAACATCGTTCTTGCCCATTGTTACAGACAGAAAAGAACTATCGTGTTAAGATTGTTGCAACTGTAACAATAAAACACTAAAAGAAGATGTGAAGATGTTAGAAATAAATTTCTGGAAAGTAAATAAACACTCAATTGATAGCAAACAGAGCACAGAGTCACGTGTTCAACACGCTGGCCTTAACACGATAGTTGACCAGTACGCCTCAAGAATGAGTGATGCCTATACCCTGTGGTCAAGTCGTATCCAAGATAAAACTTCCCGATGTAAGCACTATTAGCACTACAGTACTTGCCCACTTTTACGAACTCAACAACAATGGCACAAAGAATGTAAAAACCACACAGAGGGAGAGAGACGAAAAGAAGATGATAGTAGCTCTTCTGGACACGAATTGAATTGAAGAAGTCGAATTCTTTTTATAGGAAAACGAAGAGGGAGATATCAATGCACATTAATGTGCGAATCAATACTGCATGCGAAATAATGCTGCATGGTGTCGACAGAATTTTGTCATAAAACAGTCAAAAAATGGTAAGAAAAATGTCAACATCCATGCACATAAAGCCGTTAAGAAAATTATTTTGGTTAGAAAATAAATTCACCTAGGTTACACGCCCCCCCACATTTAAGATAGAATTTTAATATGATTGTAAAATATTTAAGGGAATAATTTAAAATCATTTTGTCAAAGTGGTAAGTCTTGGTTGATCCATGTCCACGGCGTAGGCACGAGCCCGAGCCCTAATACTAAGTGAAAGCAAAAATATTTCGCCCCACCCGTTCCACCCACATTGTTTTACTAACTATCCATAAAGGACTATAGCTATATAGTGGAACTCCTCTTTAGGTATACCCAATGTGGGACTAAAGGTTCTATTTCATTCACTCATAAGAAAATGAGTAAGTCCTCTTAGAGACCCAAAGGTCCTAAGTTCAATTCCCACCAAGACCATAAATCCAAAACCATAAACTCATTTTCTCCAACAGATTTATCTCGATCCATCTTCACAACATCACAAACCCTAATTTCCATTAACAATTCTACCACCATCAGAAACTTCTATCATATCCTTAATAACACAGAATCATATCAACAACCACCAATTCCTTCCTTGTCTCTCGATTCGATCAGCAAAACTCATTAACTCCACAACAGTAGCAGCTGTGCTGCTTTGTTTTCATTTCAGGTGAAAGAGGTGGTGAATGAGAGAACATATCTCTCGATTTTAGGGCTTTAACAATGGGATAGTTATTTGCACCCACTGTGCTTGGATACGACCACCCAATGACAGCCCCTTAACTTCAGGTGAGCTTTTCTTTAGCGCTCCTGTAGGACTGGTCGACCCTTAACCTTGGCTCGGTTCTCAATAGTGTTTGTCTATGAAATGACAGTTTTAACCTTGTTGCTCAATTTTGGATGATTTCTTCTTCTTTTCTCCCGTATGACTCCAAAGTGGCTATAACACTCAAATTAAACGTAAAATACATAATTCACAAGAAAAATAACAAAGAAAGCATAAACAATAGATCATAAATAGGGTGTAATTCTACGCCTATCATGATTGAGTTCTGTTTTTGAATGAGATTTGAAATGGGTGTAATTGAATAGGAGGTGATATTGATAATAAGATTGAATGTGGTGCTAGTTTTGAAATGGAAATGTGTAGGTGATAGATGAATGGGAATTCCAGTTGAGTTACAAGTTGTTCTGGTGATGTTGAAGTGGTAGGGGATATTGAGTTGAGGTTACACGTGATGTGGTTATTGGGTTGAAGTGGCGGCAGATTATCGAATCAGTGGTGAGTGGTGTGGTAATGGAAGTATACAGTGGAAGTGGTGTTGCAGGTGAACTGAGTTTAGATGTTATCGGTGCTGACTTGGTGGAGCAATGTTTAGATATGGTAGTGATGAATTTGGTTATGAGTAAAAGATGAGGTGGTTGTGGGTTGTCTGAAATGGATATGATGTTTATCATGTTATTCTGATGAGAATGAGTTATGTTGAGTGTTGAAGCATTGAACTGAGATAAATTGAGTTGAGTTGAGTTGAAGCAGTTCTTTTCCTAGGGGCAGTTGTGAGGATTTTGGTGTTACAAATGTACTTCAGTAAGAGAAATTGTCTTATAACTGAGGGTGTTGTGTATGGTGGTGGATGAATGTTGTTGTTGATGTTGCTTAGAGTTGGAGTTGTAGTTAGAGATTGTTGTGAAAGCTTGGAACTGCATTTGCAGGTAGGCTAAGCTTGTAGTTGTAGTTAAATTATACAGTTTAACTCAATTTTATGTGTTATTGTTTTTTTTGCTTTGTAGCTATAATTTTATTGAATTGCAATGCTATAGTTGAAGGTTACAGTTAGAATGGTTGTATAGTTTGTGTTGCACAAATGATTGTGCACTTGTATTCTTTGGCTTGAGCAATGGCTCTAGCCTATGCAGAGACTTAGGCCTGTTAGACATCTCAGTCAGTTTAGCTAACTCACTTTGTTTAGCTGACTGAGTCAATCTAACTGAGTCAATCTGACTGAGTCGACCAGTTGATCTATTGAATCGGTTTGACCCAGTACTGACTCAGTGAACCTTGACTGAGTTGGTTCCTTTGACTATTTGACCAGGACCTTGACTTGAATATGGACGTTGACTGTTAGTTATCACTTTGACCGATAGTGACCGTTAGTTGACTCAGATGGACCAAGCATTGGATTAATTGACTTGTTTAGTGGACTTGGGCTTAGTACCATGTATTCTTAGTTTGATATTTCGGACCCCTTAAGGTCCGAATTAGCCTTTGGTTCCTTCTGCAAAGTTGTAGATATTCATAAGACTTAGCTAATGGACTATAAAACCAACCTAATTCAATTAGTAAACCTTATCTATGCTAAAGATAGATAATGAAAAGGTGTAAAGTCATAAATGGGCTTTCAACCATTAGATAGACTTGTATGATTCTTGTGTGAGCCGTTTTTGCTAGATTCTTAGAGTTCTTGTGTGATTAACAGTTAGTCTATATTAACAATGATCGATTCAAAGGATGAACCAGTGGATCTTGGATCTCGAGGTAGGCGTGGCTTGTCATCAAAAGAGGTGGGAATTTACATTTAACACTTTTGTAATCATTGTTGTTTTCTTTTACAAAAGTTATGTTTAATAAACTCATGCATTGTCAGTTTGGGCATTTCATACTTTGTTTAACTTTGAGTTTTAGATGTTCTGTTGATTCTTTGAATCTTTCCATGGATTGGAAAGGACCTGTAATGTTTGCATCTATATATGAATTATATGGGAAATAAGGATTCCACCTATGGTATATAGGATACGCTCATTCACATTTATACCTACGAGCTTTTAATGTTATATTGGTCGTCATTTTGCGAGTTCGTAATTTCCGAACATCCATAAAAACTATTAGATGTGAATTTGCGAGTTTGGAATTTACAACCCATATTATACATTGTTTGAAGAAGGAGTTTGTCCATATACATGTTTGTCATTTCAATGACTTGGTCGCTATTTAATGTTGCGAAATCATGTATTGCTTTCCAAGTTTTGCCATGATTTCATCAAAGTTAAATGTTATTTCTACTGGGCAAACCTTTTAGGGATGATGTGCTCACCCATTCCCACTTTCGGTTTCAGAGACAGATCAGAGTTGCGCAGCGAAAGCTTCAAGGGTTGACTTCATTAGTTGGTTAACTTCTGCTATGTTTATTATGTTGTATATTTTATTTGTAAACCAAATGACTATTGAATATGTATCATCTGAGAGGTATTTTTGTATATATATTTCAGAGAGGGGTTAGTTTTTGAGTTAAGTTTTGTAGCAGTTTTCTTACTGTAATGTTTAAGTAAATGTTTTAGATCCTTGGTGCCTCTTTATTTAGTTCATCTCTTGGATTACTCAGCTGCTAGCTTTGGGGGCGCTACAATGTTGGTATCAAAGCTAACCATTAGATCTTATATGGGAAAAGATAGGAATAGCCAGTGCCAGTTAGTGAAATAGATTAGCTTAGAACTTGGTTGGGTTGCGAGATAAATCTTAATCACTAAAAGCTATCAATAATTAAAAGATTTATTTGATTGATTGATTTGTTGTTTAGTTGTTTGTTTATGTAATCAAGTAAAAATTGTAGGGTACACCAATAACTTTATCTAATAAAGATTAGAGAATAATTAGTCTAAAAAGTATTGTTAGAAAAATTGTGAGATCAGTATTGTTCATAAATTTTGAAAGTCACATATAAATTATTTGACTACCTTGACATATACGTATGGTCAACAATTATAGATGTTAATAATATCTTTGGGAGTCAACAATATTTGTAAGAGTAGTTAGAAACCATCAATGTTAATAATAAAAATATTATAATAATAATTAACCATCAATGTTATTTTTTATAGATTCTTTTATAATAATAATTATAGATGATAATAATAGTAATAATAATAGTAATAATAATTTTAATAAAGTAATGTTAGCATTTCTCAATTAGTATCATATTGAACTTTAATTAACTAAAATTTCAATAAGGATATATAACGATAAAAATAATTATTATGACTGAATAGTTGTGGAAAATTAATAACGCTTATCTACGGTTGAATTTTGTAAAGTAAACTAATAACAAATTAAAATATATGTTTTGGGTTTAAAATATATTAAAATTTAGTTAATATATTACTCATTAGGAGTTAGACGTTAAAAGTGAAGATATAATGTATAAAATTAAAAGAATCAACTTGTTAGTAACCTTGTACTGAAATTATCTTTAATTTAACGAATAACTCAGTAAATATTTAAAACGAAACAAATATACATGAAGTAGTAATAATAGAATTCTGATGCTTAGTGTAATATTAGAATTACAAGAAAATAAATTCGTGTATTAATAAGATGCTTTACATTAATAACAAAATATAAGGACTATCAAGACATACTAAAATTTTATGCAGACTCAAATTTAGATCATATTAAATTACCAACGCCAATCTTTAACAAGATATAGTATACGGATTCGAGATGAATAAATAAAAATCTATTATATCAATCCTTACGTGAATGTAGAATTATATTTAAAAGGTTGAGGCTTAGTGTACCAACTGGACTATCAACTTAAGAATAATGAGAATAATAACACAATTGATGATAGTATTTGAATAACTAAGCTGCTAGCGAATTTATAATAGATGATATTTGAAAAAAAATTATGTATATGGTATCACACTAAAGTTAAAATAGCAAATATTATGAATTAACGTGAATCGAATTTGGATTACTTTTAATGATAAAATAAATAAATAATAATAGCGGTGAAAATAAAATAAAATAAAATAAATTTTGATGATTAACTTGTTTGAAAAATAATTAATTGCATTTTAGATAGGAATTACAGAGTTTTTAGCTGGTAACCTAGCAACAAGCTGGGCACCAACCCCTTTTTGAATAACGACACCTAATCTGTGAAAAATAAAACTACCTAGACCACTACCAACGTCATGACTAATTAAACAATTCTTCAGACGCTTGAAAAAACATATAGTATCTTCACCAAGTTCCCCTAAGGTAGTAAAAGCTAAAACACCCAAACCATAACCATGCGAAGCACATTCACTCAAATATTTAGTGCGTTTACGCGAAATTGCTTTAGAAATAGCCTGGCCTGGGACAAAAGCACGAACTCCATCGCCAGTAAAGGGTGAGACACCTGTGACATCCATACACACATCTTGGCCGTTTTCCCAGTTGAGAACGAGGATATCCGCTGGACGTAAATCCTTGTTATTATCTGATAAAAGACCCAAATTAACTTCTTTGCGTGCAGGAACACCAGCTTTGTAACAAATATTCGCAATTACATCACGAACCAAGTCATGACGAAACTTTAGTCCCACATCTTTGGCACAATGAAGCGCGTGATCACCAAAAATATCCATAGGCCTATTGCAACAGGAGCACAACCCATCCTCAACAAATAAGGGGATACCGAGACGATAACAAACTACCGCTCTGAACTGTCATGGGGGCCAAGGCACCGATCTAAACCACTGATCGGAACAGCTAAAAGGTAATCTTGGGCATGTTTGATCTGGTTACATTGCCAAAGAATGGAATCTCTTGCAGATAAAGTAAACTGGTTTGGGATTTGCTTCTTGACTGCATCAAAATAAACAACTGCCAGGGAATGCATAGAAGGGGGGGCAGTGTCATCGACGCAATAAGAGGGAGGCAAACCACATACCTGAATGAAATTCTGAAGAGCCAACTGATAGGAAGCCCCATTATCGAGAAAGAACTACCAAGTATCGCCTTCCGCACCGAGGTAGTCGACTTTGAGAGGCAAGATAACGATGGAGGTCTTTGGTGTCCGCCATGGTATATATGCCAAGACCGCCATCTTTGATAGGAAGTGTAGCTAGTCTCGTTGCAAAGGGCCAAAACCAGCTCCATCACCCGTGATTAAAAGCCTCGAGATATTGAAACAAGTGGTCGTCAAAGAGGTCGAAGCCCGATGCAAAGCTGCCGGATTAGTTGTACGCATAGCAAAGTATAATCTAGATACCCCAACACAATTACGAAGTAACAACATCTCACTCTGAGGGTCCCTGAGCTTTTTGATAGCAGACATTAGCTGAATAGTCTTATTCACCCTATAAAGCACCATGTCACTCATGAAGTCCAAATCTAAACTCACGGGTCCACCCAAGAGCTTAACTCCTTGCTAGGCCTACCAATATCCGGGGGGAAAACACCTAACTCCATGCTGCGTGGATCAGGTGTGGGACAAAAAACCTCAGTCTTCTTGATGTTAAGATGAAGACCTCTACTCGGGCCTTCGGATTCGATGATACTCAAAGCCTTGGCAACCTCCATTGTGTCTCCGATGATAGTGCCGTCATCTAGATACCAAGTATGCAAATCAAGCATACAACGAGACGCAATAGACTTCACAAGAGGGTGAAGTGTCAAAGCAAACAAAAGAGGACCGAGAGGATCACCTTGTTGAACACCGAGCGCAGAAGACAAGATGTATTGGTCATAGTAAAGTTTAGCAGGCCTAGCATAACAAAATTCAACCCAACGAGAAATACCTGGGCAGTGAAGCCGGACCTCTTGAATAAGACAAGACCTGCTCACCATGTTAAACGCATTCGAAAAATCAATAAGCAACATTGACATACTATCCGAGTGACCTTTCAACTCCAGCAAACCATTGACAACATGAAGTATACCTTCCCCACCCACCGGGACTCCAACACCAAATTGATAATCCCCCAGGTAAGATAGCATGTCTTTACCAACTGAAAAGGCAGCCACCTTGGAGACCAACCGGCGCCAAATAGTACCAACCGCGATTGGCCTGAGCCCACCTCCGGGCTTGAGTAGAGGTGTAAGGGGTGCACTAGCGACAAGTTCCCCTAGAACCTTAGGGCACTTACCTGCCAACCAAAGGTTGACAACCCCAGTAATCGAAGCCACTAACTCGTCTGCCACTGCCGCTGCTGCCCCGCTCAAGGCGTCTAATAAATGCTGAGCACGTAAACCATCACGTCCACAAGAGGTACCTCTCGGAAAACTCTTGATGGCACCAAGAACAGCTCTTGAGTCAACCGTTATTGGGTCACAAACAACATCATCAAACGGAATAGAAGGTGGAGGGGCTGCAGGGTGTTTGGATTGCAAATCTGCCAAGGTATCCTCGCTGCGTGGTGCAACCCCGTTTGAAGACAAGACGCGAATCGCAGCCGCAAAATGCCCATACCCAATCTTCTTATGACACGCTCTTAAATTGGCCACCTCTGACTTCTTTTTGTTGTCTTGTTTAGCTGAATGTTGTTGGATTGGGAGGCGAAGAAGCTTAGAAATCAGCGAAGAGCATCCCATTGGCTCCTTCCAAGCAAGTAAGGCTCGTTGGATGGCTGCAATTTGAAGTCGTTTCTGTTGGAAGACTTCTCTCACTGATCGCTTAGGTCCGTATAACGTTAAAGTGCATATAGGGAGCAGCAATAACCGAATCCGGCCATCAAATCACTTAGGGCTTGCAAAGCACATTGTCCAAACAAGTCTTCAAAGTACGAGAGAAGGCCAACCTACATTGATGAGGTATACTGAAACCGTGGTAAAGCGTCTTTGAAAGACGGCGTTGAGCAAGTCGGTGACAATGAGAAGGACTCATCTTGTACCACATTAGCCCGGCTAATCTCCGGCATCACTAGCCCCAACCACAACAGAGACTCCGACAAGTGCAAAATCACAACAAAGTGTTAGCTACAACTTTACAAACGGCAACACCGGGCTCCAAAGGTGCAATACAGTCATCATTCCTAGCTACAGATTCACTGACAGCAACGATATCATTCAAAACAGGCACAGGCTTGACAATACCGTGTATGAGAGAAATAGTTGAAGCTCCATTGACAGGACCTGCAATGGCTTCATGAATAGCTCCTACCAAACCTTTACAGGGTGTTCTCCAGGCGTGTAAAGTCATGCAGAGACTACACAACCACATACGCGACTGTTGGAGGACACTTTCCCATGCGCAATAAATTTGAAGATCGTTGGAGATGATATCTCTGCAAACAGTCTTCTTATCTTCCGTAGAAAAATGTCTATCCTGTAAATGGCGAGCGAAGTATCCCCTGGCATAACCTCTGCCATTAACTCCATCAAGACAGCTATCAAAATTCTTGAAAGGGCAATGGCAGTACCCATTCTGTGAAGCAGCAACCTCGACGAGACAAGGTGATGTATTTTGACGCATCCGATGAGAGGTAGAAGATGGCTGAGATGCAGGGGTATGTTGTTGAGGAAACTGGGAACAGCGAGGAACTCGTGTAGATGCAGCCATGAAAGAAAATCTTCACAAACCCTAAAAATAAATTTTCAAAAAAACCCTAGAACAAAAAGGAAAACGAAAACCAGGGAGTAAAACAAAAGCCGTGGAAAAACGAAGAAGAAAGCCAGGGGAAACAAGAAAATCAAAACACAACAGGGATGAGACCAATCCATTGATTAACCCCAGCTTCCAGTCGCCGGTGCTCATCTTTGGAGCTCATCGCCGGTTGAAATGTTGTGAACTATTTATATATTTTACGAAGCAAATTTATCAGACTTACATTAGTTACGGTAAAAGTTTAGAGACTAATTAATCTTAATAAATTATAATACTTAGTTAATACAGCACTGGGAATAGTGAAGGTTGTGTTTTCTCTGTTCGTAGGAAGGCATTGTTGGGCCATGCCAACATTGACAGTGAAACTGCATTCAGAGATGACCGATCATAGAAGTTTGATATAACTATTTAGGAAACCGACATATATAATTTCACTTAGAAAGATTTTTAGGATTCTTCCTTGAAGTTAGAGACAAATATCTTATAAAATAGAAATTATTTTAAGAAAAATTTGACTTCTTTATTTGATATTTATTAAAGTTAGTAAGTTGAACTTAGAGCTACAAATTTTAGTTGTAGAAAGCCATATAGGTTTGCGCTTTATTTTATATTGTTTGCGCTTAGATAGTAGATATGATTAGTTTATAAGGTGGGGAGTTTTTGAAGACCAGAAGGATAGTGAGGACGAAAATGAATAAGGTGGGGAGAATGTAAGGACCCTCAAGCTCGTCAACGCTATTTGACCGGTTTAGAGATGGTCAAGTGTCGAATTAGCCGATAATAACTCGATTAGTTTAACACGTACGTTAATTAATAGGAACTAATCAAACAACGATTTAGATATGAAACTAGTATCGTTAGATAGGTCTTGAAAAGTTATGCGGGATGGACTACTCGAACGTGTCAATCGGATACCGGACGAAGAGGGAATCATCAGATATATATGAGGGGCAAACTAGTCATTTGTGTTGGACTGACCCGAGCTTCCCTTATCATTCGGTCAACTGATTTTAGCAATCTTGGTCGGACTTATCTCAATCGAGAAGATTAACTCGTTCTCATTTTCTTTCTTCTTCTTCAATATTCTTTTTATTTCTTCTTCTTCTCATTATTCTCTTTTCTTTTGCTATTGTATCTCTAGAGATGAATCCGAGAGTTAAATTGAGAGAAACAATCGACGATGAGAAACGGATTAAGTAGCAGATGTTACTGATGATGGTGAAGATATTAAGAGAATGTTAATTTGAGGAAAAGAAAGCTAGGGTTCTCAGAGATTTGATTTTAAGTTCGATTTGGTAGTGAATAAGAAGAATTGAAGATGGATTTAGCTAACTGAGGAAGGGGTTGGGGTTGGTTAGATATTATGGAGTTATTTATAAAGAATGGAAGAATTAGGATTTGTATTGTAGAATCATGGTTAGGGATTCTGAATTCGAAAAGGGGTTTTGAATGGAACTGAGGTGTGTTTTGATCTGGAATTGATGAATTGATATTAGGGTTTGTGTGTTCTTCCCCAAATTTGGAAATTAGGTGTTTATGGGTAAAAATTGTTTCGGCCGATTTTGGTAAATTCGGTAGGTGAGTGAGAAACTGGTTTAAACCCTAAACAAATGTGTTGCACGTGAGCACTTTCTAGATTCGAGAGATCAATCTATACAAGTCCGGCCTAAACCAAGAAATGGCGTTCCCGGACTTGCTTCGGTCACAAAGTGGAGGAGAAGGGTTGATTTGGGGAGGGAAGCAAAGAAAGGTGTTGAGACCGAGAATAGTGCGGGAGAGTGGTGT
The DNA here is from genome assembly GCA_023531295.1 of Papaver armeniacum. NCBI lineage: Eukaryota > Viridiplantae > Streptophyta > Magnoliopsida > Ranunculales > Papaveraceae > Papaver > Papaver armeniacum. The sequence goes on from JAJJWW010001682.1 coordinate 39,448, forward strand.
CTCGACTTGTATCAGAAAGTGAAAGCTTAGGAAGATTGCAAGAGATGAAAGCTTTTTGGAGAGCTTGCAAAGTTGCCTTTTCTGAGAGTGTTGTATTTTTTTCTCCTGACCGAGACTTGTTGTCTGGTGGAAATAGGTAAGACCTATTTATACAAGTCGAGATTGAAACGTACCCTGGCCTCATGAAGGAAGAGAGTAAAGGGTGAAATAATGGGAGGAGGTGGTAACCGCATGGTGTTTATGGGTGAAAACGTTTTCACCATTATTTCCTCTTTTATTTGACCGCTTTATTCCTTTTCACGCTTTCTTAATATGAGCATAGTGTACGCTGCATGATGTGACCGCCAAACCAAGACCCTGGAAAGCATCCCTCAGTTTGTGTTGATGTCTCGAGTGTTGGTTGCATCTTGAGTACAAGTGGCGCTTCTAGGGGCGCGTGTGGCATGTGCCAATGGCATGTGCGGAATGCCTTTGTTGCGGGTTGCACCTCGAGCGCAAGTGGCAATGCCAGAGCTGCTAGTGGCGTGTGTGGCATGCGTGGAATGCCTTGGTGGTAGGTTGTACGTTGAGTATAAGTGGCAATGCTAGAGTTGCTAGTGGCGTGTGTGGCATGTGACAATGGCATGTGCGGAATGCCTTGGCGGTAGGTTGCACGGTTTGCAAGTTAGGCTACCAGCGTGGGGTTTGGCATGTGCTAATTGCGCGTACGTCCAAGTTGGCCTAGGTTGCACGGCTTGCAAGTTGGGCTACCAGCGTGCATGTTTGGCATGTTCCAATGGCATGGGTGGCCAATTTGGATCACGGCCTGGTAAGAAAAGCTACCAGCGATGCGTGATGGTACATGCCAATGGCATGCTCGGCCATTAGGGCCACGCCCTGGTGAGAAAAGCTACCAGCGAGCATGTTGGCATGTGCCAATGGGATGCTCGGCCATTAGGGCCACGCCCTGGTGAGAAAATCTACCAGCGAGCGTGTTGGCATGCTCGGCCATTAGGTCGACGTCCTGGTGAGAAAAGCTACCAGCGAGCGTGTTGGCATGTGCCAATGGCATGCTCGGCCATTAGGGCCACACCCTGGTGAGAAAAGCTACCAGCGAGCGTGTTGGCATGTGCCAATGGCATGCTCGGCCATTAGGGCCACTCCCCAGTGAGACAATCTACCGGCGGCGTGTTGGCATGTGCCAATGGCATGCTCGGCCATTAGGGCCACGCCTTGGTGAGAAAAGCTACCAATGGCGTGTTGGCATGTGCCAATGGCATGCTCGGCCATTAGGGCCACGCCTTGGTGAGAAAAGCTACCAGAGAGCGTGTTGGTATGTGCCAATGGCATGCTCGGCCGTTAGGGCCATGCCCTGGTGAGAAAGCTACCAGCGAGGCGTGTTGGCATGTGCCAATGGCATGCTCGGACATTAGGGCCACGCCCTGGTGAGAAAAGCTACCAGCGATGCGTGTTGGCGTGTGCCAATGGCATGCGTGGCCAATTTGGCCTAGGTTGCACGGTTTGCAAGCCTAGGCGCGGGCGCTATTTTGGCATGGCGCAACTAGGGCCAAGGTAAGGGTGTTTGGCTTGGCGTGGCGAGACCAGCGTAGCTAGGGCCAAGGAAGAATGCGTTTGGCATGGCGCGGCTAGCTTGGTCTAGGTGTGGCTGACATGATTTTCCATTGGCACGGAGGTGCGGCTAGCATGGTTGGCATGCTTTGGCGCGTTTGGTATGGCTGGCATGATTTTCCATTGGCATAGAGGTGCGGCTAGGGCCAAGGTAAGGGTGTTTGGCTTGGCGTGGTGTAACTAGCGTAGCTAGGGCCAAGGCAGAGTGCATTTTGCATGGCGCGACTAGATTGGGCTAGGTGTGGCTGACATGATTTGCCATTGGCACAGAGGTGCGGCTAGCATGGTTGGCATGCTTTGGCGTGTTTGGTGTGGCTGGCATGATTTTCCATTGGCACAGGGGTGCGGCTAGCATGGTTGGCATGCTTTGGCGTGTTTGGTGTGGCTGGCATGATTTTCCATTGGCACATGGGTGCGGCTAGCATGGTTGGCATGCTTTTGGCGCGTTTGGTGTGGCTGGCATGATTTGCCGTTGGCACAGAGGTGCGACTAGCATGGTTGGCATGCTTTGGCGTGTTTGGTGTGGTTGGCATGATTTGCCATTGGCACAGAGGGGAATTAGGGTTTTGTTCGTTGTAACCCTAATTTGAAAAAAAAAATACCCCCTATTAATTACTGACTACATGCATTAAATGTTCTAATAAATGTGTCACCGGTGACATTAGGTTATTTGGGGCTTTACGATTTTACCCTTCGTTTAAAAACCACCATCAACATTAAGTCCCCTGCTTAGCTCGGAACAGGAGCTTTGTTGCGAGGTAAGCATAAGATGGTGACAAACTATCAGCAGGAAATCGTAAAGAGAATTGAGGAGGCTTGTCTGACCTTTTTATCGGGAGGCTGACACAGTTGGGAAGTCAGCATCATTGGGAGACAGGAAGCTAGGCGGCATTAAGAAATTAACGCGAGTTGGGGAACTGAGCGTGCTAGCTGGCGGGACCGGCGCAAAGTGGGAAGCTGATCGTGCTAGCTGGCGGGACCGGCGCAAGCTGGGGGAGCTGAGCGTGCTTGCTGGCGGGACCGGCGCAAGGTGGGGGAGATAAGCGTGCTTGCTGGCGGGACCGACGCAAGGTGGGGAAGCTGAGCGTGCTTGCTGGCGAGACCGGCGCAAGGTGGGGAAGCTGAGCGTGCTTGCTGGCGTGACTTGGGCGGTCATTGGGAAGTTGGCGTAATTGGTGTGGCCGGTGTGCCTTGGGAGATTGGAAACTGGCGCGAGCTTGATGGGACCGGTGTAAACAAGGAGGGAGTAAGTGTTTCTACATATAGCAAAGTTTCCTTATTTTGCCTTCCTTCACGCGCGGCTTCAATCAGGGCATTGTTCATGCTAAAATCTGGAAGCGTTATGTCCCTCATTGCTAACTTTCCTTTTTTAAGGTTCCGTATTCATACCCAACGCAATTGTACCGTCTCCCTTGTTTGAGAAAAGGTTCTTCTTGTTGAGTTTCTTTCTTTGTCTAGAGACGAATCATCCTCTAAACATCCAGATTCTCCAAGTGAAGGTGTGAGGTCTGACTCTTGCAAAAGCACCTGACTGGGGTTATTCGGGCTAAGAAGATCATACCGGTATGTTTTCTTTTTCTTATCTGTTCATGTTATCCTCTATTTATATGTGTATAGATAGGATGGAACTTGATCATTTTCCCCATTTTTTGCAGTGTATGATGGGACCCTCCAGGGATGGCTGCGCCTTCAACTCTTCAGAGAAGGACTTAAGAATTGGCGGAGATCGATCTTCTTCTCTTGAGTAGGCATTGGTTGGGATTGAATCTCTGTTCCATGAAGCTAGTGAAATCATTAAGGACCTTCCTTCCATCTATCCTCATGAAGAACAGGTGCATGTCCGGACTTTCTTGGGTCCAGTGAGCATGGAGGAGGAGCGAGAGAACGAGGAAGAGTCTTGGCATATTGAGAAGTTTCAGTGCGGCAAAGCCTTTCCTTGGTCGGGTATGGGGCGGATCGGATTTGTTTCTAGGTTGAAGCGACGGAAAAGCGAACGTGTGAGGCTCTTGGAGGAGAGCGCCATGATTCTTGATTTTGACGCGGATAAATCAAAAAACTTTCTTCGAAGTGTCAATGAGAAAAACTTCGAAGGAGCATATGATGAAAACGAAATAGCCTTTGAAGTTGATGCCAAAGGTGTCGTTGGTGATACCAGAGGGGTTATGGTGGCGTATGCTGGACCGATCGTCGGGGAGGACACTGCTGCTGCTGTGGTTGCTTCGGGATGGGATGTTGAGGTTGCTGCTGCTAACACCGTTGAATGGAACCTTTGTTGCCCGAGGGATTGCTGGGGGAAGTGCTTGAAGATAGCCTTGCCCGAGGGGACTTGTGCTCCATCCTTCGAGGCATAGTTCCTCCCTTTTGTTATTTCTGTTAGCTGCTTAGTTCCCCTGATGTTTTTTTTTTTTCGTAAACTCATCTTTACCTTCTTCTTCATCAGTCAACATTGTGCTTCATACATTTTTTTTTGAAAGAGGTTGTGGTATTATGGCTCTGCAATAGTTTTCTGGGTTTATCTGATGTATTTCTATGATATCTGGAGAATTTGCTTGGAAAGAGATGTATTTATGCTTTTTTTTTTCTTTTTTTTTTTTTTGACGGAAAAGGAAATCCCAGGGAAAATATACAAACGGTGTATTCATCTTGGGGGAGTACAACTACTAAGAGGAATTGTTAAAGGAAATACTAAAGAGGGAGTGATTGGGAAGTACAACATTTTAGGGATTGGAGACCTTGAGCCATCGCGAGTGAATTATCACGCCTTCAGGTATGTCTGCATTGATGAGCTTGCAATATCCTCCCAAAAGGGTATCCGCAACCAGATACAACTCGTCTTCTCTTTCATCGGGCGAATTAGTTTGAATAGCCATTTTTACTGTCATCCTCCCAACTTGAAACGAGCTTTCCTTAACCACTACATCTCTGATTGAAAACGGGTTCAGACGTCGTGCAACCGTTTGAGCCTTGGCTTCGTTGGTTTCAATAGAAGTTCCAAAGCTTCTTGCAAAGTGTTCAAATGGTCTAGCTCCCCATTCACATTTCTTGACAGCGTTCGTGCGATGTCGCGCCGAGTCCCCATGACGGAATGGGGAAAGGAAAGACTCAAGTTGCGAAAAGGTTGCTCGGTCGGACTTACTTGCATTTGAAAACCATGAGCTAGCGCCAACGGGTCCTCTCCGGATGTCTGGGTTCCTTCAATAGTTCGTTGATGCGATAACCAGTGGGATGATTTGTTGGGAATTCCTTCGGGCGTGGACGTCGGCAGAGGGTGTACATCCAACTTCGCTTTGTTGTCGAGCACCCATAAGCGTCCCAATATCATGTCATGATCTAGTTCTTTGATAATATGGAATTTGCTATGCGTTATGGCGTCTCCCATCTTGATCTCTAGGTTGATGTAGCCATGCGCGTTCAAATTTTCTCCTCTCGAGTTCTTAATCACGGACGGGGAATAGGTAGCGTCTTGTTTTGTAAATCCTGCTGCCTTTAGTGTCTTGAAAGTAATGATATTGTGGTCAGAGGCCGTGTCGATGAGCGTGTCGTCAAATTCGTTACCTCTTAAACGAGACGTGGTCAGCAGTCCCCAGTTCTCCTTTTTGGTTCCGCCTGTTTGGAAAGCTTGGGCCCCTGGCGTGGTTTCCGAGGAGAGAAAAAGTCGTTTGCCGGATACTACACGATTGAGGGTTGCGAAAATGTCTTGGCGCTGCACCTTGGAAAGATAGAGAATTTTGCATACATGTTGCATCATGGATTGTACAGTCTCGTGCACGGAGTCCCCAGAGGACCCGCAGTTTCTTATTGGGAGTGGGTCTCGATGCACTCTTTCGTCTCCAGGTTGGAGTCCTCCCGCTTCTATCCTTTCTTTGAAAATATGCTTTAGTCTGTTGCAATCGCTGGTCGGGTGGTGAACGAACCTAGTGGTAGTGGCAGGTACATTTAGGGTTCGCCATCTCGGCCTCGGTTGGTGGACGTCTGGGAGGTGGCAGTCTGATAACATCATCTTGAACCCAGGCTTCTAGGAGGTCGATTACCTCCTCGATGGGAAACGGGAAATCAAGGGTATTTACTTCGGTCTCATGATGTTGCATGGAAGTTTTAGTGACGGTCTTTCATGACGGGGGTTCCCGTTGCGCCGGCGCTTCACGTTTTGGCTGGTGGCTCGTAGTTGGGGCTTTCATTTTTCCCCTTTCGTTTACTATGTTCACGGAGGATGAGACGGCATTAAATTTCTTGCTGATGAGGCGTCTACTCCCGCGAGTTTCACGCGTGTCTTCTGTTTGAGTTGGCCTGGCTATTTCCAGTAATGCTGGTGCTGTTGTTGCGGATCGTCTGGAGGCTTCATGGAGTTCGGAGAACGTTTGGAAGCGCAAGTTTTCTAGCAGGGCGCGGTAAATAAGAACCATACCATTGATTTATGCGTTCACCAGTTGTTGCTCGGTCACGTTTGGGTCGTGATAGTCGAGTGCTTGAACCCTGAACCTTTTGACGAAATCATTCGGATGTTCGTTATCCACTTTGGTACATTCTTCCGAGGTGCGAGAAAGTAACTTGTTTAGACACGAAGAAGTATTTCTTGTAAAACGCAGTGACCATGCTACTCCAGTTGGGAATGTTGTTCGGTGGGATGTTGTTGTACCATGTATACGCCCTTCCAGTAAGTGATTTTGAGAATTCCCTTAAACGAAGAACGTGATTATATTTATGTTCACCTAGGGATTCCAGGAAATGGGAGACATGCTCATGTGCATTCCCGGTACCATCGTACAAGGTAAATTGAGGAGAAGAGTACCCCCTTGGGAGAGGGATTATCTGCATTTCGGATGGCTAAGGGGTTGGTGATGATGCACGTCCAATTCATCATTCTTGATTCGGTTGCGGAGAAGTTGTTCCATATCTTCTCGCGTGACGAAGTTGGGCGGTTGATTTCTTTCCAAGGGATTTTAGCGCGAGTTTCCTCAGCCGTGGAGGCGTGCTCCGCCGAGGTGCTGGCGTCGGGGTTGTTGGAGACGTTACTAAGCGGCTCTGAAGGACGCGACTCACGTGTTAGTCGCTCTGTCAGGGTTTTGAGAAAGACGAGTACCTCCTTCTGCGTTGAAACCATATCCGTCTGGGCTCTGGCGAGCATCTCTTGTCGTTCTATCAAATCAGCGATGGTGACATAAGGATGACTTCCTCTGGTCCCTCCGGTCTCTCGTCCCGTCGGCGGGGTAGTTGGAACCTTAGTGGTGGTCGGAGGCGCCATGCTAGACGAAGCATTAGGGGCCGTAGCGGCGGCTCTAGCCCTGGAGACTGGTGGCGTGACACCCGAAGAGATATTTTTGTTGCCGTGATTAGAGGGTTGTGCAGAGACACTAGAGGAGGAAGCGGCTCTGGCCCTGGTGATTGGTGGTGTTACGCTTGAGGGAGTGTATTCGATGTTACTGTAATCAGCAGGTGATGCAACAACGTTATTGGGAGAGACGCTAACATCAGGGATATGTTCTGTGCTGGTATTCTCGGCAGCCGCTCCGGACCTGAGTTCCCCCATGTTGGGATTTGACGTTCGTGAAACGAAATCAGGAGTCGGAGTTGGTATTGTAACCGATAGATCAATCCTCCCGCTGTGGTCGCCAATTGTTTATGGGTAAAAATCGTTTCGGACGATTTTGGTAAATTCGGTAGGTGAGTGAGAAACTGTTTTAAACCCTAAACAAATGTGTTGCACGTGAGCACTTTCTAGATTCGAGAAATCAATTTGTACAAGTCCGGCCTAAACCAAGAAATAGCCGTTCCAGACTTGCTTCGGTCACAAAGTGGAGGAGAAGGGTTTATTTGGGGAGGGAAGCAAAGAAAGGTGTTGAGACCAGAATAATTCTGGGAGAGTAGTGTCTCGACTTGTATCAGAAAGTGAAAGCTTAGGAAGCTTGCAAGAAATGAAAGTTTTTCGGAGAGCTTGCAAAGTTGCCTTTTCTGAGAGTGTTGTATTTTTTCTCCTGACCGAGACTTGTTATCTGGTGGAAATAGGTAAGACCTATTTATACAAGTCGAGATTGAAACGTACCGTGGCCTCATGAAGGAAGAGATTAAAGGGTGAAATAATGGGAGGATGTGGTAACCGCATGGTGTTTATGGGTGAAAACGTTTTCACCATTATTTCCTCTTTTATTTGACCGCTTTATTCTTTTTCACGCTTTCTTAATGTGAGCGTAGTGTACGCTGCATGCTGTGACCGCCAAACCAAGACCCTGGAAAGCATCCCCCAGTTTGTGTTGGTGTCTCGAGTGTTGGTTGCATCTTGAGTGCAAGTGGCGCTGCTAGGGGCGTGTGTGGCATGTGCCAATGGCATGTGCGGAATGCCTTTGTTGCGGGTTCCACCTCGAGCGCAAGTGGCAATGCCAGAGCTGCTAGTGGCGTGTGTGGCATGTGCCAATGGAATGTGTGGAATGCCTTGGTGGTAGGTTGTACGTTGAGTATAAGTGGCAATGCTAGAGCTGCTAGTGGCGTGTGTGGCATGTGCCAATGGCATGTGCGGAATGCCTTGGCGGTAGGTTGCACGGTTTGCAAGTTAGGCTACCAGCGTGGGGTTTGGCATGTGCTAATGGCGCGTACGGCCAAGTTGGCCTAGGTTGCACGGCTTGCAAGTTGGGCTACCAGCGTGCATGTTTGGCATGTGCCAATGGCATGCGTGGCCAATTTGGATCACGGCCTGGTAAGAAAACCTACCAGCGATGCGTGATGGTACGTGCCAATGGCATGCTCGGCCATTAGGGCCACGGTTTGGTAAGAAAAGATACCAGCGAGCATGTTGGCATGTGCCAATGGCATGCTCGGCCATTAGGGCCACGCCCTGGTGAGAAAAGCTACCAGCGATGCGTGTTGGCATGTGCCAATGGCATGCTCGGCCATTAGGGACACGCCATAGTGAGAAAAGCTACTAGCGAGGCGTGTTGGCATGTGCCAATGGCATGATCGGCCATTAGGGCCACGCCCTGGTGAGAAAAGCTACCAGCGATGCGTGTTGGCATGTGCCAATGGCATGCTCGGCCATTAGGGCCACGCCCAGTGAGAAAAGCTACCAGCGATGCGTGTTGGCATGTGCCAATGGCATGCTCGGCCATTAGGGCCACGCCCGGTGAGAAAAGCTACCCGGCGAGCGTGTTGGCATGTGCCAATGGCATGCTCGGCCATTAGGGCCACGTCCCGGTGAGAAAAGCTACCCAGCGAGCGTGTTGGCATGTGCCAATGGCATGCCGGCCATTAGGGCCACGCCCGGGTGAGAAAAGCTACCAGCGAGCGTGTTGGCATGTGCCAATGGCATGCTCGGCCATTAGGGCCACGCCCTGGTGAGAAAAGCTACCAACGAGCGTGTTGGCATGTGCCAATGGCATGCTCGGCCATTAGTGCCACGCCCTGGTGAGAAAAGCTACCGGCGAGCATGTTGGCATGTGCTAATGGCATGCTCGGCCATTAGGCCACACCACGGGTGATAAAATCTACCGGCGGCGTGTTGGCATGTGCCAATGGCATGCTCGGCCATTAGGGCCACGCCATAGTGAGAAAAGCTACTAGCGAGGCGTGTTGGCATGTGCCAATGGCATGCTCGGCCATTAGGGCCACGCCCTGGTGAGAAAAGCTACCAGCGATGCGTGTTGGCATGTGCCAATGGCATGCGTGGCCAATTTGGCCTAGGTTGCACGGTTTGCAAGCCTAGGCGTGGGCGCTATTTTGGCATGGCGCAGCTAGGGCCAAGATAAAGGTGTTTGGCTTGGCGTGGCGTGACCAGCGTAGCTAGGGCCACGGAAGAGTGCGTTTGGCATGGCGCGGCTAGCTTGGGCTAGGTGTGGCTGGCATGATTTGCCATTGGCACTGAGGTGCGGCTAGCATGGTTGGCATGCTTTGGCGCGTTTGGTGTGGCTGGCATGATTTTCCATTGGCACAGAGGTGCGGCTAGGGCCAAGGTAAGGGTGTTTGGCTTGGCGTGGTATGACTAGCGTAGCTAGGGCCAAGGCAGAGTGCGTTTGGCATGGCGTGACTAGCTTGGGCTAGGTGTGGCTGACATGATTTTCCATTTGCACAAAGGTACGGCTAGCATGGTTGGCATGCTTTGGCGTGTTTGGTGTGGCTGGCATGATTTGCCATTGGCACGGGGGTGCGGCTAGCATGGTTGGCATGCTTTTGGCGCGTTTGGTGTGGCTGCCATGATTTGCCATTGGCACAGAGGTGCGGCTAGCATGGTTGGCATGCTTTGGCGTGTTTGGTGTGGCTGGCATGATTTGCCATTGGCACGGAGGGGAATTAGGGTTTTGTTCGTTGTAACCCTAATTTGAAAAAAAATACCCCCTATTAATTACTGACTACATGCATTAAATGTTCTAATAAATGTGCAACGGTGACATTAGGTTATTTGGGGTTTTACGATTTTACCCTTTGTTTAAAAACCACCATCAACATTAGGGTTTCAGCTTCAGTGAGTGGTGAAATAACAATTCAGAAAAGATTAATGTTGGGTAAGTCTCTTTGTTGATTAATCTCACTTTTGAAGCTAAATTATTTAGTTATATGTGATTGAATAGATTCAGTTGGTCATGTGAGTTATACAACTATGGATGGAAGCATAAGTAGAGATGTGGTGGTGTTAGAATGGTTGCAGGTGGTGATTGAGAAGAGAATTTGTTTAGAGTTGGTATTGAATTGTTTATGTAGATGGGATTGAGCTCATATTAATTCATTTGTAGTTGTTGATGATGTTATGAAGTTGGATTGGTATAGGTTGAGATTATATGGGGATTGAGTTCTGTTTTTGAATGAGATTTGAGATGGGTGTAATTGAATAGGAGGTGATGGTGATAATAGGATGGATTGTGGTGCTAGTTTTGAAATGGAAATGTGTAGGTGATAGATGAATGGGAATTCCAGTTGAGTTACAAGTTGTTCTGGTAATGTTGAAGTGGAAGGGGATATTGAATTGAGGTTACAGGTGATGTGGTTATTAGGTTGAAGTGGCGGAAGATTATACAATTAGTGGTGTGGTAATAGAAGTATACGATGGTAGTGGTGTTGCAGGTGAACTGAGTTTAGATGTTGTCGGTGCTGACTTGGTGGAGCAATGATTAGAGATGGTAGTGATGAATTTGGTTATGAGTAAAAGATGAGGTGGTTGTGGGTTATCCGAAATGGATATGATGTTTATCATGTTATTCTGATGAGAATGAGTTATGTTGAGTGTTGAAGCATTGAACTGAGATAAATTGAGTTGAGTTGAAGCAGTTCTTTTCCTTGGGGCAGTTGTGAGGATTTTGGTGTTACAAATGTACTTCAGTAAGAAGAATTGTCTTACAACTGAGGGTCTTGTATATGGTGGTGGATGAATGTTGTTGTTGATGTTGCTTAGAGTTGGAGTTGTAGTTAGAGATTGTTGTGAAAGCTTGGAACTGCACTTGCAGGTAGGCTAAGCTTGTAGTTGTAGTTAAATTATACAGTTTAACTAAATTTTATGTGTTATTATTGTTTTGGCTTTGTAGCTATAATTTTATTGAATTGCAATGCTATAGTTGAAGGTTACAGTTAGAATGGTTGTAGAGTTTGTGTTGCACAAATGATTGTGCACTTGTATTCTTTGGCCTGAGCAATGGCTCTGGCCTATGCAGAGACTTAGGCATGTTAGACATCTCAGTCAGTTTAGCTAACTCACTTTGTTTAGCTGACTTAGTCGACCATGTGATCTATTGAATCGGTTTGACCTAGTACTGACTCAGTGAACCTTAACTGAGTTGGTTCCTTTGACTATTTGACCAGGGCCTTGACTTGAATATGGACGTTGACTATTAGTTATAACTTTGACCGTCGATAGTGACCGTTAGTTGACTCATATGGACCAAGCCTTGGATTATTGGACTTGTTTAGTGGACTTGGGATTACTACCATGTATTCTTAGTTTGATATTTTGGACCCCTTAAGTTCTGAATTATCCTTTGGTTCCTTCTGCAAAGTTGTAGATATTCATAAGACTTAGCTAATGGACTATAAAATCAACCTAATTCAATTAGTAAACCTTAGCTATGCTAAATATAGAGAATGAAAAAGTGTAAAGTCATAAATGGTCTTTGAACCATTAGATAGACTTGTATGATTCTTGTGTGAGCCATTTTGGCTAGATTCTTAGAGTTCTTGTGTGATTAACAGTTAATCTATATTAACAACGATCGATTCAAAGGATGAACAAGTGGATCGTGGATCTCGAGGTAGGCGTGGGTTGTCATCAAAAGAGGTGGGAATTTACATTTAACTCTTTTGTAATCATTGTTGTTTTCTTTTACAAAAGTTATGTTTAATAAACTCATGCATTGTCAGTTTGGGCATTTCATACTTTGTTTAACTTTGAGTTTCAGATGTTCTGTCGATTCTTTGAATCTTTCCATGGATTGGAAAGGACTTGTAATGTTTGCATTTGTATATGAATTATATGGGAAATAAGGATTTCCACCTGTGGTATATAGGATACGCTCCTTCACATTTATACCTACGAGCTTTTAATGTTATATTGGTCGTCAGTTTGCGAGTTTGGAATTGCCAACATCCATAAAAACTATTAGGTGTGAATTTGTAAGTTCGGAATTTACAACCATATTATACATTGTTTGAAGAAGGAGTTTGTCCATATACATGTTTGTCATTTCAGTGACTTAGTCGCTATTTAATGTTAGGAAAGCATGTATTGCTTTCCAGGTCTTGCCATGATTTCATCAAAGTTAAATGTTATTTCTACTGAGCGCCCCTTCTAGGGATGATGTGCTCTCCCATTCCCACTTTCAGTTTCAAAGACAGATTAGAGTTGCGCAGCGAAAGCTTCAAGGGTTGAGTTCATTAGTTGGTTAACTTCTGCTATGTTTATTATGTTGTATATTCTATTTGTAAACCAAATGAGTATGGAATATGTATCTTCTGAGAGGTATTTTTGTATATATATTTCAGAGAGGGGTTAGTTTTTGGGTTAAGTTTTGTAGCAGTTTTCTTAATGGAATGTTTAAGTAAATGTTTTAGATCACTACACCATTTTTAGTGATTAGCAACGGCACAGTTCAGTTGCAAAGCGCTGCTGTGATTTTTCTTCTTTATTATTTAAAGTCGATGTTGCAAATTTTCGCAACGGCGCATAAGCCATTGCAAATTTTCGGTGGCAACAGTTTGAAACTGTTACAACGCGAAATTATCGCAATAGTTTAAAACAGTTGCGAAATTAGCTGGTCGCATTAGTTTGAAAACGATTCTAAACCGAATTTCGCAATGAGTTCATTCGGGCCATGAATTTTTTGCAACATCAAAAAAATAGTGGTTTTGACTGGTCAAAACTACTATTTGACCAGTCAAAACCAGAGTTCCCTGTGACAAAATCAATGTCAGTCTAAAGCAGTGTTTCCCTGTAACCATAGTTATATATTAGTATAAGTACCATTAAGTTCAAACCTACAAGCATCATCAATCAGCATAAGTAAGCCATGGTCTACCTTACATTAAGAACGTACAAACATAAAGTTACTAGAGACATTAAGTGTGAAGTATCAAAATAAATACAAGTATAAAAACACCTCCTACATTTCAAATACATGCTATAACAATTTAAATAAAATCCACTCCCCATTTTTAGCCAAGGTCGCCAATTATGAGTCAGGACCTGAATTTGTACATGCCAAGCTCTCACTATGGCAGTCCCTTTATTCCTTTGGTATGCATTCAATTGGATAGGCCTCGGAGTGTATCTGCAACAAAAATAATAACAACATTAATCAGATTACGCTGTGATATCCACTTGCAAATTAATTCTATAGGCTTGCACTCGCAACAAAGCACTACACCAACTCATAACCAATGCAAGGTGGATTGATGCAAATTAAATATACTATCCATTGAGATCAAAGAAAAGCTTACTGCAAGCTTGAGGGATGGAATAAAAATAAAAAACAAACTCAGATACACAGATAAACCAAGTAACTTTGACACGTAATTTAGTATATGACCTAGTTTTTGCAAGCAAAGTGCTCGGAGCGCTGCCTCTAGGAAGACCTCCTCAAAGATTGTAATCATGAAGGTAACCAAATATAGTTGCTTAGCAGTACCATATTCTAGGCAATAACTTTACCTGCACTATAAAAAGAGTAAAGTATTCAAACCCACAGTACAAAAACTTAACAAGGAAAATATGTATCTCAAGAGGCCTTCTTAGAAGAATTCAAGAAGGTGATAAAAAGAGTGGTTCAGCATCTAAAGGAGCAACCAGTTAATTTCGCTCACATTGAACATACATTTGATGGAAGTGCATCAAGAGACTATTATCCAACAAATTTGAACTAGAAAAGGTTTTCACTCCTGTTTCAACTTTGTTCTCATTAAAAACTTTGAATTAATTATGTAAGCTAATGTTAGTGTTTTGAGAATTCTTGCAGACATTTAATGTGGCACTAAAAGACTTACCAAGAAATTACAGTGGGTAACGGTCCAAGGAGTATCTGCATGTAGCTCCGGATTCACTGACCCCATCAGCTAGTTTGCCTCCTTATGGAGCCGTCAATCAGGTAAATAAAAAACCTCGTCTCAGTATTGGAAAACCGCATCTAAGGTTCAACAAATCTTCATACCAATTACTAGTTGTGTTCGTTCCTGACAGTCTTATGCAAAATTGATGTATGCTATCACATAGTGAATGAGGTGCTCAAGATGGTCGGTACAGATGATGAGAAAATTATGCCAGAAGAAGAGTTCAAGAAGCTCGTACTGGAGACTGTTGGAAGTATTATGTTGCAATTAGAAGGAAATACAATCTCAGTTTCTTCGAACTCAGTAGTTCACCAGCCCCTAACTACAACATCAACACTATTCCCTCAACAATCACTGGCGTAATAAAGCTGAGTTAGTAGTATTAGTATTATAGTAGTTAAAATAAGTTAATCATGTATTATGTAGAAGGGCGTAAGAGCCCATGGTCAAGAAAAGAGTTGATTTTCCTGTGCAGTAATCACTTTAAACTTTGGCTACAATTTCAACTCAGGAGGCTTGTAGCGGCATCCTTATTGAGAAACTCGCAAGCCTACATCAACAGAGAGAACTTAATGCTAATATTTTTGGTCTACCAAACAACTACTCAGGCAGTGTAAACAATCAAAAGCTCACCTTTGTGGTTTGGTCTAGCTCAATGTTCAGAAAATGGTTAAACTGGGACTCACTAACCCCGTCCCTGAAACCAAAGATGACAAAAATAAACATGCATGAATGGAAAACTAGAACGAATATACAGCAACATGCAGTAATTATGTATAGTTATATCAGTGCAGAACATTACAAAAATAACAAGATCAGTACTCTACCAAATGCATTAAGTAAACTGTCTACATCCCTTGGTTTTAAACTATCAACCGCAATGATTACAGATCAAACCCAAAAGTAAGAAATAACAAACCTTGGTTCCTTGAGTCTCAGAAACCAGTCTCTTTCAAGCATTTCTTACAGAGTACATAGATGGAGCCTTCAGATGTAACCCATGAATCACAAAGCAAAAAGGTTAGACCATAACCATACACCTACAACCAACCTAACAACAAGCACCACCACAACAACAACAACATACAAACCCATAACTAAAAATGTGTAGAAAAAAAATGAGAACCCATACAAAAATTGAATGACTGCTAACAATCTACAGAATTCAAACTAATCAAAAATACCCAAATCCACATATTAAATCCACATAAATAAGCAAAAACAATTACAAATAAGGAAAACCTAATTTGTGAAACTGAAATCAGTGGAAGTAAGGATGTTTATATACCTTAAAAGTTGTCTCTCATGAAGTTGCAGAAGCAATTCTAAAGTGGAATCAAGAGAAGTTGGGTGTTCCTGCATCTGAACAACCATCAATCGAAGATGAAATGAAGAACCGTAACTTCATCTATCGAAAAAAGAAAGGAAACAACAATAACCCATTAAACTCTACAAATCTTGACATAACCCTAACTTTAGAACATGAAGAATATCTGAGATTTGTTAGTCTCAGAATAAAAAAAATTACCCTAATAAATTGGTCGGCTTGATTTGGGATTTGAGATCTCTGAAATCAACAAATCATTCACCCTTGATTTGGGATAAAAGAAGATAAAGGATTTCGATAATCGTCATCATCATCTCTGTGTGTGAAGGAGTTAAACCCTAATACTAAGAGAAGAGAAATAGAGAGAGAGAGAGAGGGAGAGAAAAGATAATGAAGAATGAGATTTTTGACCGAGATTTCAATCTAAACCCGAGTTAGTTTTGAAGCTGACTGAGCACTAGTCATCTTGAAAGTGTGGGTAGCCACACTCACGAGTGACATGCGTACAACTCCATTATGTTGCGAATCGTAATAGTATAAGCAGTTGCGAATTTTGTAACTCGGACAAACTGTTGCAAAATTTTCGCAACTGAAATTCGCAACTGAAAATTCGCAACAGTGGCTAAGCTGTTGCGAAATCTAGTTACTAATCCTTGAATTTGGTGTAGTGGATTCTTGGTGCCCTTTATTTAGTTAATCTCTTGGATTACTCAGCTGCTAGCTTTGGGGGCGGTACAATTTTTCTTCATATGGAGAAAACGAATAAGGTGTCCATCATGCTTCCTCTGATATTTCTTACCGTTTGCACTTCACCAAGCAGATTTCAGAGACTTTACATAAATATATCTTCCACTTATGTCATCCATCCCGTGTGTATGCACTGGGTTAGAGGCTTGTAGAATATTATATGACTACTACGACCATAATAAAATTAAAATTAAATGTAATAGATAATATTGGGTGAAAGCATAACAAAGTTAATGTGATAGATTTCACTTATATATTAATTTTAATATTAATTAATTTCTGTATTGGATATTACAAAACTATAACACTAAATGTAACGCCATATTTAAGACAATTATAATCCATAACAAATATCTAATGGATATATTATATAACAATAACCTTAATGTGGTGTAGTGCAACTTACAACTGCCTAGAAATCCAAACAACCGGCCTTGATGATTCATCAAATAACTTCAAAATTAAGCAGCATATCAAATGAAAAGAGAAAGAAAATTCAACTAGCTATATCACTCAATGCCACAAAAAGAAATACCATACAAATATTCCAAAACACCTTAGAGTACATTCAGTCTTACGAGTAATTAAGCACTAGATAAGTATAGAATCTCAAGGAAAGTGACCCCCGCGTTCTTCTTGTTTTTTCGTTGAAGTTTTTCCATTTGTTCCATTGGCTGGTCTACCTAACCTGCAAGGCCTTCCTTGTTAATTTCTGATACCAAAATAAATTTCAGTGCCTTAAATTAAATTACATACTTTTTCTAAGTTCTTTTAGGTATTTTTTCTTTCAAAGAGTCTATCATCCCTTTCCACCGGTTCAACGGGTTGTTGGAGTGCCCCACATCAGTTGGGCCTTGTTCCTGTTTGGCTCCATGCTTGAGGCGTGTATTGGCCCCATCAGTTGGGCCTTGTTTCCGTTTGGCTCCATGTTCGATTCGTGTATCAGCCGCTTGCTTGCCAAGTGTTACCGACTTCTGCAGCCGGATAAACTAATTAAATCAAGAAAACTCGAAGGTAACTAAAATGCAGATGATTTTAATCTCAGAACTAACGTAACGAATCCGTAATTGAAAGACATAATTCAAAAAGTTAAATCCCAATGAAAAAGTGTTGTAACTTGAAACATACATTCATCATCCCAACGGCATCCCTAATGTATGGCTGTCCGTTTTCGTCTCCAATCTTTCCTATACATTTCATCAGTTGTTGAACTTGATTTTTCCGCTGATCTTCCTCTTTAGTCCTATTATCAAATAGAACAACTCGGTTTTTGCAGAGCTGGAGTACTGTCTGTTGGATCATCCAAGAAGTTGACAATATGTTAGAGACTCCATCAATCCATAACATGCATTTAACTTGTTATAAAAATTATAATATATAAACAGCCACAATATTCATAAAAATGTGTTCAAATACTAAATCATAGAAAAACCTGTAACGAAGAGGGACATGTAGATAAGAATTCCTGAATGGTCATTTCTAGTTCATCACCACCAGTAAAAACAACAACCATGTAATCAAAGATCTTTTCGCCGAAAATCTTCCCTAAACTTAGAATAACACCTTCTTCTTCAATCGTAAAACGAGTTCTAATAGAACAAACCAGAATGAATCCATGGATCCCATCCTTTGCAAGAGTTATGCATTTCACCATCTCATCTGCTAAGTATTCAGGTGTATCGGATCCTCTTGACAAATCAAATAGGCCTGAAAAATGACGTATCACCTCAGGAATTTTTTTTTTTTTTTTTGAAAGAGGCAAAGAAAATATAAATAAGAAAGGGTGTTAAGATAGCACCCTCAAAAGATACAATAAGAGATGAGCATAGAGTTTAGAGAGCTTACAGCAAGACTACTCCCTAAACAGATTTGCCCAATCAAAAACAAAATCATCAAGTTTTATATTTCTAAAAGAAGCAACAATAAAGAATTCAAACAAGAAATTACACAAAAAAGAATTCAAACAAGAAATTATGCAAGTACATATATACCTGGTGTGTCAATGACGTTAACAACTTGACCATCACCCAGCGCGGTTTTCTCCATTCGGCATTGAGTTGTGACTCCAGAAGCCGAAACCCTAGAAGCAAATTCCTTCTTTCCAAGGATGCTATTGCCAACAGCACTTTTTCCATTCCCAACTCTTCCAAAGAGAACTAAGGTTTTTGCAACTGGCACTATCGAATTTTCTGTTGGCCAATCGGCATCTTCCATCCTCCTAACAGAGACAAAACTCATATTTGTTAATAAATAAAACATACTGTATCGATCGGTCAACATAGTTCAGAGACACATCTAATTGATAACTTGAAGGATGTAAAGTTAACTAATATGGTAACAATCTAAATTGAGGTTCACCATAGATACTTTTAACAACGCGATTGATTTTACTTAGTGCAAGAGAGTGATAACTAATCAGTTAATGGTCTTAGCTAGGCCCTTCTACAGGATGACACTTTTGTTTTCTATCAGTCACGCCTTTTGTCATCAGTTTTTCCATTTTTCCCGATTTCTAATTTCTTTAATTGAATCGACCAAAACTTTCCAACTTACTCTTATTAAACTTGATACAGAAGATCGAATCAGCAGTTCCTAATTTTGCTGATTCAGCTTGGAATCGATGGAATTAGAGTAATTTATTCTTACTGTTTTTCAAATTTAGAAGAAACAAACAACTGTATTTTTACTTCTCTGCCAACAATTGAATTGATGAAAAATTTGTAATAAGAAGTAAGAGAGGAAAGAGATGGATTAGAGAAAGAGAGAGTGATCAAAAGCAAGCGGGTTGTAGTTTTTTTTTCCGATAAACAAAAAAGAGCAGAAGGAGAGCAAAAAAATTAAAAATAAAGAGAGAGTCGGGTAATTTTTTATTCTTTAAGCTAAGTCATATATATATATATATATATAGAAAGAGGCGAATAAGAAAGTATATATAGGGTTTAGGTTTGTTTTTGTTCAGGCGTAGAAGAGAATATCAAAGTTACACCACCACATCACCCTTATCTTTACACGTCACCCTTATCTTTGCGCTACAACAGGACAGTCCGCTGGTAAATCCAATAAATATACTACTAAACTGAGTTTTATAAATTAAACACACCAAAAAATTAGGTAATTGTTAGAGGGACACCATTTTTACTAATGAGAACGCTGTGATGCTATTCTGCGCCCAGGCGCTATCGCCCAAGTGATGTGGCAAGGTGATCTGTCAAACAACTCAAATGACTCAAAACCACGTCAAATTTTCACTCTTCATCTTTTTCGCTTTACTATCTTATCTTCCTTCCTTCTCTGGTTATTTTTTCTCCCAAATCCCAGAAGATCTTAAGATTTTGCACCAAAATCATGGAAGAAAAATATTTATCAAAAATCTATCTTAAGAATTTCTACTGTTTTTTACATATGAAATATCCAAAGACCCAATGTTTGATTCAATTTTTACACCAAACCCATTTTTAAAATCTCTGTTTAAAAGTTTAAACCTTCATAATCGGTAAAATACCCACCCGTTTATGATCCTAGAGTTAATTCTTATTCCCTGTTATTTTTTTCGATACTAATTTTTCTTATTAATCAATAATTATGGGTGTTGATTAACCTAGCCTAAGTATTTTTTAATTTTTTTTTTTTGGGGAAACAGGGATCTGATTTTATTGATATCAAATCCTAAAAATTCAAATAAAGTAAAGATTGATTTATGGTTTTATGAGTTTTATTGATTTATAGCTATTAAATTCAAATTGATTTATGTTTCTATGGGTTAATAACAAGGTTATGGCTTAATGTGTAAGTACAAGAACGAAAAGATCAAGATGAAGAGGATATAATCCAAACAAGAAGGGAGGAAGAAATGAGAAATACCAGAACAGAATCACAGATGAAGAGAAGAAGAAAATCAAAGGCAAGATTGATTTTTTCCTGTGAAAGGGTAAAGCTAGAGGGATAAATATAAAAGAGAGAGATAAACTATCACGTGAATATTTGTGGTTTTGTTTGTGTTGGAGCGCCACATCACTTTCTTTGTACACGTTGGAAACGCCACATCAGTTTGGGCGCAGACCAGGGCGTAAACCAGGGTGGAGAAAAGCATTTCCGCTGACTTTGGGGTGGATTAGGGCTGCACAAGACCCACCCACGATACCCATACCCACCCGTACCCGCTAAACCCGTGGGTTTTTTGTCCATACCCGTGGATTGTGGGTGCGGGGTTGGTTAAGAAAAAAAAACCCGTACGTGGGTGCGAGGTTGGTTTTAGGTCATACCCGCCCATACCCGCCCGAAAAACCCGCTCAATATACACCGTTGATTCTGACTAATCCTTCACCGGGCTTTGAGAAGTTCGGCTCACTCCCTAGACCACCTCTTTGTCCCTTTCTCCAGAGACTTCACGTTTTCAATGGTTGTTGGTGTCTTGTGTGAACATATCCTGAGGTGCCAATTTAAAGGCGGCCTTCTTAACGTTCGAGAGATGTCTTTACCATCAAAAATAAAACAAAAGCATATTCGATTTGCTATCACTATAATTAGCTGCACGCGTCATGAAATATATTAAAGCAGACTCCATAGATTGTAATCTTGAAAATTTCAATGTGGTGCAGCAGATTATAGCGAACTCCTCCTCCTCCGATTAGTATATCTAATTTTGGATTATTCTAATTATTGTGGGTTTAAGCGGGTTTAAACCCAAACCCCTTCTACCGCCGGCGGGTGGGTAACAAAAACCCGCCATTGTTTGTGGGGTGCGGGGTTGGTTATAGAAAAAAAAAAAAAAACCGCCGGCTGTGGGTGCGAGGTTGGTTTGAGCTTATACCCGCCCATACCCGCCCATGTGCAGCCCTAGGGTGGATATAAAAAATATTTATTATTATTTTTGATCTATGAAAAAAAAAAATATTGATCATTTTCCCCTGCTAATGTCTTTTTTTCTTGCCAATTTAAAAATGATTAACCATCTGAATCTTGAATCTTGGATTACATCTTTGGCATGCACATATGTATGGGTGAAACTCCAAATAAATACATGGATTGGTAACTAAAGGAAATCGCATTCCAAAGGTTCTCCTAGAGGTGTAAAACGTGTCGGCCCGACACAGCCCAGCACACGAAGTCGCGTGCTTCACGTGCCATGTGACGTGTTGTGTTGTGCCGTGCTGTGTTTACTAGTAAAAAGCTAGGCACAGCACAACCCACGGGCACAACACACGAATAAATATGCCGTGATGTGCCGTGCTGGCACACGTGCTATAAACAATTTGAAATCACTTAATGTATACATTAAGTCGGGCATTATCACAAGAATTTAATTAGACAACATATATCATTTGAAATTATTTCAAGTAAAATTAACAAGTTTATTCAATAAAAAGAAATAGTCCATCAAATATAAAATTGGATTATTGTCATGTAAATTAATGTTCTAGTTAAATATAGGTGACGACATTATAACAACGATATTGAAATGTATTTTTCAAATATTAAGGTATTATATGTGTTGTTATAAATAAGCCAACATAAAATGTTAAAAACTAGCTAGAATAGTGACTCTTTTGTGAAATATACAAAAAATGTAATGTATTATGCCTTGTTATATGGTGTATTTGTACATGTTATGACGTGCTCTCTTAACGTCTTGGTGAGCCACGTGCTTATCCGTGCCGCGTGCTGTGATGTGCTACTGGGCCAATTAGTCAAACCCATCACGTCCCATTTAACTAACGTGCTGTGCCGTGCTGGGCTAAGTCACGTGCTGGGCTGGGCTTAAATTTTAACGTGTTGTGCTGGGCTGTGCTCGTGTTGGCACAGCCCAATTTACACCTCTAGGTTCTCCCTCTACGCTCAAGTTAATCACTACTTTGGCTGTGTAACAGATTGTTGGAGAGGCTTAATTAATAATTGATAAAATGGATTTGGTCACGACGCGATCAAATATTGTCTATGATGGCGGAACATCCATTTAAATTAGAATGGAAAAACTCAACACTACTAATCAGGAACACTGGTTTGGTTGCAATATAAAGTGTCGTTGACAATTATAGAGTTGAGTGTTTTCATTTACTCCCTCCGTCCCACTATTAGATGACCTATTTAGTTTAAAATCTTGTCCCATTATTAGATGACCTATCTCATTAAATGAGTGGATATTTCTAAAATTATCCTTTTGATTGATTATCGTCATCATAAGAAATATGTATAATTTGATATTCATGTTTATATTTATTACGTAGGTGTTTTAAAATAATTTCCAACGGTATAAAGTTTACGAAAATCTATGGTATAGTTTACATAAAATTGGTTAAAAAGACCAAAATTAAAATTTCCTGGGTGAAAAGGACAGTTAGATTTTGATACTGTTTAAATGGACAAAAATTTAAAAATAGGCGAGGATGTAACCAGGTTCATCCGCCCATTTTCAAATATTTTTCTTATGTTTAATTTACGGGGATGCATCAGGTTTCATCCTCGCTATTTTTAAGTTTAAGCGAGGATGAATCGGTTTTCATCCTTGCTATTTTTTTGTGTCCATTTCACCCATAAAAAATTTTACTCGTCCATTTGAACTGTGTTTTAAATTTTTTTTGGACAAATGACCCATTTTCCGTATAGTTTAAGAGATACATGATTTCTAAATTTTACAAGATATTATTCACAAGGGTATAGTTGTAAAAAATACTTAAAAACACTCATTTCATTCCTTGCCTTAAAAATTGTGCAAACTTTAACTAGGTCATCTAATAGTGGGACGGAGAGAGTATTAATTAAAGAGATGGAAACGAAAACTTATGAGTGTCTCTTAGAACCTATTCACTTCAACAATATTGAGTTTATAGAAATGATGATAATTTACGGATTATTGATTATCAGGGATTTATGTTGCAGAGGGACCTTTAAGTGGTAATGATAATGATTGGCTCTTGTTAAAGCTCGAAAATGATCTTTTACTTCTTTAAAACCAAGTTCTATCATTTGTCCCATCAATGCTTGTCCAACATAATTTTTAATATATAAGAGTCTAGGCTTGCCCCGTAGAGAAATGAACCAATCGAATGAGAAAGCATATGTGACTTTATTGATCGGATTGATCTTCAAAAGTTACTTGAAAAAAAGAATGCACACCAATGCACCTGATCACAAGTTAAGGGAGGAAGTCTTAAGGGTGCATATAAAATAAAAACTGGTTACCAATAAGAGACTCTCAACAAAAATGTTTAAATGAAAGAGAGAAAATTTTTCTCACCCGAGAAAAACAATTGGAGAATGATCTTACTGCTGCTCTCGAGAAGGTTAAATCTCTGGAAGAGAATTTGAAAAGATTCAATTCTAGCTCTACAAAATTATTTTCTATGTTGGGGGCATGTAAAGAACATCGTGATACACGTGGTCTGGGCTATAAAGGAATAGACGCTCCAAGTACTGGTAAGATCAATTTTGTTCATGCTAATAACCTTCTTCAAGCTGAAAATATCACTGGCAGTGAAAGTGAAAAACCACTTTCAGCAGCAGATGTCTCTAGAAACAAAGATTGTCAACCTTCAAGGACTGCTCATTTGAGAACGGTTAAAAACATTCTTGTCAATTGGTATTATTGTGGAAAGAAAGGTCACATTTAAAGGAGATGTCATCTTCGTTTACGGAATGAAAAACTTCATAACATTCTTGTATGGATGTCTAAAGAAGTGATCAAACCTGCTTCTTAGTTTGCAGTTATTAGAAATCCATCTCACAACCAATAAAAGTGTTGTGATGAGCCAATTCCTGATTGTAAATATAACTCAATTTCTGCTTACAATTGTAAAAAGAATAATGTTATATGGGCGACTGATTTTTTTGAAGGGTTTGTGAAGAGAAAAAGCTTTCGAACAAAGAGAAAAACTTCAAACTCCTCTCTTCCCACCAAGAATAATCTTGTTTCTAACATGAGTGTTCCTGATTACATTCACATCAATAATCGTGTTTCAGAACTCAAGACCAGTATCAACAGTCTCAAGCGCAAGATTAAGAAAGCGAGAAAAGAAGCAGTATCATGTAATTCTTGTCCTTCCCTTATTAATTTTCTTGAGAATTCTTTTAATGCGTCTGATTTGCGTTAAGAAAGAAAAGGGAAAAATATCAATACCCTTGATGAGCTTCATTCTCATCAAACTACAACTTGACCATTTTCTTATGTGTATTCTCTTTGAGACCATGTGAGGATACACATAATTCTCAAGAAGCTGATTTCTTCTTGACAAGTGGTCTGAGTTGTTGTTATTGTTGTTTTGATCTTTGGTTTTGAGCTCCACTCCAGTTTGCTGAGTCTATTATCCTTGTTTGTTTTCTTTAAAATTCTTCGGTCTGTTCTTCCTTTATGACAGTTAAATCGTTGTCTCTCAACTTTTGGCTTGTACTATCTCGATCTAAGGTTTCCTGTCATTTGTTTTTTTGGTTTTTCTTCGAAAAACTGGTTTTAAAATTAAGCTGCGATTGTTCCCTGGCTCTTGACGTTTAGGTCATAACCATGAACACTGTGTACCCGACCCGTTACCGAACGATTAACGAGTTTTCCTAGGGTTTTCCTATGAAAATCTCACATATATCTATATATCTATGACTCCTTCTTCTGATATATGCTCGTTCAGTAACGTGAAGTCCTCTCATGCGACTATGGTGTGCACAATGGACGGATGCAAAAAGGAAGTCGATTTTGATGATGCCGAAGTTTTTGAACTTCACGAAAACCCCCTCTCCATAATCTAATTTCATGAAGTTGATCATGAAAAAGATCTTCCAGTTCATATGTTTCTTCAATCGGTTGGAAATCTTCTTCAAGGTTTTGAGGTCGTGTGTGAACAACTTGAAATTGCAACTAGGAACCTTGCTTTTCTGAAAAACGAACTAAAGAAGGAAACTGATGAACTCGCTCTTGTCCGTTCTCTGGTTGTTGACCATGTCTAAGTGTTGATGGTGGATTTTCATTCAAGGTTAGATTTGTAAAAAACCATAAAAATCATGCGCTGACATCTTGTAAAAGATAAAGCCATTTATAAGTGTTGGATATTCCCTCACTTAATTCACCAAGAATGGATCATGTAGCAACAATCCCTTCTTGTGAATTTCATATCAGCCTTGTATTTCTGTACTCATTATCGGTGTGGCATGGCGGTAGAGTGTTACTCTTATAGAGTAACATGAACCTCAAGCACTATAATGAATCATTATCGATGTGGCATGAGACTGAGTGTTACTCATATATAGAGTAACACGAACCTCCAAGCACTATAATGAAACCATGTACGAAATACCCGTACAGCCGATGCTCGGTGTGTTATATTAGCCGAGCCCCTCTCGGTGTGTTATATTAGCCCCGATTGAGCCCCTCTCGGTGTGTTATATTAGCCCGATTGAGCATCCAGGACTTAACGTATCGAGTCTCCGGATATGATCTGATTGCAGTCATCCAACTCCATAAGCATGATTGGGTGACCACGGATCAATTCCATTACCTAAGCATGGTATGGAATACCCACGGCCTTAGCTTGCCGGATATGATCGATCGCGGTCATCCAACTCCACAAGCATGATTGGATGACCACGGATCAATTCCATCACCCCAACGGTATGGAATACACACGGCCTTAGCTTGCCAAATATGATCGATCGCGAGTCATCCAACTCCACAAGCATGATTGGATGACCACGAGATCAATTCCATCGCCCCCAATGGTATGGAATACACCACGGCCAACCGCATGGTCGACCATTGGCCTTTGCTTGCCAGAAACCGTCCATACCAAGCATTATGGACGGAAAACCCTAAATTAGGGTTTGCGGCATATTACATGTCTTGCAAAGCAGTCTCAACCATCCATCTTCGCAGGTATAGATGGAGGGTGTAGATGTAGACTCAAAGGGCCGGAGCATGTCGACACAATCACCATGTGACCGCCTACACACTTGGCCAATCGGTCAAAGCCAAGTGGTTGGTTACAACAAAACCGTCGCCCAAAAGAGCATGGTCGCGCGGCTTTGAAAGCCAAAATTAGGGTTTCGAGTCATCACGCGCGTCCATCTTCTCGATACGAATGGAGGGTCACGAGATTGGATTAACCAAGGCCGGTCATACAAAGCATGACCACCGTGGGCCCCATCTACCTCCTCTTGCGGTCGGCCAAGGCATACCATGCCCGGCTTGACCCAAACGCACGCCCAAACTCGTGCGGTTACACTCCCAAATCCTAAGCGATCTCGACCGCTCAGCTTCTTAGGATGATTTGGATGGCTTAGATCACGTTTTCATGGGATGTCGGTATAGGTGTGAACACCAACCTACCACCTACACGGTGGTATGATCGACCAAGACCGACCAAGATGGGTCGTCTTGGGGGGCGCGCGCCCAAACTTGGGATGACACGCGGTTACCAATTCCTTTGCGGTAAGAGATTTCTGCGCAAACCAATCTCGACCACTCAACTTCACCGGACAGGTGGGTGGCTTAGATCACGTTTCATGAGACGGTAAGACATAGGCATGAACGTCGGCCCTGCCGATCTTCACGCCAAACCAGCAGGCCAAGACCAGACCAAGCTAGGTCGTCTTGGAAAATGCGCCTAGGAAAAGGAGTATGGCGCGCGGCTTCTGCGGTATCAAACTTAAATCGCAAAATCAATCTCGACCACTCCCCTTTGACGGTCAAATTGAGTGGCCCGGATCGCGCTCTCATGAGGGAACGGAATACGGCGCCTACACCATCATGCCGTCAACACGCATGTATGGTCGGTCCTCTCAAAATCCTTCCCATGCTTGGTTTCGACCAAGGTGAAGAGTGATCTTGCGCACCTCTTTAAAAACCCTAATTTCATCAACGGTGATGCAGATGAGTGTCTCGATCATCATCTCGTCCGTCAGAGCTTCACCGGCTTGGTTATACAGCCACAGTCGGGAGTTATTTGGTTAGTGAGCAGTCATTACACATCACTTTACCACAGTAATGCGATGCACATAAAATACACACGATCTTGCCACAAGTATCGACTTTACGAATAACGTGGTTATTCAATTCAGCATTACATGCTATCTTTCGTGGATCCACAATCCACATTCAGGACATCAATCATGTCACAAAGCTGGGGGGATACTTATGGGGTATTGGTGCAGCGGTTTACGGCGTGCGGCGTGCAACGCGCCATCACAGAGAACGTGTTAGGGAGTCATGGACGGTTAGAGATGAGCAGGAAAAGTGGGCAAGGACGGTGGGTGTATTACCGACACACAACTCCACTACTCCATCATTCCACTACCTCCACTTCCCACGAGAAACGTGAATGAGGCTCAATGACTTGTATAAATAGGATTCTCCGCCCTATTTTCCAACAACAAGGAAAGACAACAGAACAACACAAGTTCAGTCGACAGAAAATCAACATCCAGAGCCTCCTTACCATTGAAGTAGGCTGCTCACTTTTACGTCACAAGTCATAAGCAAGCCAACATCTTTCACAATCTCAACACCTTCTTCGCTTCCCTCCCTAAGATCAACCCCATCTCCTTCCTTTGCTGTGCAATGAGAAACAAGTCTGGAACGGCCATTTCTTGGTTTAGGTGGGACTTGCCTGATTGATCTCTCGAATCTACAAGCACTCGCCATGCAGTGCATTTGTTGTAGGTTTAAATTCATTCCTCATCACACCCCAAATTACCAAATTCAGCAGGAGTAATTTTCACCCATCAACAATTGGCGACCACGGTGGGAGATTGATCTATCGGTTGCATAAAAATTGAATCCTCAATTTTTCGGTTTCCATCTCGCAATGTGTCCAGGAAACTACAGGCGGTTTCAGATATCATGGGAAGCATATTTGGAATCTTGGAGGATGTCTTGGCAAATCAAGCCGGTATCACCGGGAGCGAGAGCGAGACATTTCGCCTTTTGAATGACATAGCGGCACAATTACAAGAAGGATGCATCCACTGCGAAAGCGGTGAATCCTTAGCCGGGGATCACACCTTTACCGGGGAGAAACAAAAGAGCGCGTAATCGCGAGGGGACTCGGGAAAGATGAACGGCGGGGTCCGGTCGACGATGAGAATCGGGACGACTCCACGGGAGAAGAGACTTGTCAGGAGCACTACAATGTCTGCCGAGATAAAGAAAGGGAGCTGCAGCCTATGGGCAGGTGTTAGAAGATTTATATCTCAAAACCCTCGAAGCTTCCTAAGACTGTTCGACCCCGCATCAACCTTTCAATTTGAGTGAAGAAATGCTTGAGGGAAGGAGAGATCAATCAAGGAATGCGTGAGTACGAGAGGATGGGAACGTTCGATTCGATCACTCGGCGGTGACATTACGACACCTTCCACATCCTCTGCCAGGCAAGCGATCCACGAGATATGATGACATCCGCAAGTCTTACAACTTCATCTCCTATTCCACATCAAGACGCGGAGAGACATTTGCAACGCCGCTAACGCGAGGAAAAGCTAGACTCAAAGTACTTACATTTCCCCTTCCCGGTGAAGAAGATCCTGGAGCTACTAGAGACGTGGGTGCGAAATGGAGAGTTGAAGCTACCCCGTGCGGCGCCCACCCTGCGATCAACAAGTAATGGATCCAGAAGTCTTGTCATTACCATCGGTTCCTTCATCACCCCACCGGTGAATGCAACGCTTTGAAGCGCATTGTTCGAGAAGCTCGGTTCGGAGAGATGGCTTGCGGAGGATTTTCTTAGAGAGGCTACTCGGGTCGATATGGTGAGGCTTCAAAAGGCAAGTAAGTTTTACTCAACAACTTTACAAGAAAGATAGTTTAGAATTCACTTTGGGGACTTAGCATCCCACGTGGAGAAAGAGGCTCGGTGATCAAACGCCATGTTTGTTTCCATTCGTACCTCCCTTTTACATAACATTTGCAACTTCATATATGTGCAATCATTCATGACCAAGATGCAAACCTCATTTAACATAATCCCTTTCAAAAAGTTTGTTCACAAAACTATCTCAAAATAAGCCAATTCAATTACCTATTCAAGACCGGAAGTCGGGAAGAAAATCCTCACTATCACTCGAAAAAAAAAAAAAAAAAAAAAATCTAAAAGGAAAAACAAGTCGGTAGCTACAATCTTTCAAGGGAAGTCCTTCATGACAACTCATCCTTCAGGCAAGAGAGACTTTCATCCTTTGAAGTACAACTGCTTGACCTTCGGTTCCTTAGGCAACTTTTCAACCTCTTCTTCTGGCGAGTAACACGGTATACGAAAGAAGGGCTCGAGTCCATAATTTGGAGCCTACCGTGGTCAATACACCTTATGCGGCCGTCACTTCTACCACCGGTGCCGGCGTAGCGGAGATATTCAACAAGTGTAACACACTCTCCGTCACCGAGTCGGAGCGGCGCAAATCCCAATAACTCCTCAGCGTAACGCCTCGGTAGTCACCCGAGCAACAACTTTCACTCCTGCATCGGGATGAGGCCGGAGGGACGAGAGGAGGACCACCATCCATTACCATTTCGGACTTGATGGAGAAGCGGAAGTTCTTGCTAAGACTCAAACGGATATGGCGCTAACTCGAGAAAGAGGTATTTCAGCCGCGCGGACCTACGTGGACACGATCAAATGAGCGACATCGGATTGAACGGTCTGTCATGGAGATTCTACACCGGGGACCGATCCGCACAATGATCCTCCCAGTCACTTGATTTACTACGAACAAACCATGTAAACCACGCTTGGGGATGAGGCTCGGCTCGAAGTTCCTTCACCTTGATCAAATACTTCTTGACACGAGAAAGATGGTGGTCAAGAAGCATGGAATTCGCAAGAGGTAAATCGAATCAAGAGCGCTCACTTCAACGCTTCCTCACAGGTTGCTTCAATGGTCTATCCAAGAGCCGCCTCAATGCTCTCTCAGGGACCCTGTTCACTTGAGAATCCTGCTTCAACACTCTCTCGGGATCTACCTCAACGTTCGCACTGAAGCCACTTTAACATCCTCTCGAGTCGTTTCAACACTCGAAGCTACACCAATAATCAGCGCTCAGGTCAAGTTGTCTTTGATGTACTCATTGCTCAGCGTGCGTCTCATTCATCCTTCATGAGGATCCGTGAGAGCATGAAAAAAACCTGAAGTCGATAGGAGGGGTTATCCTGTGGAACGAATATTTTCATATAGTAAGAAAGCGTTGAACAACTCATCATCAATGTTCGGCATGTATTTTTGTCAACACTTCCACGGATTATCTTGAAGATATATCAGCGGGAGTTCTTTTCTTTCTACCGCAATAAAATAAAAGACAGGAGTTAGAACTTCTATGAAAGCACATGAGAAGTGTAGTCACACACGGCAAGACACAACTCATCGGAGCACACAATGGCCAAGGTCAAACATCGTTCAAGTATGTGCAGTATTGATTTGATCCCAGTATAAGTTTCAAGACCCAGGGTATTGCTCAAGTCTCAAGTCCGGCGCACACGGCAAGGCCGGTTTCGGTCGAAGCACATGGCCGACGTTTGAAGCATGTACACGGTGGACCCACTTTCAACCGAACCGAGACACAACAAGCCCACGTTCGATCAAGCAGGATAACCTGAACGAAGCATGCATAGTGATCGGTCGATTAGGCACATCCCCACGATTGAAACGAAGCGGCGCAATAGCCCCTCGACCGAGCGATCATCAAGGTCGATCCAAGCGAGCAAGACCGACATCATGCTAGGGGAACACTTTCTGGACGTTTCTTGAACGTGACATGCTCGAAGGACGGGACGACCGTCTCTCACAGTAACATCTAACTTTGTCTCATAAGTTTTATCTTTTTGTCACCATCTCATGCCTACCACACAATAGTGTAACCATTATGTGCTAGGCGGGGGACTTAATGTTGATGGTGGATTTTCATTCAAGGTTAGATTTGTAAAAAACCATAAAAATCATCTGCCCGACATCTTGTAAAGATAAAGCCATTTATAAGTGTTGGATATTCCCTCACTTAATTCACCAAGAATGGATCATGTAGCAACAATCCCTTCTTGTGAATTTCATATCAACCTTGTATTTCCTGTACTCATTATCGGTGTGGCATGATGGTAGTGTTACTCTTATAGAAGTAACATGAACCTCAAGCACTATAATGAATCATTATCAGTGTGGCATGAGGCCAGAGTGTTACTCATATATGAGAGTAACACGAACCTCCAAGCACTATAATGAAACCATGTACGAAATGCCCGTACGGGCTGATGCTCGGTGTGTTATATTAGCCCGAGCCCCTCTCGGTGTGTTATATTAGCCCGGATTGAGCCCCTCGGTGTGTTATATTAGCGAGTTGAGCATCCAGGACTTGGTCATGTCCCGATCTCGGATATGATCTGATGCAGTCATCCAACTCCATAAGCATGATTGGGTGACCACGGATCAATTCCATTACCTAAGCATGGTATGGAATACCCGGCCTTAGCTTGCCGGATATGATTCGATCGCGGTCATCCAACTCCACAAGCATGATTGGATGACTACAGATCAATTCCGTCACCCCCAAGCGGTATGGAATACACACGGCCTTAGCTTGCCAAATATGATACGATCATGGTCATCAACTCCACAAGCATGATTGGATGACCGCGGATCAATTCCATCGCCCCCAAGCGGTATGGAATACACACGGCCAACGCGCTGTGGTGCGACCATTGGCTTTGCTTGCCAGAAACCGTCCATACCAAGCATTATGGACGGAAAACCTAAATTAGGGTTTGCGGCATATGCCATGTGCCGCAAATCTCAACCATCCATCTTGGCGGTATAGATGGAGGGTGTAGATGTAGACTCAAAGGGCCGGAGCATGTCGACACAATCACCATGTGACCCTACACACTTGGCCAATCGGTCAAAGCCAACCGTGGTTGGTTACAACAAAACCGTCAGCCCAAAAAAAGAGCATGGTCGCGCGGCTTTGAAAGCCAAAAGTAGGGTTTCGAGTCATCACGCGCGTCCATCTTCTCGGTACGAATGGAGGGTCTGATTGGATTAACCAAGGCCAGGTCATACCAGCATGACCACAGTGGGCCCATCTACCTCCTCTTGCGGTCGGCCAAAGGCATACCATGCCAGCCAGCCAAAGCCACGCCCAAGCTCGTGCGGTTACACTCCCAAATCCTAAGGCGATCTCGACCGCTCAACTTCATAGGATGATTTGGATGGCTTAGATCACGTTTTCATGGGATGTCGGTATAGGTGTGAACACCAACCTACCACCTACACGGTGGTATGATCGACCAAGACCCAGGCCAAGATGGGTCGTCTTGGGGGCGCGCCAAACTTGGGATGACACGCGGTTACCAATTCCTTTGCGGTAAGAGATTTGCATGGCAATCTCACCCACTCAACTTCACTTAGGACGGGTGGGTGGCTTAGATCGCGTTTCATGAGACGGTAAGACATAGGCATGAACGTCGGCCCACCGTCTTCCTTAAACCAAATAGGCCAAGGCAGGCCAAGCTAGGTCGTCTTGGAAAATGCTTTAGGAAAGGAGTATGGCGCGGCTTCTTGCGGTATCAAACTTAAGTCGCAAAAATCAATCTCGACCACTCCCCTTTGACGGTCAAATTGGTGGCCCGGGATCGCGCTCTCATGAGGGAACGGAATACGAGGCGCTACACCATCATGCGTCAACACGCATGTATGGTCGGTCCTCTCAAAATCCTTCCCATGCTTGGTTTCGACCAGGCGAAGAGTGATGCTTGCGCACCTCTTTAAAACCCTAATTTCATCAACGGTCGTGAGATGAGTGTCTCAATCATCATCTCATCCGTCCGACTTCACCGACTTGGTTATACAACCCACAGTCGGGGAGTTATTTGGTTAGTGAGCAGTCATTACACATCACTTTACCACACCGTAATGCAAGTGCACATAAAATACACACGATACGCTGCACAGTATCGACTTTACGAATAACGCAGTTATTCAATTGAAGATTACATGCTATCTTTCGTGGATCCACAATCCACATTCGGACATCAATCATGTCACAAGGCGGGGATACTTTTGGGGTATTGGTGCGGCGGTTTTACGGCGTGCGGCGTGCAACGCGCCATCACAAGAACGTGTTAGGGAGTCATGGACGGTTAGAGATGAACGAGGAAAAGTGGGCAAGGCCGGGTCGTGTATTACCGACACACAACTCCACTACTCCATCATTCCACTACCTCCACTTCCACGAGAAACGTGAATGAGGCTCAATGACTTGTATAAATAGGATTCTCCGCCCTATTTTCCAACAACAAGGAAAGACAACAGAACAACACAAGTTCAGTCGACAGAAAATCAACATCCAGAGCCTCCTTACATTAACCGTAAGACTGCTCACTTTTCTGTCACAAGTCATAAGCAAGCCAACATCTTTCACAATCTCAACACCTTCTTCGCTTCCCTCCCTAAGATCAACCCCATCTCCTTCACTTTGTGGTGAAACAAATCCCGGAACGGCCATTTCTTGGTTTAGGCCGGACTTGCAGATTGATCTCTCGAATCTACAAGCACTCACCGCGCAGTGCATTTGTTGTAGGTTTAAATTCATTCCTCATCACACCCCAAATTACCAAATTCAGCAGGAGTAATTTTCACCCATCAACACTAAGTTTTTTTTTTTAGAGTTACTTTGATTTTGTCTCGGAAACTTCTTATGAGAGTTTATTCTTATGTTTTAAAAAGGATAACCAGGGTTTGGAATAGCAATTATTGTGATTACACATAGCTATTGCCAACGTTTTCATATTGCAATGTTTTTAGATTTATTTATTTAAATCCTAATTTATTTGGAAGATAATTTTGCAGTATTAATATTTATTGGTTTTGTAGCGCCCCCAAAGCTAGCAGATGACCAATCCAAAAGATTAAATAAGCAAAGAGGCACTAAGGATCTAAAACATTTATTTAAACAATAAGAAAGAAGTTCTAAATAAAGATTAACCCGAATCTAAACCCTTTCTAAAATAAATACAAGAACTCCTCTCAAATGATACATATTCAATAGTGAGTTGATTTACGAATAGAATATAAACACACACACACACACACACACACACACACAAAAAAAAAAATAGTGGAAGCAATCTAATTAACGCAATCAACTCCTCGAAAGCTTTCATCGCCACATGCACATCTTGATCTATCTCTGAAACTGAAAGTGAGAATTGAGTGAGAACATCATCCCTAAAAGGGGTTCCCAGTAGAAATAACATTTAACTTTCATGTAATCATTGGCATGATTTGGAAAACTATACATGTTTTTCCCAAAACTTTAAAAGATAACCAACTCACTGAATTAAACAAACATGTATATGGAACTAAATGCTTCCTGTAAAAAATTATCTCTGTGGTGACATTTACACATCGCAAACAAATATTTCTGTGGTGACATTTACACACCGTAATTTTGGTGACAATTACACACCTAAATAGTTTGTAGGCGACTGTACACACCCGTAATATTGGTGACAATTACACACCTATATAATCTTGGTGACAATTACACACCAAGATATGCATAAAATATAAATGAAGGAATGTATCCTATATATCACAGATGGAAATCCTCATTTCCCAACAAAACATAATGACAAGCTAAACAATACAGGTCCTTTCCAAACCATGAAAAGATCAAAAGAATTAACAGAACTTCCGCAAAATAAAAGAACCAATCGGAAAGATTAAATGAACCAACATAATAGTCAAAATTTAAATTAAAAAATGCAAGGAAAGCGTAACTAGAGGATGCATGAGTTTGATAATTGTAAACTTTTGTAATAGAAAACAACAATGGTCACAAAAGAGTTAAATGAAAATTCCCATCTCTTTTAATGACAATCCATGCCTACGTCGAGATCCACGATCTACTAGTTCATCATTTGAATCGATCGTTGTTAATAAAGACTAATTGTTAATCACACGATAACTCTAAGAATCTAGCCAAAATGGCTCATACAAGAATTATACAATTCTATCTAATAGTTCAAAGCCTATTTATGGTACACCTCTTTTAATTACTTCCTTTAGCATATCTAAGGTCAAACGTCAAATTCTTATATTTGTGAAATATGTTTTGTTAAGTTGGGTTGACAATTATACCCTTAAAGAATAGAATTTATGTCAATTATATTTTTACACATAAGGGTATTTTTTCCATTAATTTTTTTTATTTAATGACATCATCAAACTTCTTTATTCGTATGACCCTCCCGTTTTTAGGGGTCATTTCACTGAAGTGAGTTAAAGGAATTTCTAAATGGATTTTAAAGTTCATTTTAAACCCTATACCATTAGAGTAAGAGAGGGCGGGAAGAGGGTCAAACACATAATTCACACTATTAATTAATAATATAGTTTCAGGCAAAATCTCTATGTTGTGGTTAAAAGCTGAACAAAGCTCACTTTTTAGAGCATACGACCCCACAAGAGAAAATTTAGACCAATAAAATATTTTAAGAAAATTTAGACCAACAGGAAATAAGAGCTTTTGGCGAAACCATAAAATAATTTCTTAAGTAAAAGAAAATACCTTAAGTAAAAAAATCTTACTGGCCACATCCGAAAATAATTCCTTAAGTAAAAATAAATAATACCTTGAATAAAAAAATCTCACCTCATAATTAAAATATTTTTTTTTTCTTTCTACCTGTTTAGTAAAATAGGGAATTCATCAGGTGCAAAAATAAAATATATCTTCAATAAAATAAAAAAAAGAACGCGAAATTGGGGGACATAAAAAGGAATTGGTGGATATTGATTACTAATCCCAACCCATGGTGTGTGTTAAGGGGTGATTTTTGGGTATGAAAATACTAAAATACCCTTTGGTTAATTAAAAAACATTATGAAAAGACCATAATACCCTTTCTACTAAAACATTAAAATCAAAAACCAAATTCATATATCCCCATTTACACAAATCAGTACCGGCACTGTTAGGGTTAGGTTCTTAAAAAAAAAAAAATTCATCGTTCTTCATCGTTCTTCGTCGATTCAAAAATTTCTTCGTCGATTAACCAACCCGAATCATAAACAATGCCTCCACGAAAGAAACCAAATGCCCAATCGAACTCAACATCATCGATTGCTCAACAAAAACATGCGGAAAGACTTGCTAAGATTGCTCAAGAGCAAGAACACGAAGAAGCAACGTTATCTGACGATCAACTACTCAAATATATGGCTTCTGTGAGAAGGTAAGTCATTTAAAACTTCTTTGTAGGTGTTTAAATCGATCTATGGCAATGGGTTTAGGTTAGAATCGCGAAACCTAACTCAAACAGTTGAGTTTCAGAGAGTACCGGAATTGAATTCGTATGAATACGAGTCAGGTTTTGTGTTCCGGCATTCAATCTAGGATGAATACGAGTGTCGGTTTCCAATCCAGTTAACGAGAAACTGAATTTTCTTACCTGGCATTCAATCTAGGATGAATATAGTCTTAGGTTTTAGTACCAAACACTGTTTGATAATAATTGAGCATGTCATAGGTAGTGTACTTAAAACATACGGAAGAGTTTATGAATTTGTCACCGATCTAGGCATAGATTTTTGGTTTCATTACATAGGTTTTAGATGGAATTCATTTATAATAATTCGAGCATGCGGTAGTGGACTTAAAACATACGGGAGAGTTTATGAATTTTTCACCAAGTCGGCATAGATTTTTGGTTTCATTACATCTTTGGTTTTGGTACGGCATTCATTTGTAATGATTCGAGCATGCCAGGTAGTAGACTTAAAACATACAGGAAAATCATCAACAGGCATAGATTTTAGGTTGCATTTGTATGCTTAGGTAGTTGTACTGAAGCCTTTGTCGATAGTCAATGTGTCTTGCCGGAACATTAAGCCGGCGTGATTTAGTTTAAGGTAGTCAATGCCGGTACTAAAACTGAAGGTGAGTCGTCTTATATTCATTGATTTCCGTGTGCTTACGATATAGGTCAAAAGCAAAGGAAGCCAACAAAAGAAAAAATAAAGATGCCGTCACTAAGAGAAGAAGGAAGGACGGTCTTGATACTCCTCAGTCTCTGCCTCCTCGAGGGAAAGACGAAGGTCGTAAGATACGTTTGGGGGCTGGTACAAGAGGGATAATTTGGGAGAGTGGTAGTGACCGTAGTCGACTTGCGAACCGTGAGCACGATGATCAAGATGAACCAGATGAAGATGAAAGTCAATTAGCAAGCCAAAGCAAAGTTGGTGGCCCAAGTCAACAACCAACACAAGGCAATGGCAAGAAGGGCAACGTCAAAGTGAAAGTTAAAGGTTCCCACCTTCCTCACATTGATGACATGATACCTGATCTTGAACGTGGTAGAATTTTGGGCGAAGCTCGGAACCAAAAACACTATTTGGATACAAGCACTCATGGGCTCGCATCTTATCTATCAAATCTATGTAAGCATTTTCTATCTTGTACATATGTATTGTTGTGTATTTATGTAAAATCTCTTAATTGTATTGTCTCTCCTAATTGTAGGATCATAAGAAGGCTGTGCGTGTTTGCAGAAACCAAGCGCGGATGGTTGGGACTTGTCGAGGAATGTGAAGAGGTCCAAACAATAGTAAAGGATTCTGGTCTATATGCTTTGGTTGAAAATTTTGTGAAGCCCGATTCTCGTTTGTCAATTGCTTCGTCGAAAGGTATCATGCTTGAAACCGATACCATGCACTTCCCTTTTGGGAGATGACTTCATCCCTGAAGATGCTCGAACATTATAGGCTTGAATGTTATCGGCAAATCAATTGAAGGAGTTGAGTCTACGGACCTAGAATGGTCGACGTTGACCTGGCCTCGACTAACAAGTTGTTTGGTTGGGACTACAAAACTTGTGGAGAGCTTTTATGAATCCATGTCCGGGTAAGACAAAGACAATCAAGTTGACGCTGCTTAAGAAGAATTTTGAAAAGACAAAGAAAAGAAGTTTGGAGGATGGATGGGACCCTAAACAAATTCGTTATCTGCCACGCTTAATTGTTATACATCTTGGGCACTAGGGTATTCCCCGACACCAATGGCAACAGGGTTAGTCCAAACTACCTTCGATTACTTGGATCCGTTGGAAGGTGTCTATGGATATTCTTGGGGCACCGCGGTAATGGCACGTTTGATGATGGAGATGAGAAGGGCCTCTAAGGCTAAAACCAACCAATTTATCGGGAATTTCACTCTACTGTAGGTAAATTTGTTCTTAAACTTATGTTATTATGTATATTGTTCATATGTACTCTTATCGTGAACTTAGAAACAAAACTTATTGCTTCACATTGGAATAGGTATGGGCTTATGAACACTTCCCAACCTTGTTCAAGGCCTAACCCTCCTTGAAGATCATAGACCTTCCAGAACCCGATACGCCTCTAGCTAAGAGATACGAGTTCAACAATACTCCAAAGCCCGGTAACATAGGTCAACCGGCGATATGAGATTGGCTTTGGACCAATGAGTACCAAAGATGTTGTGTTCGACCCTTACAAGGAGGCTAGAGGAAACCGCCGGGTTTTGAGGTTTAGTAACATTGCATTTTACCATGGGCCGTTGTTCCACCCAAAAGGATACTATATGGCTAATCTATGCGTGTGATGCGTCAACTTGGATATAAGCAATTAGCACTTTTCCAGACGGCCGCTTTTCAATGTTTTGATCTCTAATAGTTCTCGGTGCTATTCAACTCCAAATCGGTTGCATGTAGAGTATGTTCCAAAACTGGACCCAACATATTGGAGAGATAGGGAACCACGTCGTTTGGTAGATATTAGTCAGTGGGAAAAGTTGGAGATTGCTGAAAACGGTGATGAAGTTGATGCCGAATACATGGAAGATTACTGCAATGGTCACATCCTTATGTCGTCCGAAATCCAGGATGACGTCAAGTTCCTCCCGGAAAAACCCTCCCGTTCCAACTCCGCACAGGCACCACCTACGATGACCCAACTTAATAAAACCGTTGGATTGCTTGTAAGTATTGTTAATTGCTTCGTCGTTCAATATACACATAATCTTATATGTATACTGATTATGTGTTTGATATATTAAACTAGCGGCGTCGGCTTGGCAAGTTAAATAAGATGTTGGGTTGCAAGTACCGGGAAAGGAGAGGTGTTGTCCCTTGAAGAAATGAAGGAATTCGAGGAAAAGCTTGATAGAATTGAAGAAACCGACCCTAGTGCAAAAGCTTTGTTCGGGGAAACTAAGTACAAACCGTCCCAAAAGAAGCAAAAGACCCAGTGATTTAACTCTTTAGTTGTGTTTGTTTTTTTGGATGGTGGTTGTCACGTCTTGAACAATTACGAACTTGTTTTCGTTTGTACCTCGTGGTTAACTGTTTAGTTGTTTGGTTTGCTTTTGGTTTAAGATACCTGGATTAAGAACATTTGATATCATAATCCAGTTGGTTGGTTTATGTTGAGCATGTTTTGATTTCTAGTGATTCGTTTATGTTAAACATGTTTATCCTTGCAAGATTTATTTGTGACTTTTATCGGATTTAGGTACCAGCATTGTTTAATATTTATACATCAATTCCGGTTCTAATAACAGGCGCTGAAATTGTTTATAAAACCATACCGGGACAAGAAGATTAAAAATTCCATGTTCCTGTATAGATATTCGAAGGTACCGGCACAGTATTATTTTATAACATCTATGCCGGTTTTATGATATTTTCAAATTTTCACAGTTGTCAGAAAACCGGCACATTTTTTGGCAGAAATGCGTCGAGCATCTAAGGCGAACGCCCGTCAATTTAATGGGAATTTCACTGTACTCCAGGTATAGTCAACTACTTATTTTTTTGATTGTTGTCATTAAATTTGTTAGTTTCCAATTATTAATTTTCTTATACATTTCATTGGAACGATCTTTCATTGGCGTAGGTGTGGGCTTATGAACACTTCACAAAATTGTTCACACGGTATAAAGGATTGAAGATTTTCACTGAATATCAAGAGAATAGGCCTCTAGGTCGAAATACTACTTCGACAATACCCCAAGGCCCAATAACAAAAAACGGTTATTAGCAATGAGATTTTCTTTGGACTCGGTGGATGTCCAAGATGTTGTGTTTGATCCATATAGGAATGCCAGAGGAGTTCACTTGCAACGGCGTGACAATGTTTCATTTTACAACGGACCGTTATTTCATCCAAAAGGATTTGTTATGCACAACCCTCGCCGTGTAATGCGCCAACTTGGGTACAAGCAGAAAGATCTCATGGATACATCTTATCAGAAATTCTCTCATGACTTTCCTCAATGCCAATCAAGTGAGAACCATACTCTCGTGGTTTACGACCCAAAACCTAATCTTGCACATTGGAGTGAAAGGGAAGAAAAAGGAATTGTGTTGGATAGGGCTGACTGGGAATTGGCTGAGAACGGTTATGAGAGTGAACCAGCCTTCCTAAGAGGCCATCGGAAGTTCACGCATACTTATGTTGTACGCCCGGACATCGTAGTTGTTCCTCTACCACCATCACATGCCTCCACAACTCCGGAAACTGTACCCGCACTTGTACAGCTCGATACATTGTTCGTACGTACGTCTTTTTCATTCACATTCTTTTAATCTATGTCTATGAACTTATACAATCGAACATACTAAGTACATGTTTAAAATTTCTTTAACAGCATCAGCGGATTGGAAATTTGTCAAAGTTCTTTAAGAAAAAGAACAAGAAAGGAGAGGTGCTGACCCAGAAAGAAATGGAGAACATCGAGCAAAAGATGGACAAAATTGAAAATCCGAAGGTAAAAGACTTGTGGGGCGAAAGGAAGAAGAGGGTACACAAGAAGCCAAGAACCGAGTGATCGTGTGTTTATTCTATAGTATTAGTTTGGTTTGAACAATCTAGTGTTGTTTTATGTTTGTTTGTGAGTCTTGAACAATGTGTTTGTTTGTGTGTCTTGCTAAACTCTTTGCTTGACTTGGTTTATGTTTGATTTGTTTTCGGTTTGGAACCACAAAACTTAGGAGTTTGTTCTTGTATACAATCTAGTATTTTTATTATATTTATTATGTTGATAAATTTGTGTCAAATTACCTCTTTTACAGAGTTTGATTGTGCCCATATCACTTAAATTTCTAAGTTTTTCTTGATAACCGGCATGCTCGAGAACAGTAAAAACAATGTCGGTTCTCTAAATGATTGAGTTAGGTATTTATTTGTGTTTGAATACTATGCCGGTTTCGTAATCTCCATGATAAATATGATTTTGACGTAAAACCCGCACAAAGTAATGAGGTTAATGTCAATGTAGGAAATGTCTGTTTGATTTCTCTGGAAGTTTTTTCCTCATATCCGGCATGGGTTTAAACAAGATTCTACGCCGGTATACAAGTTCCGGAGTAGCAAATATAAAACACAACTATGCCGGCATGGGCATAAAAATATGATTTAATGTTTACAATTCAGACTTACAAAAAAACAAAATGTTGCGTACTACAGAACCACATAAATCCAAATTACTCATCGTCGCCTACACACGTAATGGGTTGCATCTTCTCCTCTTGGAGCGGTTTTTTTGATAAGGCCAACGCATCCCAAAATTGGTGATTCTCCTCATACGATGTCATCCATCCCTTCCAGATATTGGAATCTAGACCCTTGTTTTTAATCATCCCACAGATAGGTGGCAATGGACAATTGTCTTTGAGTTTTAGAATAACGAAATGATTACCGTTCACGAACGCCAAAACAACTCTTCTCTTCTTAAGGGATCCTTCGCATTTTTGCCACTTTG
Organism: Papaver armeniacum; assembly: GCA_023531295.1. Classification (NCBI taxonomy): domain Eukaryota; kingdom Viridiplantae; phylum Streptophyta; class Magnoliopsida; order Ranunculales; family Papaveraceae; genus Papaver; species Papaver armeniacum. The sequence goes on from JAJJWW010001682.1 coordinate 81,381, forward strand.
CGTTAAATGTTACTTCTACGGTGGGGTAAAATAATGAACAACACATCTAAATGTATTCGCCACTAGTGTTAAGTGCATATTTTGCACATATTTAGTGTCGAATCCATGCTAGTATTTGCTATATTTTCTTGCAAATTATTGTATATTACTCTTGTTTTCTCTTATTTATGTTTTGCTAGGTGAATCATCCAAAAGAAGTGAATTGGCACATATTTTTGCAAAAAGAAGAAGTTAGCCGCAAGCGGAGAAGGGCCAAAGACCAAATGGAACTCGTTCGAACCTAGGAGTTCTTGATATCATCTCGAAGAGGACGAAAAGATGAATCCAACGGCGAAAGAATGGAGTCAATCCGACATTGTATGAAGAATCTAGAAGCGTTTGAAGCAAGCCGAAGTTGGCGAAAGTGGAAAACCTACTGACGAATTGTTATAGGCACCCGAGTTTTCTACTCGGGAAGCCGTGTAGGGGGTGATAAGAGAATTGATTTGTCGATCTGCAAGACTGGATAGTTGAAAGGCGACATTTCGGCTTCTTCGTCTCGTGGGCTGGTTCGAGGGAAAAAGTACCGGAGTGGCAGACGAGTTGGAGCTGTGGTTATCACGATGGTGTTGCTGCCATTATACATGAAGCTTGGAGCTCGAGAACTCTGCGAGAGAAGGTTTTGCAGTTGGTGAAGACTGATGGCAGCAATGGAGATGTCACTGATGGCAGTAAATGGTGATGGACCGGTGAATGAGTTGGCTGATGAAGACAGAGTACGGTAGTTGGTCATATCGATGGAGGAAGCTGTGTTAGTTGGCTGTGAAGGAGCTCGAGTTTACAAAACCAAACATGGAATGAATATGGCTTGTGATTGATCGGGAATGGAGCTGTGGTTGTGTAAGGAGATATACAGGGAGAACTAGCCGAGCATGAGTTGAACAGAGAAGGAAGGGTCCATGCTGCCATTTAGATGAAGATGAGGAAGTTGGTGGAGCTCGATAATGTGTTAAGTAGAGATAGAATGAGATGGAGAATACAAGGAAGTATGGAACTGAGGTGATCGTAATGGTTGATCGATGATGGAGAGTATGTTCTTTGTTGGTGCTTGAGCTAGTACGTAGGCGTAGGTAGGTTGGTGGTAGTATTGACGAGAAATGATCACCATCGGTGGAATGGGAATTCGGGGAAGGCGCATGGTGGAATCTGTCGAGATCATGGAGTTTCCAGCGACAGCTGAAGATGGAGATCGAACCAGAGATAAAATGACGGAGAAATAATGCTGTTGCCATTCAGTGACCAAGATGAACTCGAAGGAGGAGTTATCGAGAGTTTTGGCTGTATTTAGTTCCTTGTGATGATTGGCAGAGAAGTTGGGAAAAAGAAATAAAAGTTCCAGGGAGAGTTTGCGTCGGAAAACCCAGTAGTGATTGAAAGAAGAAATAAGGGAAAACATCAAGGAAGTATTACGGATAGAAGTCCCAGCCGCGGTGGAAGAAGAAAAATATAGGTTGTCAGCCGTGACAAGCCAAGATGAGTTGGGACTGGACTTAACCAACAATGATGCAAGCCCATTAAGCTGATTTGGGTATCTTTCACACGACCAGACTTTGGCATTATTTGTCGAGTTTTGGCAAGTCTGTTTCACCTATTTTCGACCGGGATTCATGCACGGGCACTTCTACTACTTGAAGACTATATAAGGACTTCTTAACCTAAATAATATATCATAATATCTCTACATCTCATAATACACTTTTGTTCTTCATTAAAAACCTAGGGTTTACCCCTTTTGGGGAAAACCGTGAAACGGTGTAAACATGAGAGGCTAAACTTTTGTTGATTGAGGATGAATTCAATGTTCTAGCGTGGAGCTCTATTATTATACAAGTTTGTTCGGAGTTTTAATCACATCATCGTTTGTTTTCACTATTTGATCTTTATGAGTGATTCTTAGATTGATTTGGGATGCATACTAGATTAGTCTATTAATTGTTCTATTGCTAGTATTGGGTTAGGAGATAAGTAATCGTCGAATAATTCATACACAAGTAGAAATCGCAAGACCTTGCAGAGGATTCTGTGGAGCAATTGCGGGTGAATACAATACCCAGCAAGTGGACCTTGAGCTAAGAGTTTAACTACTGGGATCAACCTAATTCACAAAGCCTAAGCGTTCGATCGGATTACACCTTGAGTGAGCTACTACTTGGTGGTTCGGTTGGATGGAATCGATATTGGAGAGCTTCCGTATCCGTGGTAAAAGGAGTTTTGAGGATAGCACCGAGCTTTGCTTTCCTACGGTTGGTGATGAATGGTTCTAACGAAGATAGATAAGTATACTAATCCAGTTATCGCTTGGTAACGCGAAGGATTCCTTGATCATATCTTTCTTTTATTTGTTATTCTTTTTATTTCACTCTAAAACAATCCCCCTTGTGTTTTTTCATTATTTTTTGAACTAAATAACATATCAATTACACAGTTCTCTGCAGGAACGATCCTTACTACCGCTATATTACCTAGTTAATTAGTGGGAAATATATTGAATTAATTTGTTGCACCTACGACACGCATCAAATTTTGGCGCGGCCACTTAGGGAGCGGTGCTAATTGATTTGTTATTTGTTTAGCTTGTTTTTGTTTTTTTTTAGATTTTTTTTTTCTTGTGTTCTTGTGAGTCGTCATGTTTCCTTACGGACATAACATGTACGGAGCACAAGACCAATCATCATATTATTTTGGTAATCAATTTTGATTTCAACCTCATTCATATAATAACTACCAACCATACCCTACGGAGCCTTATGGATACTCTCATACATATCAACAACCTTATGACGGGTATGTAAGTGAGCAATCAAAGGGATGGGAGGATAGTTATGCTTACGATCGATTGTTTTCTAGTAAATGCGGATGACGGAGAGTGTGGAAAGACCTACTCCTCTTTATCATGTTCTTTCGTCATTTATGTCAAAAGAAGAGATATGATGCGAACTTTCCATCGTGAATAACGACGGAAAACGTATTAATATCCGAAAACTTTCTAAGCAATATGATCGATTAGAAGAAGCTGGAGCATCGAAAAGACTCTAGAAGAAATCAACAAGGTAATACTGAACGGAACTTCAACGTCGTTGGGATATTGAAGATTATGAGGTTGTGAAGACTCGATGAAGATGAGCAACCTTTGGAAAATCCTTGCAATAATGGTAATATTATTTCAACTCCGGATCATAATAACGATCACTCGCCTATTTAAAAGGAGGAGAATGAATATGACATAACCGTTGTTATAAATGGTGTAACGTACTCAAACAATGATTTTAAGATTTGCACCAATGAACTAGAATTTCTAGGAGATGATTCGATTCGATGACGAGTTTGTTGAAGAGATAGTGATTGAGAATGAAACCAATTTTATTGAAGTTGTGGAAGACCCAATTGAGCTAGCCAAGGATTATATTGATCTTTGAGATTCTTGTTGAAGCTTAAACGCGAAGAATGGCTAAATAGTTTGATAGAGGACCACGATACAAACGAGGTAAATAATTCATTGCAATTCTTTAAGAATGATGAGGATCCTGTAATACAAGAGATTGTGGAAGGTTTGTCTAATCCTTTGCATATTTCTAAATCTTTTGATCCACATTACTTAAGATTGAAGTTGTGTGCTTCCAAAGTTTTAACGGATTATTTTGCTTCTAAGTATATACCACTTTATGTGTTTGATTCTAGTATTGTGCGGGTTCATCGAGAGGAACCTATAGAAGTTCCCTTATTTTATGTTCTCTATCCACTTTCGAGTGTAGAAAGGACTAAGTGTGGGGAAGCTTTCAAGCTATAACAATTTCATTATTCATATGTTATGCTAATAATTGTGTGAAGTTGTTATTAGAATTGCAGATTGTTTTCTGGGCAGACTACCAGATTTTCAGATTGTTGGTATATGGACGATAACAAGAAAGTCGGGCTGACGACTTTAAACCAAGCGCTAAATGGGAGGCAACCCATAGGTTTTGTATCTTAAACCCTTTTATTTTTTGTTTTTATTGTTTTTATATCATATTTGCATCCCCATGTTTAATTTCATTGAGTCCGGAATCTATCTTAGAAGAGAATTATGACGAATACCTTTTCGTCAGAAAACTTCAGACTGCGCGTAGTTCAGTCCAGAGACCATAACTGTCAGACCGTTTATCGAAACACTGTGCCCTTTTGACACTGTGTAGAAAACACGTAGATGAACAACTTTTGTGAAATGGAGTTTTCCAAATTCCTTACCAATTTGCACAGTTGTTGCGTTTTATCTGCTGTTACGTCAGAATTCCAGAATTTTCAGTTTTACACATTGAGGACAATGTGAAGTTTAAGTGTGGGGGAGCATTTATATGTTTGTATAGTTTGTTTTAGTTTGTTTTATGCCTTTTAAAAAAAAAAAAAAAAAAAAATCAAAAAAAAATTGTGCTTTTTGAACTCCGAAATCTAGAAACTTGTGCCTTTAGGATGACACCATTAGTGGATTGAACCATTTTGAATGCAGGAGTTGAGGAACCAATTAACTAAAAGGGACGAACACATAGCTCAGAAATCACAAATAACATGATAGTTGTTACCATATCTCGAATATCACCATATCACATTCTATTTTTATTTTTCCATATTTATCTATTGTTCTCTAAGTGCTTTGGTGGGTCACTAAACATCGACGTGTTATTACTTGCTAAGATGAAATAGAGTGATTGAGTTGCTAAAAAAAAAAAAAAAAAAAAAAAAAAGACCAATTAGACCAAACGGAATAAGAATGACACTTGGGAATAATAAAGTATGTGTGAAACGTAGTCCCTATCTCCGTCGCCTAAACAAGCGTGGAATGCGGGATCCAAGGCAACTATCATATACGTGTTGACAAGGAAGCATGCGCTTGGATCCAAAAGATCTAATCATGCCGTCTAAAAAAAAAAAGAGAAATTGGATCCAGTTTGATCCAATCATATAAAAAAAAAAAAAAAGAGAAGAAATTATTATTGTGTTGAATAAAGTCACTCTTGGTTCCCTTGTATATGCCAATTGATTTGATGTAGCATTCAGCACCAAGTAGCTCAATCCAATAGGATTAGGTTCATCTTAGCAGTGACCTTCAGACAGATATGGGAAACATCGATCACTTGTGAATATTCGCCAACATCTACATCTATATCCATCTTCTTGATCTTTTCATTGTGATTGTGGTTTGTTAGTTTCGAGTATTGTGGCTTGTTCGACTATCTAATTAGAGCTTTATTTATTTGAATATGAACTGAATTTGCGCAAGGTACCTCCTCCTGTAGTCATTTTGGATTCGTTCATGAATTTGTCACAAATAGACGGAGTTGAAAATATAGGTTTTGTAGGTAGACCTCTTGTAAACCTTCACGAGACTATAACTCGTCCACTAGGGACACCTAGGGGTTTAAAGGCCTGTTATTCATGCTAAGAGTAACCGTATCCTCGCCGACATGGAGTTGTTGTATTTTAGATAGTTTGCTCGAGGACGAGCAAAAGACAAGTGTGGGGGAATTTGTTAAGTGCATATTTTGCACATATTTAGTGTCGAATCCATGCTAGTATTTGCTATATTTTCTTGCAAATTATTGTATATTACTCTTGTTTTCTCTTATTTATGTTTTGCTAGGTGAATCATCCAAAAGAAGTGAATTGGCACATATTTTTGCAAAGAAAGAAGTTAGCCTCAAGCGGAGAAGGGCCAAAGACCAAATGGAACTCGTTCGAACCTAGGAGTTCTTGATATCATCTCGAAGAGGACGAAAGATGAATCCAACGGCGAAAGAATGGAGTCAATCCGGCATTGTATGAAGAATCTAGAAGCGTTTGAAGCAAGCCAAGTTGGCGAAAGTGGAAAACCTACAGAATTGTTATAGGCACCTGAGTTTTCTACTCGGGGAAGACGTGTAGGGGGTGATAAGAGAATTGACCTGTCAGTCCTGCAAGACTGATAGTTGAAAGGCGACATTTCGGCTTCTTCGTCTCGTGGCCAGTTCAGGGGAAAAAGTACCGGAGTGGCAGACGAGTTGGAGCTGTGGTTATCACTATGGTGTTGTTGCCATTATACATGAAGCTTGAGCTCGAGAACTCTGCGAGAGAAGGTTTTGCGGTTGGTGAAGACCGATGGCAGCAATGGAGATGTCACTGATGGCGATGTAAATGGTGATGGACCAGGTGAATGAGTTGGTCGATGAAGACAGAGTACGGTAGTTGGTCATATCGATGGAGGAAGCTGTGTTAGTTGGCTGTGAAGGAGCTCGAGTTTACAAAACCAAACATGGAATGAATATGGCTGGTGATTGATCGGGAATGAAGCTGTGGTTGTGTAAGGAGATATACAGGGAGAACTAGCCGAGCATGAGTTGAACAGAGAAGGAAGGGTCCATGCTGCCATTTCCGATGAAGATGAGGAAGTTGGTGGAGCTCGATAATGTGTTAAGTAGAGATAGAATGAGATGGAGAATACAAGGAAGTATGGAACTGAGGTGATCGTAATGGTTGATCGATGATGGAGAGTATGTTCTTTGTTGGTGCTTGAGCTAGTGATCACGGGCGTAGGTAGGTTGGTTGGTAGTATTGACGAGAAATGATCACCATCGGTGGAATGGGAATCGGGGAAGATCGCATGGTGGAATCTGTCTAGATCATGGAGTTTCAATGACTTGAAGATGGAGATCGAACCAGAGATAAAATGACGGAGAAATAATGCTGCTGCCATTCAGTGACCAAGATGAACTCGAACGAGGAGTTATCGAGAGTTTTGGCTGTATTTAGTTCCTTGTGATGATTGGCAGAGAAGTTGGGAAAAAGAAATAAAAGTTCCAGGAGAGTTTTGCGCCTGGAAAACCCAGTAAGTGATTGAAAGAAGAAATAAGGGAAAACATCAAGGAAGTATTACGGATAGAAGTCCCCCAGCGGTGGAAGAAGAAAAATATAGGTTGTCGGTAGTGACAAGCCAAGATGAGTTGGGACTGGACTTAACCAACAATGATGCAAGCCCATTAAGTCTGATTTGGGTATCTTTCACACGACCCGGACTTTGGCATTATTTGTCGAGTTTTGGCAAGTCTGTTTCACCTATTTTCGACCGGGATTCATGCACGGGCACTTCTACTACTTGAAGACTATATAAGGACTTCTTAACCTAAATAATATATCATATATCATATCAGAGAATATCTCTACATCTCATAATACACTTTTGTTCTTCATTAAAAACCTAGGGTTTACCCCTTTTGGGGGAAACCGTGAAACGGTGTAAACATGAGAGGCTAAACTTTTGTTGATTGAGGATGAATTCAATGTTCTAGCGTGGAGCTCTATTATTATACAAGTTTGTTCGGAGTTTTAATCACATCATCGTTTGTTTTCACTATTTGATCTTTATGAGTGATTCTTAGATTGATTTGGGATGCATACTAGATTAGTCTATTAATTGTTCTATTGCTAGTATTGGGTTAGGAGATAAGTAATCGTCGAATAATTCATACACAAGTAGAAATCGCAAGACCTTGCACAGAGGATTACGTGGAGCAATTGCGGGTGAATACAATACCAGCAAGTGGACCTTGAGCTAAGAGTTTAACCACTGGGATCAACCTAATTCACAAAGCCTAAGCGTTCGATCGGATTACACCTTGAGTGAGCTACTACTTGGTGGTTCGGTTGGATAGAATACGATATTGGAGAGCTTCCGTATCCGTGGTAAAAGGAGTTTTGAGGATAGCACCGAGCTAGTTTGCTTTCCTACGGTTGGTGATGAATGGTTCTAACGAAGATAGATAAGTATACTAATCCAGGTTATCGCTTGGTAACGGCGAAGGATTCCTTGATCATATCTTTCTTTTATTTGTTATTCTTTTCATTTCACTCTAAAACAACCCCCCTTGTGTTTTTCATTATTTTGCTGAACTAAATAACATATCAATTACACAGCTCTCTGTGGGAACGATCCTTACTACCGCTATATTACCAGTTAATTAGTGGGAAATATATTGAATTAATTTGTTGCACCTACGACACGTATCAACTAGATGCCCACAAAGAGGTATTCTCATCCAATATTCAGATGGAAGAAAGTTCATCTGTTGTTCGGGCCCCAATACTTGAGCATGCATATCATCAAACCCCTCGCCTACACCAACCAATTGCTCATAAAAGCTCCTTTTTTTCAAAAGTTGTTCGGCCATCCTCATTCTAGCATATTGGCATGGTGTCATACCTCTACTAACCGCCGTGTCAAAGATTCCTAATTGTTCAGTCACAGCATGATAGCCACAATTTCCATCTCCGTCGACGTCATCCGTATATAAAATATACTCGCGAATAACCTCAGGAAGTTGGTCTATGTAAGACTGTATCTTGGTATGATAACTTCTAATTGTCCTACATGTTCCGGGATCCTTATACATCTTCATATTACCCTTTTGTAACAATAATATATCCAAACCATCCTCTGCAATCTCTACACTTGCAATGTCTTCGATATGTGATGGGAGTCCGTACTTCCTTGGCCTACCCCTTCCCCTTCGAACTAAAACTACGTCAACTTTGCTATCACTTTGGTTTGTCACCACCTTATCCTCGTCACGTTGTTGTTCTTTGTCACTTGATGATGATACCTTTGGCGTCCTACCCCTTTTCCTTGGAACCTCCGCTAGATCGACTATGGGTATTGCTTCGGAATGCTCACCTTGTTGTTCTTTGTCACTAGATGATGTTACCTTTGGCGGCCTACCCCTTTTCCTTGGAACCTCCGCTAGATCGACTATGGGTATGGCTTCGGAATGCTCACCTTGTTGCTCTTTGTCACTGGATGATGATACCTTTGGCGGCCTAGCCCTCTTCTTTGGAACCTCCGCTAGATCGAGTATGGGTATGGCTTCAGAATGCTCACATTGTTGTTCTTTGAACCTTGGAGTTGATACCTTTGGCGGCCTACCCCTCTTCTTTGGAACCTCCGATGAGTTGGATTTTGGTGTGGATACGGATTCCTGCGTTTGTTGTTGACTTAGCGGTTTCTTCCTCGGCCTACCTCTTTTGTTTGGAACCTGCGCTTCCACGAACCTTTGTTCCGAAATCTCACATGCGGTTAGATCTCGTTTCTTACTTGCCGCGAGTTCTTCTTCACGTTGAGTCATTTCTTTCAATTCTACCCTTTGTTTTTTCCTTTTTGTTTTAGTTTGTGGTCTTCCTGTTGGATCTCCCTTTCTTGGATCTTCGCTTGTGCGATCCATGGACGAGTAATTAGCCTTAGTTGGCTCAACAAGACTTGTTGGCTTACCGAGGTGCCACGTGAGTAAGCTTCGAAGAATTCCTTTGCTTCGTTCGTATCCCATAGAGATTGCCCGGGATATCCCGAAGGGGGAGGGTCGAAAGATAGTTTCTTCCAAAACGGATCAATAACCTCAATAGGTATCACTTCTTCATACTTCACAAGCATATGACGACACGGAAGCCCCAATGAAGACATGTCGGGACAAATACACACATCACCCGGTTTTCCGTAATTTTTCTCATATTCCATTTGTCTCATCATATGTTTTATTTCCCAATGAGAGACGTTGAATTCTATTCCTTGGAGAAAGTTACCATAACGAAGAAATGGATTCATCCTTTCCATTGAGTTTTTCTCAAAAGCCTCCTTGATCCTATTGATATCTTGCTTAAAGTATTGCTCCATTGTCTCGGTGACCGTAACCACATTGCCTTGACCGGACTGGATGAGATCTTTAAATCTCCCATGAGCGGCCTCAGCTGCACTAGTTGCTTCAGTCTTGAAGTGTCTATACCGATTTGTCCATGCACGTACAAATTTTTCCTTGAACTTATCCAACCATTGAGTCCGGCAATACCAGACGGCAGTCGGATAAACATCATTCCAATCGGCAATAAACTTCTCCAATCTCTTTTCGTACATAACCTCGGTAAGAGACCAATAAACTTTCTCCCAATCTCTTAGAAAATCCAACCACTTTTTATGATTTTCTGCATGTTCTTTGTCCAATCGCTCCTTTATCTTGCCTCTCTCATCTTCTTCTTCTTCGGGGGATAGTTTGTTCTTTCGAACATCTTCCTCTAGTTGTACCATCATTCTCTTCTTAATATCCGCCTTTGCGGGTTCAAACAAGGCATGGCAAGTTTTTATGATATTTTGACGTATATGATATGTACATAGGAAATTTTGTGCGTCCGGGAAGACGTCCGATATTGCTTTCATTAATGCGGCATCGTTATCAGTTACGATGACCCTCGGAAGTTGATTTTACCGGAAGAACAATTTCAATTGTCGTAATGCCCAATGATAATTATAGTCCCTCTCGTTTTCCATTAAACACCAAGCCAATGTGAATGTTACCTTGTCCGAGGTTTTCCCCATGATGTTGAACAACGGCATATTGTATTTGTTTGTCTTGTAGGTGCAATCCATCAAAAGAACACCACAACATGTATTTGCCAACTGTGAAAGCAAAGGATGCGAAATGAATATTTGAAGGGGCTTCTCGTCCGGTCCTCTTTTAATGATACGCGTGTAGTTGTGATCCCAAACTATCTTCTCAAATTCTTGCATAACGCTCCTCCCTTCCCATTCCACCCTTCTAATAGTTGCTTGTGCGGCATAAATTGTACGTAGAGAAGACATGTTAGTCTCGTCCTTTTCCTTGAAGCCTCTGAGAATTTATCGCGGTTTGATAAGTGCTTTGGTCAATCTCTTTACATCCTCGAACTCGTCATGTTTTAGCTTCGCAACTAAGGAGTGACCAACAAAATCTTTCGGATCCCGGTGGTTATGACAGCCACACAAAACCTCACAATACCAATTGTTCATGTCATTTAAACGGAATACAAGCTTAAACGAGCAATTATTCTTCCTCGTACGAGTCTTGTATACCTTATTAGTCTTCTTTGGATATACATAATCCTTTCTCTTGTGGCTATTCTTCTCCTTGTATTTCCCACTTCTCTCGCAAGCCATCTCAAAACGCCTCTTGAACCTTCGGTATTCCTCACCAACACACACATGTTCTTAAGGGCCGTCTCTTTAGCCCAAACGATTGCTTCCTTTCGATCTCGTTATTCCCTACATAAGAACAATTTCGCATTCATTAGAAGGTGCATTACTAGCAATCCATTAGAAATGTTCAAGATACTAGGTGAAAAGTATTATTTGGTCACATCTGGGAGGAGGGATTTTATAGTATTCCGACGTATCCCGATAAAGCGGCTTTGCATTCGTTGGATCAATATATGTCACCACCGATGATCGAATGAAAATTAGTTCCAAACAACATTAAAACACTATGCCGGAAACCCGCACCGGCATGCTCGACCATTGTTCCTAAGATAGTCTAAGTTAACCAAAACGGAAGACCAAATTTGAAACCTATTCCAAAGCATATGTGTTTCATAAGAAAACAACGCAGGAAGCAAGGATTTCGGCATTATCGTAACCTATTGTTCCAAGCCGGTACACAATTCTGGCATTGAAAATAATTGATATTGAATGCCGGAATTCAGCTTTGGAAAACATTTAATCTTGCATGTTTTTTTGTAGGTACCGGCATTGAAAAGTTGTAACTGAACAACGCCGGTTTTGGTGCCGGCATTCTCGATATTGATGGTACCACGCCGGTACCCAGTTCCGGCATTGATGTTTATAAAGTTTCAATGCCGGTTTTTGGTTTGGGATGGAATTGTTTCCTGTATGTTTTTCATTCAGTATCGGCATGGTAAACGATCAATGTAACCATGCCGGTTGAATATTCCGTAGTATATTCCTTGTTAGGCAAAAAGGTTAACTCTGTACCGGCATAGTTTTTTGGTAGAATTCTATGCCGGTTTATAATTCAAATTTGGGGATATCGGTTACCAAGCATGGTCGTAGTATGAATACCATGCCGGTATTTGACTACCAGGCATGGTATTCATACAACTACCATGCCGGCATCGAGGTTTTTCGATTGAAAAAATGGCGGGTTTAAAGAAAAATTCGATTTTTCGACATCTTAGCAAACTTTACCTGTGTGTTGGGGATGCTAGTATGTTGTGCAAGTTTACTTTCTTGTGTTGGTTCTTCAAGAAACTCTGCATACTCGTCAAAATCATCATTTAAGGGTGTTGGCTCAACAAAGAGTTGCAATTGTGAGTTGTTGTCGTTAATGAAGATTCAAGATATGATCCTTGTTGCGCTTGAGCTAAAGATTCAAAGAAGACCAATCCTCTCTTCACAATCATCCTCCATTTTCCCCCAAAAAAGTTCCCTCTCAAATACTTTTTCTCTCCTTCTACTCTCACCTCACTCACCCAAAATCAAATAAAACACACACTAATCATTTATAAAAAATCTTATGATTTTACTAATTATTATTAATCACTAATCCTGATAAGTGAGGGGTAGATTAGGATTTAAAAAAATACTTAGATAAGGGGTGATCCCGAATTGATATCTGAATCCAGTTTTTGTCTTTTTCTTATATCCCCCAATTCCTTTTTTTATCCCCCAATTTCGCGTTCATAAAAAAATTCAGGGTTAAAAAGAAAAAAAAAAGAAGAAAAAATTGAATAAAAAAATACTTTATGAGTAATTATTAGTTTTTTTATCTTTCAGCCCGTTTGTTAATTTATTCCCTTAAGTATGGCCTATACTAAAACAAGAAATATGGAGTTCTTCATGTGGAAAAATAAAATATATCTTGAGTTAAAAAAATATTTCACGGGTAAACGAGAAAAATATCTTAGGTAAAAGAAAAATACTTCAAATGTTAAAAAAAAATAAACGTCTTGAGTGGGAAAATACAACTGAAAAAAAAAATATATGTTGAGTTAATAAAAATACTTCACGGATAAAAGAAAAAAATACATTGAAAAAAAAAAATACTTCACAGGTTAGGAAAAAAATCTTGAGCGTAAGAAATACTTCACGGGAAAAAAATAATCTATCTTTAATTTACGGGTAGAAAATCACAATGAGCCATAAGCTTATTTTCATTCACCAATACGTACTTTTCATTCACCAATACGTATTTTAAAAATACGTATTTTAAAAAATCACAATGAGCCATAAGCTTATTTTCATTCACCAATACGTACTTTTCTCCACAAAACATTTAAGACCGTGCAACACAATGACGCAACAACAATATTTATTCCAAATTTTATTTTTGTACCCAAAAATTACATTCGCAATAAAACATATACGTTTCAAAAAGACTGTCCTCTATTCCATTTTCTTCTGTTTCAAAATTTTTATATAATAAATTTTATTGTATTTTAAATGAAAAACTAAATAAGAATTACAGAGTTTTTAGTTGGTAGCCTAGCAACAAGCTGGGCACCAACTCCTTTTTGAATAACAACACCTAATCTGTGAAAAATAAAACTACCTAGACCACTACCAACGTCATGACTAATTAGACAATTCTTCAGACGCTTGAAAAAACATATGGTATCTTCACCAAGTTCCCCTAAGGTAGTAAAAGCTAAAACACCCAAAATTTTCAAAATTGTGTCAAACTTCTGTTTATAGTCATATATTTCCAATGAACTCTCTAATATACCCTTAATTTTTTTTTATTGATAGATTTATTTTTAACGGGACCCTATCTAAAATATTAAATAAATTTGTATAATTAAGGAATGAATATATATATTTTATCCCTTTTACGAGAATATATAGTTAGATCCAAAAATTAAATTCCTTATAAACTTTATCCACCATAAATTCGATACCATAAATTCGATATCTTTTGATTTTCCTTTTATTTCGTATTTATAATTTTCCTAACAATTTTAGGTAGTTTTTATTGTTTTTATTCCTAACATTTTTATTAAAGTAAAATAGGTAAGCAACTAAGGGTAGTCTAGTAAAATATTATGGCCTCCTTAAGATTTTGACAAAGTCAAAGCGGTCAGCCTTTTTGAAACGGAGAGTGCATATTTTATGCCATTATCTGGGCCCGTGCCGAGCACGGGCATCACAGCTAGTATTCTATATTAAAGGCACATGGACTAAACAAAAACTGGATGTTCTATTATTAATGCTCACCCGTACCAACAATAACATCCAAAATTAAACTACCACTGGATATAACCAACTTCACATTATAGTACATGCTGCAGCAAATGGAAGTACATTAAGGCCCACGGTAGCAGCCATAAGTATTTTATCCCGCTTCCGGCTACGGTATTCTTCAACCGGTTCACTTTCTAACGTTTTAATTCCATATCTCAGTATTTCATATCTAACTTTTTCCTGCTGGTACAAATTTTTATCCTGCAAAATTAAATTTCATTGCCTTGTTCAATTTACCTGGAAAAAAAAAAGATTATACTAGAGTGTATATATATGTGATGAAGGATCGCATGTTCTATTTTACACTATCTCATGCTTTAGATCTCTTTTGTGTGAAAAATAAATAAATGAAATCGGATTCGAAGCTAATATTTTGGGAATATGATCTTCTTACAAAGCTTTACATATCTACTAAAAATGAGTTTATTCCGAAACGTATAACACAACTATCTACTACTTTGAAGATGAGTCGTTGAAATTCAATGGATTTTTAACCATTGAACTTAAGATCAGTAGATGGTGGATTTAGTATTTCGGAATAAGCTCATTTTTAGTAATAACATAAAACTTTGCGAAAGGAACATATCATCATAATATTAGTGTCAAATACGTTATCGTTTGGTTTTTATTCACAAAAAAAAAAAAAAAAAAGTCTAAAGTTTGAGTAGTGTGATAATAAATAGTGAGGGGATCCTTCCTCGGTATATATTTATATTACCGTTTCAAGTTGCTCAATCTTTGCTTTCAACTCCTGCTGGACCATCTCAGCAATCTCAGATTGTTTTGATTGGGCCCCGTTTATCAATGCAATTTGGGCTTCAAGTTGTTTCTGTTGAGCCTCAAGCTGTTTCAGATATTCATTTTGTCTCTGCTGGGCCTCATATAGGATACGTTCCTCCCTCTGCAGGGGCGCAGCCGCAAAAATATAATAAAATCATGAAAAGACTAAATAAAATGCAGATGAGCCCCCAAATTCCCAATCCAAGAAATAACCTACTTTGGTAATTAATTTTCAAGATTTATTTAATAAATCAAAAACTGGAAGTTTTCATTTCTGTTAAACAACAACGATTCGATCTGAACATGTCGATTTGGTGTTTGTTTGTTTTAAAGATTTGGACAAGCTTACCATAAAAAAAAGAAAGTAATATGTTACAAGCTAGAATATCAGTCATCATTTTATCAATTTTTACTCCCAACATTTCGCTCCAAAACCTAACTTCCCCCTATACCTTCCATTAGTGTAGTGAGCATAAAATTCAATCAAGTGCAGAGGAAACAACTTGCACAAGTGGAAATAGAATTTCAATAATCAGTAGTTTTGTATAAAGAACCAGTGAATATCACTAATTCATTTAAGGGAGGAAGCTTAGAGAGTAAGTCGGTTGTAATTCACTTTTTAAAGGAGATTATATTCACTGTGTTAATGTCGTGCATATATCCAACTGATTATCAAACAGAAAATTTGGAATCCCCAATTCAAAGTTGTATGGCGGTTTGTATTTAAATACGTACCTTCCTCATTTCACCTTCATTAACTTTGTATGGTTGTCCGTTTTCAGATTTGACCTTGTTGACAAGTGACATCAGTTGTTGAACCTGCTTTTTACGCTGGCTTTCATCTCTAGTCTTATTATCAAAAAGAACACTTCTGTTTTTGCAGAGCTGGAGAACTCTCTGTTGGAGCATCCAAGAAATTAACATCATGTTATGGCCCCATCAATTAATAAACCAGTAAATTTGAAGGAATTGGCACAAAACTAATTTGTAAAAACTATGTTGCAATATAAATGTGTAGGAAAACCTGCAAGGAAGGAGGAGACTTAGATAAGTACTCATTGAAGGTCGTGTCTAGATCATCACCACCAGTAAAAATAATAATCATGTAATTAATGATCTCCTTGCCGAAAAACTCCCCTAAACTTCGAAGAACACTTTCTTCCTCCGTCGAAAACCGAGTTCGAATAGAACAAACCAAAAGGAATCCATGGATCCCATCCTTTGCAAGAGTGATGCTTTTGTCCATCTCTTCTATGTAATAATCAGATCCTTTTGACGGATCAAATAGCCCTGAAAAAATGACTCATCTGCTCAGGAAAATTTTTCTAGGTACTTGAGATGTTCAACTCTGTTGTGAAAACATAAGAAGAGAAAAGAGAATTCAAATAGAAAATCATGGAATTACAGGTATACCTGGTGTGTCAATGACATTAACAACTTGACCATCATCCAACATAGTTGTCTCCATTTGGCATTCAGTTGTGACACAAGAAGCATCGATCCTAGAAGCAAATTCCTTCTTTCCAAGGATGCTATTACCAACAGCACTTTTTCCATTCCCAACTCTCCCAAAGAGAATTAAGGTTTTTGCTTCTCTAGATGTTGCACCGGGCGCCTTCCGACCTTGTTTAAGAAAATTTGCACCTTCCATCCTCCTAACAGATATCAAATCGAAATTATTAAGAACATATCAATATATATACTTTAGAAACACATCTATTAATTAACTTAAACAGGTTAAAAAATTAAGAATAAAAATTAATGGATGAACGAAAATTCCTTACTTGGTTGAATGAATCCCTGATACGAAAATGAAATAACTCAGAAAACAGGTTTGAGATGGTTTTAGTAGTCCCGTATGCATGTGTGTAGATATATATATATAGAGGAAGGATCGGGTCACAGCCTTAGTATGACAGACCTATCACATAGTTGTATGACCAATGGATTTCGTTACTACGGATAGCTGAGATTTAATCAAAACACACGCGGGTTTATTAACTTTATCCTCGACCCGTTTTGATGTGAGTTTCTTTAGTTATCTTCCGCTTCTAGTACTAATTTATTTTGCCCGACCTTTCCTCTCTCTTAAATTTTCTGGATGCCTTAGTAATGGAAGATGCGTAGCTATGTTTATTAATGGTACAAAAAACTTAGTTATGTCAAAGGTAAGATTCATAAAAACTCTTGGATCGTTGGGTCAAGAGAATACATGCTTGACGAAACTTATGGTGAATTACCTGGTACTAGACCTAAATGAAGGAATTACTGGTCTAATTGATGATTGAAGACGCTATTTCTGGTGATGATCAAATTGGAAAATGAGGATATCAATAAAATTTGGGTTTCTTTTTTATTAACAATTCTTCTTTTAATTTTGGCTTTCCTGATGTACTAGTGATCTTTTTCCTTCAAATTTTCTGAAATTGACGGTGTTGCAGGAACTTAGTTCTTCTTGGATATATCCGAGCTTAGCTCTGACTTTCTTTTTTCACAAACATGGGCAGCAGATCAATCAGCTTATGGGAGCTAACAGATTAGATTTTCTAAAGAAGATCCTAGCTGCTCTTGATTTTGTAAAATGTAGCTAATTTTATTTAACTGGATTTCTATTAACACAAAATTAGGGAAGACCAGTGAGTATCAACCAATTAATTGAAGTAATGAAGTCTCGACGAATCAAATTGTTCATTTAAGTCATTAACCTACAATCCCAATCGCAATCCCTAAATCAAAATCCCGCTGTTTTAAAAATATTAACATTGAACTTAAAATTTTTGGTTACCTAGAAAATATTTCTCAATTTCACCGAAGATTCTGAGAAATATCCCTAAATCAGAATAATTTCTTTTGCTGTTAGAAGTGGAAGAAGAACCGCGAGAAAGAAAACAGGTCGGGCAAAATAGAAGAGAGAGGAAAAAAAAAAAACAAAGGATCTCCATGTTTCCGGATCATGGATAAAGTTAATAACTTAATAAACCCGCATGGGTTTTGTTTAAATCACAGCCGTTCTTAGTAACGAAATCCAATGGATGTACGACTTTGTGATAAAGTCTGTCATTGTAACGCTGTGACCCGATCCTGCCTCATATATATATGTATAGAATGATCTTTCGTTTAGCAAAAAGTGAAACATAAAATGAGTCTTTTTATTTTTATTTTTGTTTCAAGATAAGTGATATTTTTTATTTTATCTTACATGCTATTTTTTCAAACAAATTCTTATTTATTTACTATTGTTGTTAAAGTAACTCGAGATTTTTGCCGCATTAAGACTTAAAAAAAAGCAGAACTTTTATGTTCCTTCCAGAAAAAAATACCGCCTGTGTCCCCGAAATGATGATGTACATTACTGCATGATGAACGTAATATGAACAATTTTTGGAGTGCACTAACAGTGTGTTTTCGAAATATTGACTGGTCAACTGGAGTCATATTAACTGGTTAACAACACAATATATGTGTGTATATATATCTTATAATACAAAACAGAATGGGTTTTGAACTTGGACGGTCGGATAATATTTTGAGAGACAAACGTTGCACCCGACCATCCCAGTTTCATCCCAGCAAAAGACATCCAACGGTCGTCGTTTCTGTAACCCCTCTCATTATGAATCAAAATTTATTAATCTTTAACTATTGCATCACCTCTTAACTCAAGATATTCAAAGAAACATTAAATGAAATCATAACATATCATACATGCATTAATTGGATTTAGTGGTGGCATGATGAATCTAAGGCTAAGTCCTATGGGCTAGATTTGACTGCTAGATTGGCCAAAAAGTGTTGCAAATCATGAAAAAAGTGTGGGAAAAAAGTTAACACTCTCTCTGGCTACTTCTCTCTCCTAGCATTTGTTCGCAGTCGAACTATCAGCGAGATTGAAACGCTGAATAGTGCGGCGCTCAAAAAGTGACCAAAACGCTGAATGGTTCGGCGCTCACAAAAATCTAACGGCTGAGATTTAAGCGTTGAATGGTTCTGCGCTCAAAAAGTAACCAAAACGATGAATGGTTTGGCGCTCAGAAAAACGCTGAATGGTTCGACGCTCACAGATGACGTGGATGGCCAATCTAGCAGCTAGATATCTTGCCCATAAGACTTAGGAGGTTGCCCAAGCTGACGTGGATGGCCAATCTAGCATCTAGATATCTAGCCCATAAGACTTAGCCTATAAGACTTAGGAGGTTGCCCAGGCTGACGTGGATGGCCAATCTAGCAGCTAGAAATCTAACGTTACAAACTGTTGCGTTTACAACCAAAACTAGAATAAGGGAAACTTAGTGATGGTTATCGTTGGTACACAACCGTGTGTAACTTAGTGATGCCAAGTTATCAGTTTGGGATATCTAAAGTTACAACCCAAACTCTAACCTAAAAAAACTAAAAAAAACAATCGATGGCTTCTGGCTGCCTAGCTAAATACATATCGCTTTGATAATATTAAACTTATTCCTCCCAAACTTAAAATTTGCGTTTATTCTTGACTTAGTAACATGTAAAGAAAACCTCATAATCCAAGTTCCCCTAGGACCGTTGGTACCGCTATTAGCATTACATCAACCTTTGAGAGAGCAAATGACTATCTAAGCAGAAGGTTAATGTGATTTGCCGAAGAGTATCACCCGCACGCGTGAAGCAATTTTTATAATTTTTCTCGCTTTTTGGACATTCATTCTCTCCTTATTAGGAAATGAGATTTATTTGTTTTTTTTTTATTCATAACATAAGTGAGATATGCACTATTACTTAAATGATTTTGTGTTCGTTTTTGGATAATGTATATGAATAATTTTACAATGTATTTATAGACATTATTTTCGCTTAAAACAAAATAGAAAACTATCTTGCAAAGGAACACGATTTAAAGTCCGGAAAAAAAAAGAAAAACAAAAAATTGGTTAAAAGACCAAACTCAATAATTCCTGGGTGAAAAAGACATTTAGATTTTGATACTGTTTAAATGGACAAAAATATAAAAATAGTCAGGATGTAACCAGTTTCATCCTACCCATTTTCAAATTCTTTTTCTTATTTTTAATTTACATCAGAATGCATCCGGTTTCATCCTCGCTATTTTTTAAGTTTAAGCCAGGATGAATCCAGTTTCATCCTTGCTATTTTTTTTGTCCATTTCACCCATAATAATTTTTACTCGTCCATTTGAACCATGTTTTAAAATTTTCGGACAAATGACCCATTTTCCGAAAGAAAAATTACACCAGTCAGATATCATATTAAAGCAGAACCGCTACGGCACGAGCTCTAGATATTTATTAGAACTCTCTGTTAACCTCATGCCGTGCCATTACGTCACGGGTTATTTCTAGTATATAACGTAATTTCTCAGTCCAACAAAAAGTGAGTGTCTTTTATTTACTCTTGTCTCAAGATAAGTGATATTTTTTATTTACATGCTATTTTTCATACAAATTCTGATGGATTTGATAATATTAACTCGAGATTTTTGCCGCATAAACTTAAGGGGTAAGTAGGCTATTCAAAACTTTAGTTTACTCTTGTCCCAACACATAAACATATGACCAAAAAAATACCGCCGATGTCCCCGAAATGAGGAGTACATGATTGGATGATGAACGCAGTATGGAAAATCTATGGAGTGCGTTGATTATGCGTTCGAAATATTAAGCTGTCAACAACACTATATTCCTATTTGAATGTCCAGTAGAAGTGCACCCTCGTCCTTGACTATCCTTTTATCATTGATCAGTCAACTGGACTCTAAGATGACTCGTTGGCCAAGGACGTTATGAATAGCCTACTTTAAGGCCTCTTCCTATGCACATGCCAAAACATAGTATTTGGCATATATGCACCCACTATGGGTATGCCAAACTGCCAAACTCATATGCCAATATGTTATTTCTGGCATATAGGCATACACGACATAGTTTCCAGCGAGCGATAGAGTCTCGGTCGCTCGATGGTCAAAGAATCGTTCGATGGTCATTCAGTCGTCAGCGACAGTCAAGCTACCGCTCGATACTATGATAATCGCTCATCAGATCTTCATCTAACGGCTACAATTTCCCCTCTCTATAAATACCTGATTTCAAACTCATATCAACTCACACCAAAAATTCAAAATCTCTTTAGAATTTCTTAATTTCTCAATCTTTTTCAAATCTAAAACTATCACAACTCCTCTACAATTATATTTTCTTGTAAAATGGATTCACAAGCAAAAACTCAAGGCAAAGGTAAGAAGAATCGAGTCAGCGGTGCAAAATACACCATGATAGAAGATGAATGTATTTGTCGTAATTATGTTTTTTTTACCCAAGATTGTATCGGTGGTGCACAACAACATGGTAACACCATGTGGGATAATATATTTCTAAAATATGAAGAACAAACCATGAACATCAATGGTCGTGATGCAAAAGGATTGTCGAACACTTCATTGTAATCAACGGGAAGTATCCGCTTATGCCGCATTGATAATGCAAGCCAAGAGAAAAGGAAAGGACAGTGGTCGGTGATGTTGATTTTGAAAGAGAGGTTCGTGCGTATTGGCAACGAAAACATGGTAAACAGATTTGCTTTCGAAAGTTGTTATCATATTTTGAAGGGTTTGAACAAATATAATCCCGATTACTTAGCAAATAATCAAATAGTACCCGAAAAGTCACCATATAATTCTCCTCCCTCAACACCAAATTCTTCACCATTTTCACAAGCTCCAACAAATTCTTCTGAGATACCCCTACAAGCTCAAATTCCAACGTAGTTTTCAATAATTATATTGATGGTAATACTAAGGGAAAACTTCGAGGAGGAATAAGGCAAAATTGGCTAGAAAATTAGCTCAAGAAGGAGGGAGTTCCGTAGGATTTAACATGGCGGAGTTTATGGATTATCAAAAGACCATCGCGAAGGAAAGATCCATTCAAAGGAAAATTCAAAGGAGGAGAGTAAGAAAAGTCGTCTTTCTCAAGAAAAATTCAGTTTGACTATGACAAGCATAACATTCTTCAAGCTAACACCTCAATTATGAACGCCAACAACCGCATGTATGGCAAATCGAATTTGACAGGATTCAAGCACAGATTGAAAAGCAAGCTGGATTTACTAACTTTTTGTTCGGGACTATGACCTCTAATATTCAGTGCATCAAACTGATAATTGAATTGAGGTTCCACTCGACAAAGCTCTTCAATAATATTTTTCACGGATGACGAGGCATGCGGAATCGACCTTGAAAATCTCGATCAGAGTACACACAATTGGGAAGAAAATAATCGTGCATGAGCTTCTTATGGTAAAATTCCCTCCCTCGATACGTATATCTTCTTGATAATACTTCTTTGGGCTCTGGAACTCTTGGTATTTGACCCGTATGTACAAGCATCATAGTTTCGATTAGATTCTCATCTTCAGCTTCCTCTTCGTCAATTTCTTGCAACCTCATACGATAACTTTCTTCTTCAGTAACCTAAACATATTCATAATAATATCCCTTTCTTCATTGGATATCGACATTGTGAAGCTTAAAATTGAGAATAAAGGAGTAATATCTTTAGAAGCAGGTGTGAGTTTTATGTCGAGGTAAAATGACGTATATATAGGAACCATATGGGAACTAGCCGTTGCAGAATAACTACTTGCCGATAACCATTGTATCGCCAGCGTTATTGTTTTTAACGAGCGATATTGACAATATCGCCAGCGATAAAGTCTTTATCGCTGGCGATATTGTCAATATCGCTCGCTAGGGATTCGATCGCTAAGAGGTTTCCCCATAGTGGCGCAAATGGTTTGGCATGCCACCTGGCATGCCAAACACCATTTTTTTGGCATGTGCATAGGAAGAGGCCTAAGGGGTAACAAGAGTAAAAACATTATCGCCAAAAGTCCAAAATGCCGCTTTGGATTTTCAGTTAAGGAATAGTTAAAATCACAAAATTGTACCTTTTTCTGAGTCTATTCATAATAAACAGCTTAGTTGATTCTAAGATGCAACGGTAGTACGGTACCGTATTTACAAACAGCGGACTTATGATTTGTGAGACAAATCAATTTGACATATTAATATAAGAGAGTAGATAAGGTCAAAATACGAGAATGGTATTCTCTCTAATGGGTTTCTTAGAAAAAGAACCGTTTTTTGGGCACCACCGCCTATTGGAATGGGATCATGATTTTATTTTGGGTAAGACATTAGAAGTAAACTAAAGTTATTCCTTATCCAAATATTTATGCTAATAGCCAGAAGTAAACTAAAGTTATTCCTTATCCAAATATTTATGCTAATAGCCAAATTCCACTATTTTCTTGTAAAAGGGGAAGGACACAGAAAATAGGGAGAAGAAGTAGAGAAAAATCTTATTCATTAATGTCATAGACAAACATTAAAGCCTCTATTTATAGGGCTAGACACAAGGGCATCCCAGTAATAAACAAGATTCACCCTAGATATTCTTAACATAATTACACGTTTATAACACTCCCCCTGATGACATTGTGTCTAAGCTAATTGGCTCGTTAAAACCTTGTCAGGAAATTCCACAAGGACAAAACCTGATCGAAGGGAAAATAATACATTTGTGAGTAAACCTATAACGGAGATGGACATGCATATGTTGCCTCATTAAAACCTTGACAAGGAAAACCAAAGTGGGACAAAACCTTGACGAAGAAAAAAGAGTACAACGTGATAGTCCAAAAAATACCTCTTACTATGATGCTCCCCCGATAAGTACTTGATTAAATCTTGGCTTGCAAATCTTCGAGTCGACACTTTCCCAATTTTGATGAACAAATTTCTTGAATGCTAGAGATAGTAATGCTTTCGTGAGAAATCTGCCAGTTGATGAAGTCTTCTTTTGTGTTAGTCTTCTAATAGTAGTGTTCTCGAGTCTTCATGCTTCTTTCAAATACATTAAGTACTTGTGTCTTGGATTGCTGATATCTTGGAGATGATTTGCAGAAATAGTTGATGTAGTTTCTTCAACAAAGTGCCAAGATATGAATACCTTATCATACGTGAACAAAAATCGTATTTGTTAGAAGGAAATCCAAATTCTTAGGAGATGATTAAGTTGATTTGGTTTAATCAAATGCGGGCATCCACTAAACAACAAAAATTTATACAAATTCCCCTTGGATGACCATCATGTTGAATTAATTTGCCTCAATAACACCTTGCCATTAAAAACCCAACGGGAAAAAATATATGGACGAAGGAAAAAGAGCATAATATCAATATTTTGAATGATAATTGAACGTAAACAAGATGTTGTCTCATTAAAACTTTGTTAGGAAAATCACATGAGACAAAACCTGAAACAAAGGGAAAAGAGTACAACTTTTGACGTAAATATGGATGCTAACTCAACTACATGAGTTTTTCAAAAAATAAGCATCAAAATAATAACTCTAGTCTATCTCAAAGACGAGTTTAAGCTAGCATAATTCTAACTGCAGATTTAAGAAAGAAAAATAGAACTTATCTTTGCTAAAGCGTGGATTTTTGTGTTTTTAAGGACTCCTCGAGAAACCTATAATTAATCCGGATTTTTGGTTCATACCAAATTTCTAAAAATACACAAAAAAAAGAATTGTTAATCCTGACATAATCGAGTCAGGTGGCTGTCTAAATATAATTTCAATCCTACAAGGATTAAAAAAATTGAATATGTTCCCAACCACGTACGTGTCTTTCAAGTACTACCACGCCAAAGGCATCATGTAAAGAGAACAATTATTGAACCAATCCTAGGGTATGAGCAAAAATAAAACCCTCAAATCGTTTGTACAACGAACTTGTTTCTCCTATAACACATTATGACCACACCAACCTCTAAGTAATATGATTGGAAATTTTAAGGTGTCAAGACTTGGATCAAAAATTCCGTTAATCGAGAAATTATAATAATCCAATCTAATATGGATTACATGCCAACCAATCACATATGTCGATTTTCCTCTACAGAGGGGTTAACAACCACCATCTTTTATTATTTCAGAAGCTACTGTAAATTAATATTCGACAATGTTAACTAACTATGATCCCACACAATTCTCAAGTATATGCATATTTTGACAAAATATAGAAATACTGGTACTAGCGCCCGCGGGCATTATAATCTCCTGATCTTCCAGTGAGGAGATATGAACAGAGAATGTGGATCTTTTTGATAGAGTCTGTTGGAGCACTATATGTAGCCTATATAAAAATGCTACATGAATACTAGATGTGATTGGATTTGCCTTTTCAAACGGCATAATTAAGCTTATGGGAAAGCTAATTGAGATATTTTCACGCCTATTTAGTGGCATCCTTTTTCGATTTGATCATGACGGGAGAGAAATGATATAACCTTTTAAGTTCATTAATGTTAACTTCTAATAACATAGAGTCTCCCCCTGATTTTGGCGGAAATTGTCATCTCATATACGAAAATAAATTTCATAGAATATTACCCGATTAAATCAAGGACATATACTCATAATATATTCTGGATTTTAAGAATAATACCAGTTGGACTGTAGATAATGACTTCAAAAGCCATAAAAATTGTCCTTAAAAATTGTAGTCTACTTGACATACAAATATAACATCAACCATGGATATTAATGGTTACAACCAATAACATATAAAATATGTAAATAAATCTCCATGTAATTGCGTGAAATCTAAGGCCAATGATCCAACGAGATAAAGATTTGGATTGAGATTGTGGACACTTTATTTTCCAAAAGAAACTAAATTTAAAGATCATTTTAGTCACTACAAGGACTAATGATATATAGGCTTCCAAGCCGGGTGCACCCTTTGATCTTATGTGTCTTTCGGTGTTCCAACAAGTGGAATAATCCGAATTTTTGGAGATTATCATGAGGAAACAATAATTGCTCAATATCCCTAAGGAATGCAACAATTCCTCGTTTTACTGGTATTTGTAATAATAACGATATTTTATAGCGACATCCTTTAAGATCGATAGGGAAAAACCAAACTTAATTGGCTAAATGATTTCTTTGAGAAAATATAGAAATCATCATCGTTATGATTTTTAGAGAAAATCCACTTTGTGGTTGTAGAATGGTTTTCTTAGAGAAATACAAGTCAATGGTTTATTATTTAATAAAACCATATTTGATGGTGCAAGTTCGTTTTCGAAATCACACCATATTGGCAAAATTTAGAAGAAAAGCCAATATATTTTCTCTCATCTTACAGAAGCGATGGATAAAACCAACATCGATTAGTTTCTACGATTTACCAAAATTGTATCGACAAAAGAAAAAAAAAATTGTAGTTCTAGTCATCCCAAAGAGAAAATCCTTGTTGTGGTTGGTTAATGGTTTCTTGTAAAAAAATCGAAACCATATGGAGAAATCACATGAACCTCGTATGTAGAATAAGGATACCAAATTTGATTGGCCGTAGGTTTTTCAACCATGCACGTGATTAGTTACCATAAGAATAACTAAACTACGATAACACAAATTTTTGGTGATTACGGTTTCATTAAAGGAATAGATACCGTAAACCATCTTAGGATGGATTTTCTTATTTCTTATGATCAACCATATCTCATTCATTAATAGACCATACCTTATACAAAATTCATTAATGGATTTTAATGGTGGCCCAAAAAAAATTTGGAGGATGACTGTAGGTCTGTAATCATATTCGCGTAGTTGTGAGGATATATATATCAATTCCATCTGGGAGGAATCTACACGATCAATGATACATGATAGGGAAAAAAATAGAACCTCCATCGATTTTGATAGGTGACTCACCCAAAATAATCACCATGTCGGGTATTTATGGTCGTCGGTTTTATACTAAAATAATAGATGCTTTTAACTATTCAGACCAAGACAAAATTTAACCAAAAAAATATATACATATAAAAAGAAATAAAGGATGAATAGAAGGATACTTTTCATCATGGGTCATCTCTTTTAAGTCCGATATCCCATAGGAACCATTAAGAGATTGTTATCCTTTTAATTCATACGAACCAGTAAGGGCATTGCTACACCTTTGTGGTACTAAGGTCAGCGTATAGCATACCTTAAATAAACCAATAAAAACTTGGGGTTAGAATCTCATTGATAAACCAAAGAAAAACAAACAATCGACTCAAGAGAGGGTAGATATAGATGTTGTTAATCTTTCGTGTTCTCATTGGTAGAGCAGACGTGTGTGATAACGTCTTGTAAAAGGGGAAGGAGACAGAAAATAGGGAGAAGAAGTAGAGAAAAATCTTATTCATTAATGTCATAGACAAACATTAAAGCCTCTATTTATAAGGCTAGACACAAGGGCATCCCAGTAATAAACGAGATTCACCCTAGATATTCTTAACAGAATTACACGTTTATAACATATTTAATTAAGTAAGTGTATTAATTAGTTAGTGTAATGATTAGTTAAACTATTAAGTTAAGTAGTTAGTTATTAGTAAGGTTAAATTAATAAGTTGGGTTTTTTTTCCAGAAGAATATTTTTTTAGGGAAGAAGAAGATGTTTTTGGAAGAAAAAAATTGAGATGGATGATTTCGAAATGAGGGTCTTGGGTACTCATGTAAATATTAGATTTAGATAATGTTGCTTGATTTGGCCAACACTTCTGAAAAATGAATTTCTGCTATATCAACAAAAGTTCGGCTACAATATCTGAAGTACAGGTAGCCGAATTGGTTTTTAATAGAGTTTTTTCTTTCTTCGGCTGTCAAGTTTCTAGGATAGGTAACCGAACTTTTAGGTTGAGGTTTACAGATTAGTGTTCGGTTAGAGAAGAGTTCGGCTTTGAAAAAAAAATTTGCAATTCAATCGAACTCTTATGTTGGTAGTACAGAGAGGAGTTCGACTTTGAAAAAAAATAAATTGCGATTTAACCGAACTCGAGAGTCGGTTATACAAAGGAAAGTTCGGTTATGATTTTTTTTTCGATTTAACCGAACTCAAGAATTGGCTATACAGAGAAGAGTTCGGCTTTGGAAAAAAACTTTGCGATTTAACCGAATTCAAGAGTTGGCTATACAGAGAAAAGTCCGATCAAGATTTTTCTTTTCGATTCAACCAAACTCTAGAGTTTGTTACACGAGAGAAGAGTTCGATTACGTAAATTTTTTTTTCGATCCAACCTAACTCAAGGTTCGTGGTTGAGAATTATGATAACCGAACACGCTACTGAAAAACAAATTTAAAGTTCAGTTTTTGCGATCTAACCGAAGTCAAGGTTCAAGGTTCAGGGTTAAAAAATCGGTTAGAAATTTATTTTCGTAACCGAAATGTTATTGGCATTCTTCGTTTTAAAAAAGTTCGGGTATTTAATTAGGTTTCTTTTAAAAATCTGCTAACCGAACACGCTTGAAAAACATTTTGGAAAACTAGACTTGCAGAAAGATTTTGTATTTTGTGTGGGAATGTTTGACAAAAAATTGTCCGCGTGTATGGCATATTTAGTCACAAACTCTAATACTCAGTGTCAACTATGTAGCAGCGGTCTTTGAGTCAATGCAACATCTTTTCATTTATTACATATATGCGAAATCGATTCGATCGATGTTAATGTGAATTTTCCAAATGAAATGGTGAATGTCATATTCTCGCAAGAATTATGCTCATGCCATAATATTGTTATTTCAACAATTACGACGATATTGGTTTTAAAATAATCCAACAAGTAGAAAATTTATGACGTTGTCATATAAATTTTGCAGGACAAAATATTAAATGCCAAAAGTGCAACTCAATGTCATAAAACGTGATTGTATACATACAGGCATCTTACTTGTTTGATTCGTATCGGACATGTTCACTCATAATTTATAAATAGAAATTAAAACTTCAAATCCAATGCGATACCGATTTGGTTCTCTCGTGAGCACTATAGCGGTGGGGCTACAGTCTACGAGAGGCCTTCCATCGTACTCAACCAAACTCATGTTTATCTTACAACCTTTCTACCATGAAAAGAGATGAAAGATAACTACCCATACATATATACTAAATGTATCCCTACTATTATGCAACTAATAGTCGCATCCATACATTTTAGTCACATGCTGAGTTTGGTTACGTGATACGAGATAGTCATTCAACAACTTAATATATGTATCATGCTATGAACCATGCGTGTACAAGATCCCGTGGACTTTCAACTATGAAACCAATTGTCGCCCACTGGGCAGACAAACAAAACAGTAATTTTTTTTTTTTTTTTGAAATTTGAAGTTTATTCAAACATCTAGCATGCATATCAAACTCAGATTGATTAAGCATTAGCATCAATAATTATGAATCATCCACTCACTAGAAGAATCACTATATATGCATTTTAGGTGAATTAAGAATATGCAATCTCATGACATGATATCACACTAAAAATGAGATTAAGTACTTATCTGATTCCATCGACATTTCCTTGTCTTTTTCATCTCGTCTTTGAAGTCTCAACGAATTCTTTCGGTTTTCTTCCAGAAACATCTCCCCCTGATGCCGCGATTTTTCTTTTTCATCGGAAAAATCTAGGAGACGTTCATAAACTAAATTAATTCATCCTCCGCTATTGAAAATAATCGTCTAAAACTGTTGGAAATTTTGGGTAAAAAAGGAGGATGAAATAAATACAAAAGAAATTGTTGTACTCCAAACTTTCAAGGCTCATAAGATTTCTTTTAGACGATTATTTCTACCCTCCCAATATCAATTGGCGATTGCAACGGGTATGCGAAATAATGCCTTCAGGATACAATGAAAGCCCTACAACAGAGAAATTGGATTCAAGGTTTGCACCCCTTGACCCAATCAAGAACACACTAGAAAGAATTCTGATGAAGCTTTAGATGGAGAGAAAACAGGTTGAATTCATTATTGTTAAGAATGGGAGAATGCCTTCACTATTTATAGGGATATTCATGCCTATTAGAGATGCCTCTTCACTTCCAAAAGACACATAAGGTGTCTATTGGGAATGGTTGTCTTTTATGAACCATCACACCTATTAAAGGTGTCTCTTCATCTCCAACAAACATCCATTGTGTTTATCCAACACAGAACACTTCCCCGTCATAGCAGAAAACCAAAACAGAACACCATTTTATTTTTCTAAGATATTGAAAATATCCAAAAATCTCCCCCTATTTTCAATAACCAAAAACATGAAAATAAAAATAAAAATAAAAATAAAACAAAACTTTTAAATCAGAGTGGCTGCATCACACAAGTGACTGCCTACGTACCCGAGTGGGATCAAGCCAACGTAGTTCAAGCACAATTGAGACTAAGCATCATCGTTGAAATCAACACATAAATGATATGTATCTTTTGGATTTGAACCTTCACTTAGTGTAAGAAACTCAAAGCCTTATCGAGATTCTATGGTGAAACCAAGTCTTGAACCAAGTATCCCTTATGATAAAACCGGAGTCTCCACACATATTGATTTCATAAATCATGTGTTCGTAGCCAAGCACGTTAATGGCCATGTGCTTATATCCTTGATTCATGAGTCTTCTTTAGAGAACGGTCTTCTTTTCTTAGGAAACGGCCTGATTTCCACACTCATATAGGTAAGTCTCGAAGGTGTTTCTGCGAGACACCTTGTGATAAAAGTTAGACTTATTAAGGATTTATATCCATCCTGTTTTCTTGCAGAAACCAGCACTAATTAGAAATGGGAAGTTTTATATTAGTGCTCCATAATCTCTTCCATAACTTGTTGGTACCACATTGAACCTTGTTTATCTTTTTCAAAACATAGGTTGGGTTTCTGCTATGGGAGATCAACCTTCCTTCACAGACCTTAGTCCCATTTCTTTATACTTCATTGAAAACATTTCCTTTGGGAGACTTTCCATAAATATGTCTGCCAAGTTTTTCTCCGTTTAATGGCTAACTGCAATTACTCCGTTCTTGAGTAATTGACTTACCGTTCAATGTACAAGACTTGTATGTCTTGACCTTTCATTATAAGTCTTTGTTAGAGACGTTATAGATCATAGCCTGATTCACAATTAATCAAGACCGCTAGAGATGGCTTCTTCCAAAAATGAGATCTCTACAAGTTAGGTTCCAAGCCATTCATCCACATTAATTGCATCTACTCATGCAATCAATTCTGAAAACATTATTAAAAATGTTCCTACTTCATTTTACAAAATAATTGTAACTTCTCTAGTGATCCTAATTAACATTTACGGTTAATTCACAAGAAGTCATTATAGACTTGCATACACTAGAGGCATAGAAAATTTGTAGGCAACTTACTTGCTATTTCAACAAGCACATTATTACGATGAGTAACTCCTCTACTCATGTCAAATCTTCTACAAATTTATATCCAAAAACATAGACAATGTCTATTTAACATTTTACATTATGTAATGCAAATGTTCATTATTTATGCATCGGTAATATCGTAACACCTCATCGTTGGATATTTGGTCGCGCGCCCAATCTTCCAATACGTTACATATTCACCGGTATTCCATTTTTAGATGTCATTTAAGACATGCCAACTTCCAAATTTTGGAACCTATAATTCTTATCGCAAGAATTATGCTCATGCCATACTATTGTTATTTCAACAATTACGACGATATTGGTTTTAAAATAACCCAACAAGTAGAAAATTTATGACGTTGTCATATAAATTTTGCAGGACAAAATCTTAAATGCCAAAAGTGCAACTCAATGTCATAAAACGTGATTGTATACAGACAGACATCTTACTTGTTTGATTCGTATCGGACATGTTCACTCATAATTTATAAATAGAAATTAAAACTTCAAATCCAATGCACTGATAAGGATTTGGTTCTCTGTGAGCACTATAGCGGTGGGGCTACAGTCTACAGAGGCCTTCCACTGTACTCAACCAAACTCATGTTTATCTTACAACCTTTCTACCATGAAAAGGGATGAAAGATAACTACCCATACATATATACTAAATGTATCCCTACTATTATGCAACTAATAGTCGCATCCATACATTTTAGTCACATGCTGAGTTTGGTTACGTGATACGAGATAGTCATTCAACAACTTAATATATGTATCATGCTATGAACCATGCGTGTACAAGATCCCGTGGACTTTCAATTATGAAACCAATCGTCGCCCACTGGGCAGACACACAAAACAGTAATTTTTTTTTTGAAATTTGAAATTTGAAGTTTATTCAAACATCTAGCATGCATATAAAACTCAGATTGATTAAGCATTAGCATCAATAATTATGAATCATCCACTCACTAGAAGAATCACTATATATGCATTTTAGGTGAATTAAGAATATGCAATCTCATGACATGATATCACACTAAAAATGAGATTAAGTACTTATCTGATTCCATCGACATTTCCTTGTCTTTTATATATCGTCTTTGAAGTCTCTACGAATTCTTTCGGTTTTATTCCAGAAACATCTCCCCCTGATGCCGCGATTTTTCTTTTTCATCGGAAAAATCTAGGAGACGTTCGTAAACTAAATTAATTCATCCTCCGCTATTGAAAATAATCGTCTAAAACTGTTGGAAAATTTTGGGTAATAACGGAGGATGAAATAAATACAAAAGAAATTGTTGTACTCCAAACTTTCAAGGTTCATAAGATTTCTTTTAGACGATTATTTCTACCCTCCCAATATCAATTGGCGATTGCAATGTATGCGAAATAATGCCTTCACGATACAATGAAAGCCCTACAACAGAGAAATTGGATTCAAGGTTTGCACCCATTGACCCAATCAAGAACACACTAGAAAGAATTCTGATGATGCTTTAGATGGAGAGAAAACAGGTTGAATTCATTATTGTTAAGAATGGGAGAATGCCTTCACTATTTATAGGGATATTCATGCCTATTAGAGATGCCTCTTCACTTCCAAAAGACACATAAGGTGTCTATTGGGAATGGTTGTCTTTTATGAACCATCACACCTATTAAAGGTGTCTCTTCATCTCCAACAAACATCCATTGTGTTTATCCAACACTGAACACTTCCCCGTCATAGCGGAAAACCAAAAAAAAAAACCATTTTATTTTTCAAAGATATTGAAAATATCCAACACAAGGTACCATAGTTAAACGATAAAATATATTCTCGGACGTTATTCGTAACATTCTTTTGGTCCCCAACATATTGGGAGCCTTTTTCTAGAACTGATTTCTGGGCGCCACTCCTTTTTGTGACCATGATTTATTAAGGGATGTTCTAAAGTGATGGAATGGCTTACATTCCATATCCTAATTTTATTTATAATTAATTAGTAATTACCATAAATCTAATCAAATATATTAATTTAACCTTCGTCAAAATCATTAACAAAAATAAACACAAATGTCGCCTAAAAAAATCAAAAGTTAAAAAATTAATAAATCTTATTCGTCATTTTTTTTCTCCCCTCTCTCTTTTAGTTCTTAAAGTTTTAATCCCTAAGAATTTCCCAGCCAACCAATCTTTCAATTCCTTTTTCATCGAAGAAATTGAGTGGTAATCATCAAAAAAATGTTGAAAATTATAGTTATAAAGATAAAATTCTATTTTAAATGAGAGTTTTACATGAGAATATCTATTTCTGGTCACAGATTTACCCAAGCTGGAGAATCTGCTACATGATTCATATCTTTGTGCACATATGTGCAAATCCGGTCTTCAAAACTAACTAGTAAGTCCTTATCATTAGTAATATTTCAGGTTGTCCACTTTATTGAATCAAACTACCATTAATAGCTCTAATAGCATTTGCATAATCTCCTTCTAAATGCAGCTTTTTTACTCCTTTCCTTTTAGCCCAAGCAATTGCTTCAAATGCTTCCACCTGTTCCTGGTCTAAAGCTTTTGTACTCCAGCATTTACCTCCATCGCTGATACCTGCTGAATTTCTCATTATTAGTCCTGCTCCCACATCTTTGGTGAGCTCTTTGAACGAGGCATCGAAGTTTATTTTCATGAATAAATTATCAGGACATTCAGTGTAGAGGATTATCACATTTGACTGCAATATTCTCTTCATTCATTCTAATAGCAGAGTTCCAAGCATGGAAATCAGCTTTAATCAAATGATGGACCTGAGAACATGATAACTGTATATCATCAAAAACATTTTTTCACCTATAATTCCAAATATGGCATAAAACAAATCCCAAACACTCTAGCGTAGCAGTAGATATATGGTTAGAAGTATTTACCTTGAACATGTCCCCTATGAATGCACCCGATTTTTTTTCATGTTTTTCGAACCCATGAAATCTAATCGATAATTATTTTTCTTTTATATTTTTTATTTTTATACCTGAGTTCAGAGAGGAACTCACCAATTCAAATTAATCCATTTTGGGAGAATTAAAACCTCTTGAAATGTCCATCATAAAACAACAAACTTCCACAAAATATCATTGAACGCTCAAATACAAATACAAATATGAGTATGAGTTTATTTGATTAGCATACAAATACCGACCTTCGTGTTTAACGTTACAAAAGTTTAGCAACGATAAACATTCATTGCTAAATTCAGATTTTGCAACATTAGTGAAAATTTAGTAATGTCTCTGCCACTGTGCGTTGCTAAAATTTATTACACCATATTCTATATCGGCGGCAAAAATGTCCCAGTTAGCGAAGTCAATTAGTACATAAATGCATTCAGCAACTTGCATCATAGTATTCTTTTTCGTTGTTGATCATGAATTGAATTCTCCTGTTGGAACCATTTATCTTCTTTTATCTTTGGTCATATCTGACTTTCAGCTGGGACAAAGCAACTCAAGAGAATTCCGGCAAGCTTCACTTTGATTTAGTAAAGAGGTGTGAACACTTTGAGAAAAAGAATTTCCAACTTACTAATCAGCTCAACTCTAGTAATAAAGACGCGGAGAAATTTCGCAATAAAAGCGAAGAATTAGAAGCTGAAGCTGTCGATCTTCGCAAGAAAAACAAATAGTTGGATGTTAATGCTTCATCTCAACAAAGCACAATATTTAGCCTTCAGAAGGCGAATGACCAACTTTACGGTATGTAGTTTTTCTTCTCTCCCTCTACTCCTTTTTCCCATTATTTTTCCTTAATTGATTAACCATTTTTGCAGACGTTTATGGTCTTTCTGATGAAGCTACAATTCTTCGCACCTTTCCCCATTCTATGGATGATGATACCATTCTTGAGCGTCTTAATACTTCTTTAAACAGTTTTACACATGACAAAACAGAATCTCTTTCCTTAAATGAGCTCAGATCTAAATTCCACCTTTTAGAAATTGACCATAGATCCAGCTTAAAATCAGCCAACGGTTTTAAACGCAGTTATCTTGATTCTAAGGATGAAATTAATGGATTAAGAGTCAAGATTAGCAATCTTATAGATGATAAAGATCGTATCACTAGTCAAGGTGCTCAAGCATTAGAAAGATTCCACAAAACCCTTCTTGAGATCCAACTTGAGCGAGATGAAGTTACCCGCAAAAATGCCGTTCTTATCGATAGAGAGAATCAAATTCGCTCCCGTCTCCTCATAAATAATGATGATGAGTTTGCTTGGGCTGCGAAAATTTTAGATAATGCCAGAAATAACTTAGGTGTAAATGTTAGCCTCCAAGTTGATCGTTCGGCCTTGGTTAGAGATATGATTTCTAATAGAGAAGGTTGTTAACTTTGCATCCTCACTAGTTGTTCTCATTTATAAACTTCGATCAATTTATTGACTTGCTATTATACCTTTACAGACGCTGAGAAGGAATTTCGCAAGAGGATTGAGGAATTGGAGACCCAAGTCAAAGATCTTGAAGCTGAAAAAATGCAACTCGCAGGAGATTTATCATTCGCAAAGATAAGTGTCGTAGGCTCAAGAATCAATTAAAGCTCACCGTCGCTGATTTGAGAATGATGTTCTTCACTTTCGCAATCAGACTATTGCGAAGGTTTGCAATGATAAAAACATTCCTCACTCTACATATCCCTGTCTCGTAGAGGAAATTCCGAAGAGTGTATCCCCTCCATCCATTTCAGATAGTGATGATAATGAAGAAGAAGATGAAGAAGAAATGGAAGAAGAAGGTGAAAAAGAGAAAGAAGCTGAAGGAGAAAGAGAAGAAGAGAATGATAGAGAGGAGGAAGAAGAATCAAGAAAGAAATATTTTTTTCTCTCTTCACCGACTTTCATCCCTTTGTGTAGTATTTGTATATCTGTTCTTTTATCCTTTTATCTTTATGTCTTTATAATCTGTCGTTGCGAACTCCTTCAACTTCCAAAATTTCTCAATATAAGCTCTATCTCTTTTGTTTTACCTACTAGTGTTAAAAAAGAAATTCTTTTTCACAATAACAATTGATCAATATACAATCAGCATTTACATATAGTTTTCAATCTATGCGGAAATCTGTCAGGTGGGGGCAAATAACACATTCCCATATTTTCATATTCCCATACTTGCCTCTATTATTTGTTTCCAAATGAAAGATTAAGCATGCTATCTCTTAGTAATAATATCATCTGTTATTTGTTTTTGTATTGTATGTATGTGCGTTAATTTCGCAATCGTTGTTGCATTTACCTGCATAATTTCGCTGTCTTGCATGTTATCATACAGATCTTGGGATTTTCCAAGATTTCATTCATTATTATTCTCTTATGTGGTCTTATTTTGCCTTCCTAAGTAAAGGTCTTATTTCGCCACCCCTTGTCTTTGCGACAAGATCGCAGGCCGTCTTTACACTTTCATGTAATGACCCATTGATCTTCTCTTATCATTTTCTTGTATTATTGCCTCAGCAGGATATTTTTCATGCGAAAATATGACAGGCCTAAATATTCTTGCGAAAATAAAGCCCCATGACATTGTCGTCTTGCGACGAAATCGCAGGACTTCTTTACACTTACGTGCACCGACCCATTGACCCGTCTTATGTTTTTGTAGTATTATTGACTCTGCAGGATCATTGCACAAATATGACAAGCCTTAATACTCCCGTGAGTAAAAAACCTCATGGAATTTGCGTCTTTGACACTTATCAGCTCCCTAATGGAGGGTGCCGTCCTTATCATCCCCCTGGTTGCCCCTTCAAGGAGGCGTACCTCTACCATACAAGGTTGGCTCCTTCCATCCGGTCTTAACAACAACCAGTTGTTTTTCGCGGCCTTTTATCCCTTCGCCGATATGGCTCATGGTTACAAGACCGCACCCTAAGTGGGGTTTTCTTCGGACCGAGTGCATCAAAGTCAAGACTTGCCAAGAATGGCCAGGTACGCTCCATACGCCCCAGGCACTCTTGGATCAACCGTGTACCTCGGCGCCTAGATCGAATTTTGCACTCCTTAGGAGAGACCTTCTCACCTTAGTCGTCCAACCTAAGTCATAAGCTTAGGCTGAAAATCCAAGGAGCCTCTCCTGGATGGGCTTTATTGACCCCAAATCTCCATGACCCAGGTTCCGGTGGCGGTATAGCCTTTCCCTGAGCCATGAAATAGGTTCTCCCCTTCTATGACGCACTTTAGGTCTTACATTTTCCTCTTGCGAATTTTTTTTTCGCGAACTAGATTTGTATGCCATAGTTGGGTGCGTCTTTCATTTTTGTTGATTTTGTTGCCTTTTGTAAGGCTCTGTTGTAATTTCTCATTTTTGTTCTCTTCATTCAATAAAAATACTTTTCAAATTTATTTTTACAAATTTTCTTTCTTTCTTTATCTTCTCAATTTCGCCAATTTCATTCTCATTTCACATTTTAAGTTTCTTACCTTTGCTACCTTGTGCTTGTGCCTCTTTGAATTCTCGCACACTATTGATCATCTCGTTTTGCAGAGTACTCTTTTCTTGTTATGTACTGTCATTTCCACTTACACCATTGTTTATGGGTAAAAATCGTTTCTGCCGATTTCGGTAAATTCGGTGGGTGAGTGAGAAACTGGTTCAAACCCTAAACAAATGTGCTGCACGTGAGCACTTTATAGGTTCGAGAGATCAATCTGTATAAGTCCGGCCTAAACCAAGAAATGGCCGTTCCAGACTTTCTTCGGTCACAAAGTGGAGGAGAAGGGTTGATTTGGGGAGGGAAGCAAAGAAAGGTGTTGAGGATAGTAGTATCTCGACTTGTATCAGAAAGTGAAAGCTTAGGAAGCTTGCAAGGGATGAAAGCTTTTTGGAGAGCTTGCAAAGTTGCCTTTCTGAGAGTAGTGTAGTATTTTTCTCCTGACCGAGACTTGTTGTCTGGTGGAAATAGCTAAGACCTATTTATACAAGTCGAGATTGAAACGTACCCTTGCCTCATGAAGGAAGAGAGTAAAGGGTGAAATAATGGGAGGAGGTGGTAACCGCATGGTTTAATGGGTGAAAACGTTTTTCACCATTATTTCCTCTTTTATTTGACCGCTTTATTCCTTTTCACGCTTTCTTAATATGAGCGTAGTGTACGCTGCATGCTGTGACCGCCAAACCAAAACCCTAAAGAAGCATCCCCCAGTTTGTGTTGAGGTCTCGAGTGTTGGTTGCATCTTGAGTGCAAGTGGCGCTGCTAGTGGCGCGTGTGGCATGTGCCAATGGCATGTGCGAAATGCCTTGGTGGTAGGTTGCACGATTTGCAAGTTTGGCTACCAGCGTGTGTGCTTGGCATGTGCCAATGGCATGTGCGGAATGCCTTGGTGGTAGGTTGCACGGTTTGCAAGTTAGGCCACCAGCGTGTGGGTTTGGCATGTGCCAATGGCATGCGTGGCCATTAGGGCCGTGACCTTGATAGGGAAACTAGCTAGCGAGCATGTTGGCATGTGCCAATGGCATGCGTGGCCATTATGGCCGTGACCTTGATAGGGAAGCTAGCTAGCGAGCATGTTGGCATGTGCCAATGGCATGCGGGGCCGTTAGGGCCGTGATAGGGAAACTAGCTAGCGAGCATGTTGGCATGTGCCAATGGCATGCGTGGCCATTAGGGCCGTGACCTTGATAGGGAAGCTAGCTAGCGAGCATGTTGGCATGTGCCAATGGCATGCGGGGCCGTTAGGGCCGTGATAGGGAAAACCAGCTAGCGAGCATGTTGGCATGTGCCAATGGCATGCGTGGCCATTAGGGCCGTGACCTTGATAGGGAAGCTATCTACCGAGCATGTTGGCATGTGCTAATGGCATGCGGGGCCGTTAGGGCCGTGATAGGGAAACTAGCTAGCGAGCATGTTGGCATGTGCCAATGGCATGCGTGGCCATTAGGGCCGTGACCTTGATAGGGAAGCTAGCTAGCGAGCATGTTGGCATGTGCCAATGGCATGCGGGGCCGTTAGGGCCGTGGCCTTGATAGAAAAAGCCCCTAGCGAGCAAGGTTGCCATGGTACGCAGAGTGTGGCTTGGTTTGGCATGGTTGCCATTGTGCGCAGAGTGCGGCTTGGTTTGGCATGGTTGCCATGGTGCGCAGAGTGCGGCTTGGTTTGGCATGGTTTCCATGGTGCGCAGAGTGCGGCTTGGTTTGGCATGGTTGCCATGGTGCGCAGAGTGCGGCTTGGTTTGGCATGGTTGCCATGGTGCGCAGAGTGCGGCTTGGTTTGGCATGGTTTCCATGGTGCGCAGAGTGCGGCTTGGTTTGGCATGGTTGCCATGGTGCGCAGAGTGCGGCTTGGTTTGGCATGGTTGCCATGGTGCGCGTGTGCGGCTTGGTTTGGCATGGTTGCCATGGTGTGCAGAGTGCGGCTTGGTTTGGCATGGTTGCCATGGTGCGCAGAGTGCGGCTTGGTTTGGCATGGTTGCCATGGTGCGCAGAGTGCGGCTTGGTTTGGCATGGTTGCCATGGTGCGCAGAGTGCGGCTTGGTTTGGCATGGTTGCCATGGTGCGCAGAGTGCGGCTTGGTTCTGGAATTAGGGTTGTGTGTCGAAAACCCTAATCTGGTATTTTGAAAAAATACCTCTATTTATTATTTACACCTGAGTTAAATGCTCTTAGTTAATGTGTTGCGAGTAACACTAGGTCATGGGGTTTTACGTTTTTACCCCTTGTTTATAAACCACCATCAACATTAAGTCCCCTGCTTAGCTCGGAACAGGGGCTTTGTTGCGGGGTAAGCATAAGATGGTGACAAACTATTAACAGCAAACCGTAAACAAAATTGAAGGAGGCTTGTCTGACCTTTTATAAATAGGATTTGGAATCCTTGCCTCCGGTAGTTTTGCACAAATCAGGAGGCTGGCACAATTGGTGGGCCCGATGCAGCTTAGGCGACGTTGGGAAGTTGGCGTGAGTTGGGAAACTGAGTGTGCTAGCTGGTGGGACCGGCACAAAGTGTAGAAACCCTGCGTGCTTGTAGGCGTGACTTGTGCGGACATTGGGAGGTCGGCGCAATTGGTGGGGCCGGTGCAACTTGGAAACCGTGCTTGCAGGCGTGACTTGGGCGGCATTGGGAAGTCGCAATTGGTGGGGGCGGTGCAACTTGGAAACCGTGCTTGCAGGCGTGACTTGGGCGGCATTGGGAAGTCGCAATTGGTGGGGCCGGTGCAACTTGGAAACCGTGCTTGCAGGCGTGACTTGGGCGGCATTGGGAAGTCGCACCCTTTGTGGGCCCGTTTCTTACACGCGTGATTTTGGTGAAAAGGGAAATCCTTCCCTATATTTATATATATTTATATATAAATATAAATATATATAAAGCCCTTTTCTCCCCATCCTGCACTTTTTTCTCTCGTCTTTTCATACTAGCGGCAAAGAGAAACCAGCTTCCAGGTATGTCTTCGAGTACTCTTCTCTCTCTTTTTTTTTATAGGTATAAACCTTAAGAGTAGGCGCTTCCACAATCCTTGCATATGATTCCTTGGCGTGCGTCTTGTAGAAAATATTGTACGTATGCAACCAAGGGAATACTGCATATATTGTTTGAAACCGTGGGAAATATTGCATATATGAATTTTCGGTCCTGAAAGAAATATTTGAACCCTGAAGAAAATACTGCGTGTGTATTTCGAACCCGTAGAGAACCCTGTATGAATCCCGAAGAAGAATACTGTGTATATGCTCCATATGACTTCGAACCCGCAGGAAATATTGTATATATGATTTTGCTTCTTGAAAGAAATATCACGCGTGCAATTTTTGAACCAATAGAAAAATGCTCCATATATATTTTTGAACCCGAAGAAGGATACTGTAGACACACTTGTACCCGTATAGAATGCCGCGTATATAGTTTCGAACCCGAAAAAATATGCGTATATAGTCTTGAACCCGAATAAAATACGTCCTCTTTCCCTTTTTTTTTTTTTTTTTTTGTCACGATTATGTGTCAGGGAGATAACTTCGTCTTTCTCCGTTTGTTTTGTGCGAGATATCTTATTACCAAATTGTTACGAAGGAATTCGATAAGATGTTACTCGAACCACATTTCACTTCGTCGAAGGATGCTCATAATTCCAAACCGAACACAAGATGATGAATTCTTCACTAGACCCTCGCCCTCGCTCGGAAGAATCACCCAGGTTTCGTGCCAATTTTGCTAACCGGTCTTTGAGGATGACAGGAAGACACGTTCGGTTCGCCCGAGAGCACCATTCGATTCTGTCTTCATAAAGGGGTATATTCCTCTTCCAACATTGACTTCAGGATGTGTCAAAGTCCATTGCATTCTTTTGACAGATGGGTTGAGTTCATGGTGAGTGAGGAGCGTATAAATACCAACTTGACTCGAGCACGGAGTCATTGATCTTGTCAAGACTTGGTAAATCTCCAGATTAGGAAGGACATCCCATGCTTGGTTGCTTTCATCTCCGGATGTTGTTCGGACACCCATACAATCATATGTAGATGGGGCGAGATAACTTTCTCCTTGGAGAGTGTGGCTCTCTTCTGTGAATCTTCCCAGAATCGGGAATCTTAGAATCCAATTATCCGGAAGTGAGGTGAAGATGCGGGATGACCAGGTCGCTAAGTTGGGGGATTTTGCTCGGAAAGACTCCATTGCGAAGTCGAAGGATTCTGCCCGGAAAGAGGATGAAAGGTGCCCTTACGGTTGGTGGATATCTCAATGGTTTCCGGACGAGTTGGAGCCTGAACAGAAAAGTAGTGATCTTCATGTCGCAGCATTTTTGGCTCTTTGGTTGTCCAGAGACATTTTTGATGACGGTTCTGGCAAGAAAGGAATAAGACCGGAGTCATTAGAGATTCTTTGTGAAGTTGGCAAAGGGTGAAGTTCTTCCCATTGGTAAGTTTGTTCCTTGGTTCCCCGTATGTGCATCCGGATCACCTAGTTGCGAACATGCAAGTTTCGAATGGTTTCATGAAAGTGGATTCATATGTGCACGTTGCTTTTCTACAAGTCTGGATATGGGAGCACTTCGAGAAGTATGCTCGAAACCGCCGCCTTCGCTTCCCGTGAGTTGGGGGGGCTCTCGAATTCTCCGATGGGTGAACAGGCGTCCAAGAGTTGGCGTGAGCTTGGTTAGTTTTCTTGATAAGTTGCATGAAATCAATTTTCGTCCATGGGGGCCGATCCATAAGTCGGTTGACTCAAATGGACACCTTTTCTTCGCTTTCTGCTCACGTCTTTGTCTTCCGATGACGATTTGAGTGTTGGTGAAAACCTGTTCATTCGAGAGCTGCTCGCCCGGTTATATACCGTCTTTCTTCGTGGGATCTTTCCAGATAGCTTCTTATAATATTGACCGTGATGCTCGTCACATGGGTTTCGATCAAGGGGTACCTCTTGTTTACCGGCCGGTGATCCCTAAGGATTCGTTGCGTGTCGCCCTTGACGCCAGTGCCCTTGAGCCGGGTATCCGTCTTCCCTTCTTTCAAATGGGAAGAGTAACTTTGACGATCTTCGGCTATAATGAGTTTTGGTGCGACGAGTTTATTATGATCCGAGATTTTGTGAATAACATGGTGGAAAACGTTCGTTGCAAACCTTCCCGCCAGTTTTGAAGAAGTATCCAATGTTGAGAGATCCCAAGCGAAAGTTGCCTAGCAATTCGGAAAGTCCCCAGAGCCGGGTAACGGAGAATGAAGAATCGTGCTGGCGGCTTCCGGAAGGTTTCAAAAGATCCTCCCGCAGCTCTCGTGTCTTTCAGTTCTTCCAATAACCAGGTATGTGTCACCTCTTCATTGGTTTGTCCCAAAACACGTGAAATTCTCTTTGAAAACATGTGTCTTGTTTCCTCCGGGGCTTCGTTAGTGTTAACGCTTCGCTGCCCTTGCACGTTGCCAGGAGACGGCAATTTCTTCAAAGAATTCCAGCAGTATTGAGCCTTCTCATAGCGATGATGAGTCGGAGAAAGAAGAAGGTTCGACAAGCGAGAGTGATTCCTCTGGCAGCACTGGCTCTTTTTCGGGAAGTGGTTCGGTGAGTTTCGAGTTTCTTTTCTTTCTTCTTCTGTTTCTTCTTTTGAAAAAATGTCTGACTCAAGTTCGCAGGAGGAATCCGGTTCGGAGGATGATTCCGGGGTAGAGTCACACGAAAATTTGCCTTTGGTGACCACCGCTGGTGACTTGGAGATGGGCGTTAGCCAATTGCCGGGCACAGACGTGGCTCAAACGGCGGATGATTCCCTGATGGTTGCTGTCGTAGACATGGAAGAAGACCCTCTGCGAGTCGTGAGGCCAGGTGCAGGTGCCATTTTTGATCCCCCGTACCTGGTTCCCTATCCCGGTCATGTGCTGGTTGGCGGCTTTAGCGTGCCGGCTAAGTATGAGGCGTTGTACACCAGAATCTGGGAGAAGCACGGACATATGGCCACGACCAAGAAAGTTACTAGTCGATTTTCA
Organism: Papaver armeniacum; assembly: GCA_023531295.1. Taxonomy (NCBI): domain Eukaryota; kingdom Viridiplantae; phylum Streptophyta; class Magnoliopsida; order Ranunculales; family Papaveraceae; genus Papaver; species Papaver armeniacum. The sequence continues at coordinate 124,971 of JAJJWW010001682.1, forward strand.
CTGGTTAAGCGTGTGGAAGAGGCTTTATCTTCCATCGAGGATATGCGTGAGGTGATTTGGTCACACTGTTTTCAAGACGTTATTGCCGATTTGGGAGCACCATCGCGACGTGTGCGTAGAAAAGGAGTTCAACACTTCATGGTTTGTCGAAGGCCTTTTTGAGATCCAAAAGTTGAAAGATGCAGCAATCGAAAGCCTTTCCGCCGAGGAGATTGCACGACAGGAGGTGGAACTCGAAAAGCTTTCCAAGATGTTGACTATGAAGAGAGCAGCTCTTGAAGATGCAAAGTTGACTTTCTCCAAGAAAAGCATACTTCTGTTGGATGATTTTCCTTGAACGTTTCTCTGTTAACTTTCATTTAGGTTCTTCCCCCCCTTTTTTTTTTTTGAAAGACATATTGGATGTCTGGTTCAAAGCTTGACATTTGATAGACAGCTGGTAGCTTTTTAGGGTATTGGATTATTTCTGGGATGAATGGTTTTGATAATATAACTCTGATTATGTTTTGGGAAAGGAATATTGCTTTTATGAAAGTGTGTGCTAGAAACAGGCACAAGACTCAGTAGCATGACGGTTTTACTAAGAACCTAAAAATAGATTGTATATCTTGCCCAGTCTGAATTTACTCACTTCATAGGTTTTGCGAGCACACCCTCTCCATGTAAAGGCGAGTTTCTTTGGCGGTTTTGTTGGTAGCATCGCCAAACAAGTCCCCAATCGCCGGTAGCATCTTGCCGAGTCCCGAGATTGAGTAATAGCATCTTGATAAGTCTCCAATTCTTGATAGCGTCTTAGCGAGTCCCAGGTTTTACGGTGTAGTTTTAACAATTGATAATCTGGGTTGTCTGGTAGTTGAGTCGGACCGAGTCGCAAGTCCCCAATCGGTAGCATCTTCAACGAGTCCCAGTTTTCGGGTGTAGTTTTACTGGGCGGTAACCAGGTCAAATCGGAAGTCGAGTCGGATCGAGTGGTCTTCCCTACCATCTTGACATCGGGTCGAAGAACGAGATCGACAGGTTTGACATTGTAGCCGATAGATCAATCCTCCCTTTGTGGTCGCCAATTGTTTATGGGTAAAAATCGTTTACGCCGATTTCGGTAAATTCGGTGGGTGAGTGAGGCGGTTCAAACCCTAAACAAATGTCTTGCACGTGAGCACTTTATAGGTTCGAGAGATCAATCTGTACAAGTCCGGCCTAAACCAAGAAATGGCCGTTCCGGACTTGCTTCGGTCACAAAGTGGAGGAGAAGGGTTGATTTTGGGAGGGAAGCAAAGAAAGCTGTTGAGGAGAGTAGTATCTCGACTTGTATCAGAAGGTGAAAGCTTAGGAAGCTTGCAAGGGATGAAATCTTTTGGGAGAGCTTGCAAAGTTGCCTTTCTGAGAGTAGTGTAGTATTTTTCTCCTGACCGAGACTTGTTCTCTGATGGAAATAGGTAAGACCTATTTATACAAGTCGAGATTGAAACGTACCCTGGCCTCATGAAGGAAGAGAGTAAAGGGTGAAATAATGGGAGGAGGTGGTAACCGTATGGTTTAATGGGTGAAAACGTTTTTCACCATTATTTCCTCTTTTATTTGACCGCTTTATTCCTTTTCACGCTTTCTTAATGTGAGCGTAGTGTACGCTGCATGCTGTGACCGCCAAACCAAAACCCTAAAGAAGCATCCCCCAGTTTGTGTTGAGGTCTCGAGTGTTGGTTGCATCTTGAGTGCAAGTGGCGCTGCTAGTGGCGCGTGTGGCATGTGCCAATGGCATGTGCGAAATGCCTTGGTGGTAGGTTGCACGGTTTGCAAGTTTGGCTACCAGCGTGTGTGCTTGGCATGTGCCAATGGCATGTGCGGAATGCCTTGGTGGTAGGTTGCACGGTTTGCAAGTTAGGCCACCAGCGTGTGCGTTTGGCATGTGCCAATGGCATGCGTGGCCATTAGGGCCGTGACCTTGATAGGGAAACTAGCTAGCGAGCATGTTGGCATGTGCCAATGGCATGCGTGGCCATTAGGGCCGTGACCTTGATAGGGAAGCTAGCTAGCGAGCATGTTGGCATGTGCCAATGGCATGCGGGGCCGTTAGGGCCGTGATAGGGAAACTAGCTAGCGAGCATGTTGGCATGAGCCAATGGCATGCGTGGCCATTAGGGCCGTGACCTTGATAGAGAAGCTAGCTAGCGAGCATGTTGGCATGTGCCAATGGCATGCGGGGCCGTTAGGGCCGTGATAGGGAAAACTAGCTAGCGAGCATGTTGGCATGTGCCAATGGCATGCGTGGCCATTAGGGCCGTGACCTTGATAGGGAAGCTAGCTAGCGAGCATGTTGGCATGTGCCAATGGCATGCGGGGCCGTTAGGGCCGTGATAAGGAAACTAGCTAGCGAGCATGTTGGCATGTGCCAATGGCATGCGTGGCCATTAGGGCCGTGACCTTGATAGGGAAGCTAGCTAGCGAGCATGTTGGCATGTGCCAATGGCATGCGGGGCCGTTAGGGCCGTGGCCTTGATAGAAAAAGCCGCTAGCGAGCATGGTTGCCATGGTGCGCAGAGTGTGGCTTGGTTTGGCATGGTTGCCATGGTGCGCAGAGTGCGGCTTGGTTTGGCATGGTTGCCATGGTGCGCAGAGTGCGGCTTGGTTTGGCATGGTTGCCATGGTGCGCGAGAGTGCGGCTTGGTTTGGCATGGTTGCCATGGTGCGCGAGTGCGGCTTGGTTTGGCATGGTTGCCATGGTGCGCAGAGTGCGGCTTGGTTTGGCATGGTTGCCATGGTGCGCGAGTGCGGCTTGGTTTGGCATGGTTGTCATGGTGCGCGAGTGCGGCTTGGTTCGGAATTAGGGTTACGTGGTCGAAAACCCTAATCTGGTATTTTGGAAAAATACCCCTATTTATTATTTACACCTGAGTTAAATGCTCTTAGTTAATGTGTTGCGGGTAACACTAGGTCATGGGGTTTTACGTTTTTACCCCTTGTTTATAAACCACCATCAACAACCATATTTTCACAGATGTTTCTCATTATACACTGCATTTTTCACACCCTCTAGCTCATATTTTCCTTTAATTCCCTAGCACATTTGTTACCGTGTAAGGGCCTTCCCACCTGTTCGCAGAATCATCTTCGCCATTCCTCTGATAAGTTGGTTGTAGACGTAACACCAGGTCCCCTTTGCGAAGTATTCGCTGGTTCTCATTTTCAGCAGACAATCTTTTCGCAACATTCCCTTTTTTCTCCATGCTCTACTATGTCTACCATCAGTCTTTCACCCCTTTGTTTTTCTTTGATATTATGCTTCTAATTGTTCTTCTTAATTGTTCTTTCTTCATATTTCTCTACATCAATTTCATGACATTTTCGTCCCTCAACCCAATCTCCTCTTATGATTCCAATGCCGCTAGGATGAGGAAACTTTATGCATTGATGGAAGGTTGAAGCTACTCCCAGAATTCCATGCAACCAGGGTCGGCCAATTAGTGCATTGTCAGGAGACTCGACGTCAACAACACAGAACAGAATTTCGGAAGATAATCCCTTCAAAGGAATTCGCATAGCAATTTCTCCCTTAGGTTTGTTCGTAGTACCATTAAAGCCATAGATCTTTTAAGTCGAAGGTATGAAGTCCTCATCCTTTCCTCCCATAGTTTTGTAAGCATGGTAAAATAGAATGTCTACAAAACTTCTAGTATCAATCAATATTCTGTTAATCGCCCATGAATTCTCAGCTTCATCATCTTCATCATCACTAGGTTTCGGGTTGATCTCTAGCTTTACCACCAAGGGATTATAATGCATTTCTCCACCTTCAGGTATTTCTTCTGTTGTAAAGGAAATATGCTATTTCTGCCATTCTTTTAGTAGCGAAACCTTCGCAATATTCATAATTTCTCTATCATCAACACCCCTTGCGAATACTCTGCCCAGAATGTTATCATGAAAATCTTCAATTGTTTTGTACGAATGTACAATAGAATGACAAAATAGGTTCTTTACTTTCGCTCCAACTTCAATTAGAAACGTGTCTTCTCCCTTTCTTTGCGTTTGCTCTGCGATCTTATGGTGGCGGTGGTAGTGGCAAAGGTTGTGGTCGCCTTATCGAGAAAATGGTTCAACTTGCCTTGGTCTATCATTCTTAGGATAATTCTCTTTACATTCCTGCAATCATTTGTCGTGTGTCCATGGAAGTGGTGATATGAGCAGAATTCATGACTTTTATGGGTCGGGGGTGGCTCACTTCCCATGTTCCAAGGTGCTGGGATGTTTTCCATCAAGATTATGGCTTCCCATATCTTTTCCACACTAGCATTTAGAGGAGGCATCTGTATTTCTTCACATACTACCCTGTTAGTTCCTGTCCCCTATGATAATTGTGTTTCGACCTCCATAATTTTCTTGTGGATGGTCAAGTCTTTGAATCTTGTTATTTCCACCACGGCTAAAGAATCTTCTTTCTCTCTGAAGCTCTTCTTGATCATGACTTCCCATTGCTACAAGCTTCTGTTGACTTTCGACCATCATCTTTCTCTTTTGTTCCTGCGAAGTGTTCGCCACTGCATTTGTTAACTTGGGTAGTAAGCTTGCATTCGCTACCTTTGAGCTTGTGTTTGCGACTGGGTACAACTCCATCTCACTTTGTTTTTCCTCAAGAGAAATATATTCCTCTTTATATTCTCGCAACTCAGTTATTGTGATAGTATTCTTGATTCTAAAGATTTGGACATACAACAAATTTGTTGCGAACATTGCATTAATAAATGATAAAATAAAATATCTTTCATCCTGATTGACCATATTGCTACACATTTTTTTCCACCTCATGGTTAAGTGCTTCAAACTTTCGCCAACTCTTTGTTTCAATCCAAATACATCTTCAATGCCTGGACGTGATGAGTTGTTACTTATGTAAGCTCCTAAGAAAACCGTTTTTAATTGATTGAAAGATGCTATGGTATCTTTTGGCAGACCTTCAAACCATTTTAATGCTTCTCCTGTCAAATTTGATGTAAAGTATTTGCACAACACAGCGTCATGGTTTTCCCATTGTAACATGCATCTCACGTAAGCTTTAATATGTTGAACTGCACAAGTTGTTCTGTCGAAGTTGCTAGTTAATGCCGGCAAATTACATTTTGGTGGTATTCCCCTCAGCTGTAATTCTTGTGTAAATGGTGTTTTCGCAGCTTCCTCTATTGCTTCATCCAACTGTCTCCTGCCTCCTCTCTTCTCATGTATTGAGCATCCCTCTCATTTCTGCCAATTCTCTTAGAATTTAATCATTCATGCCTGACTCTAGATCCATTGGTTTCTTTGACCCTGCTTCTCTTCTCCTGCGCTCATGCTTGTTTTTCCTTGCGAAATCTTGCGTTTCCTCTGCATCATCCTGTTCTCGTCTTCCCCTGCGATTTTCTCTTTCATCCCTTACATTTGTTCGCACATGATTTCGCCTCTCATTTTCTCCTCTGCGACCTTGCCCATTCCTTATCATTTCTCTTTCTCGCCTTTTAATCCTTCTTTGTGTTCTATCAGCTTCTTCATTAATATTATCATTGTTGCGGTATCGTTCGCGACTTCTCTCTCGGTTATCATGATTGTTCTGGCGTATAGCCTCCTGGAGCTCTTGTTCTTCAATTTCCGTCCTCATCCTTTGTCTTTCGCAAGCTATATGTGTTTGTGCGGCATTATGTCTCTCAATCTCATCCTCAACTGTTTGTTGATTCCTTTGCACTTCTCTCCCATATAATATCCCCCTTACTTCCTCAAGGTTTTCTTCGCCACCTTGATTATCTCATTCGCGACGCTGTTCATTCCTCTGATCCTTATTGTTTTGCTCATTACGATAATTTTCGCCATGTTGAACGTAACGATCTTCCACTATTTCTCTTTCTTCACGATGTCCTTCACCGGGATTCTGTATATCTTCTTGAATATCCTCTGCAACATCCCTCATAGGAGAATCTCATCTCGCTTCTCTTCTAACTGATCTTGAATTTGGTCTTGTAGTACTTCTCGACCTGGTATTTTGTAACCTTATATTTTCCATCCTTAATTCATGGTTTTGTCGTGTTAAATTCGCAGGTTCTTCTGCTTCTGATCTCCTTTCTTCCAACAACCTTTGTCTTAATGCCTCTAGCGTTTCATTCTCCCTCTCTCCATGAATTGTTCATTCTTATACTTTTCTATCTCTTTCTATTCGTCTCAATTGTTGTGTTTATTCTACTTCCTTTGTTGAGTCCGTCTGCCAAGTGTGTACACTGACTCTATCAAAATCAATGATTCCGTCTTGTACCGGTGCACGCTGAATTGGTGGTTGAACTCGTTCTCCTCCATTGTTTCTTGCTCCCATCCAAGAAGTTTCCCCAATTTCACCTCTCCTTCTTCTAATGATTCTTCTACTCCTCCTAATTATTGCTGGTTGTTCCAAAACATTTGTTCGTCTTACCATCTTTTCGATGTTAATAATCTGTTAAAAACTACACAAACTCTTCACTATTTACTCCAAACTTTTTCAAATCACAATAACAATCTTCACCCCCTCCTTGTTTCTAGCGCCAATATGTGATTGCAGGTTTCCCAACAATCTCACCCTTATGAGTTTACACAAATATTTTCCCAAATTTCAAGAACAATCATCAAATCTTTATTAACTTCTTTTATGAATCTTACAAGAATGATTAGAATACAAGGAAATAAGAATTACTCTGAACTTTCTCTCTCCTATTTGCTTTCTCACTATTCTAAAAAGATCTCCCCTTTCTCTCAAGTCTACTTGGTCCTTTATATAGGATATTATATAGTGGATGATAGCTAAGCCAACCTTTATTTTCGGATCTGGCCTGCGTCATTCTGGCAAGCTTACAAAGGTTTTGTTCGCACGTGTTCTTCAATCTCGCAAAGCCTTCACACTTTCCTCGTGATTAGGCTGACTTCACCTGTTACGTCATTCCTCAAATAGTCTGTAATGGTCTTCGCAAACATTTGTTGGTTAAATTTTCGCCGGGACACTGCTGTTGCGAGATTCTACTCCTACATTGTATTCATGTCCTTACATAAATGCATTCTACCACTTGCATCATAGTATTCTTTTTCGTGGTTAATCATGAATTGAATTGTGTTTGTCTGTGTTTAATAAAGCGTTCTTCCATACATATCGTAGTCGTACGACATCAAAGAAAAATCGTCGGTGGAGTCAATTTGTATTCAGCTCCTTGCATAAATGCATTCTACCACTTGCATCATAATGTTCTTTTTCGTGGTTGATCATGAATTGAAATATCGAAGAGTTTTTGAATCCTAGACAACAAGGACTGCATATCGTAATCGGGTATTATCGAAGAGTTTTGGAACAGTAGACAACAAAGACTTTACCGGGGTTAGCAATATCAAGTCAATTTGTGTTTACATCCTTGATGAAATACATTCTGCAACTTGCATCATAATTGGCCACTAAAAGGAGACTTTCTGAAGGGTCACTAGTTGGTTTAACGTCAATCACACTTTCTCTCTCCACTGTTTTAATCTGGTTGTCTATTTCTTGCGGATAAAACAACTAAAAATTAGTTATTCACCGAATCAAAGTCACCCGATCACATCGACTTCTACTTTAATTACTTACTGTAGTTACATAGTCCCTCCGATTAATCAACTTCTTGCCAGATCCAAATCCAGCGAGCATTTCATGGTGCCAACCATCGTTAAGATTTTTACTGGCGATTAATCCGAAATAAATTACCATCTAATGATGGCTAACTTAATTTTAAAAAGATCACTTTTGGAATAAACTAAAACTACGTGTTGTAGAGGTTCAAAATTAAGTGAGTGATTTGACATCTTCTAGCAAAGATGTTACTTACTCAACTAATTAATCTTATTCGGGTCCACTGGTGATTGTTTGCCTGGCGAGATTGGGTATACCCAGATTAATTGGGTATACCCAACTTTAAGGGGACCTAGTCGACATTTTCATAAAAAGGTGATTTTACTTTAATACCCTTGAACTAATTAAAAAACTAAACAACTCTTAATCTTCTTTTCTTCTTCATCATCCGCATCTTCCATCAACCAAAGCCATATAAAAATTTTCAACTTTGATTTTCCAAAAAAAAATGTTGACTCGACCGGCGAAAAGAAGAATATAAGTGATGTTTAAACTCAAACCCATTATTGTGTTTTGTGATTTGATTGTTATATTAGGTTAAAAATCGAAAATTGTGATTTCTGTATTTTTGGTCGGCAAGGTCGTAACATCCATATCTTGCCGACTTTTCATAATAGCCATGGCGACTGTAAATTTTTTTAACAGCCGGCAAGGTATTTTTTTAAGATCTTGCCGACTAACAAATTTTTTCAACAGCCGGCAGGGTATTTTTTTAAGACCTTGCCGACTACTAATTTTTTTTAACAGCCGGCAGGGTATTTTTTGAATACCTTGCCGACTAATATATTTTTCTCAACAGCCGGCAGGGTTTTTTTTTTGATGACCATGCCGGTTGTTAAATTTTTTCTGTCGTCTCCTTGTGTTAAAAAATAAAGTCAGCATGATCTTCATTCGTCGTCCTTACTTGAGCTTTTCATACTTTCAGAACTGAAAGTGTTGATTTTTGACCTAATTTTGAGTATTATTTCATACAACAGCTTTGCAATCCCCTCTTTAGAAGTGTTTGCGTAGTGTGTTTTCATTTCCGTTCCAAAAGATTTTTTCAAAACAAATTTTTTTTCATCAAAAACTTCCCAAAGTTCAATCAAAAATTTCGTTATTCAAATTCATTATTTGAAAAGTTTTGATCTAAACTCAATTAATTAACCTAATCAGATATTTAGTGTTAATTAAATAAGGGTATATTATCCATTTAGAAAATATATGGTTAAGGAGTGACCTCTTTTACATCAAAATGACCCTATTTTGTCTTATTGGGTATACCCCAATTAGTTTGGGTGTATCCCAATCTTGCCAGGATAAATGAGACAAAATTTTGTGTGTTTTTTTTTTTTTTTTTTGAGAAGACATGAATGATGTGTCTCTTGATCAAATTGTGTTAAAGTCTGCGGGCATCCAACTCAAAACCAATTGGCAATGAGTGCAGCGTCCCTTCCATATTATATTTTAAGTTAATTAAGCGGATTATAGCAATGTGGGACTATTGTCCTTTCACACGCCCCCTCACGTGTAAGGCCAGTCACTGGGCCTCACATGTGGACCTACGTACGAGTTACCAATCCATCGGTAACAGGTGTACACAGGTGAGTGACTAAATCGGGCAACACCTCGGCCGATGATCCAAGACTTTGGCCTACACCACAGGTGTACAAATCACAAAATCGGTTAAACACTTCGGCCAGTAATTCGGCCTAATAATAATATCTTTATATCCGTATATTTATCCTTGTTTAGTTGAAGCATACAAAGATCTAAGGGGTATAATAGATGAAATAAAATATGATATTTGATGGATAAATTGCTCATTCTCATTGTCTTCTGGTGGATTTTTATGCACTTTATTCATAAGAAGTACAGTTTTGTCTCCTCTACTTGCCACCATATCTCTGCAATATTGTAAGTCCAAGCTAACTTACCCCCCATCAGTTTGACACCAACAGATTCCTTGCCAATATACCCAGGAAATACACCATATATGTCTCTTCTAGGATCAAAAGATGGACAGAAGAGTTCAGTCTTCTTGATGTTCAGGTGCAAACCTCTCTTTGGTCGTTCAGCTTCACTGATCTTCAAAGCCTTGGAAACCTCCATTGTGTCCCGTGCAATAGTGTCATCATCTAGATACCACGCATAGATATCTAGGGTACATTCTGCAACAATCTTAGTAACAATAGGATGCAATACAAGTGAGAATAATAAGGGTCCAAGTGGGTCACCTTATTGGACACCTAAAGCAGAGAGGATAGATTGGTTGTAATACAACCTAGCAGGCTTGGAATAGCAGAACTCAACCCATCTAGCAATGCTTGGGAAATGGATCATGCCATTTCTAATCGATGTAGATACGGTTAACCATGTTGAATACGTTTAAAAAATCAATCAACAACATGGTTTGGGTGGCGCAGGCGCCCTTTGACTCCAATAATCTATTGGCTTCATACATTATACACTCACACCACAAGGAATACCTACCCCGAACTGATGAGATCAATGATAGGCAGTGATATTCTTACAAACAACAGAGGCTAGTAACTTGGAGCATAATCGTCTCCAGATGATACCTACTGCCAGGGGCGGAGCTTAGTGAGGACTAGGGAGGACAGTCCTCCCTAGAATTTACATAATTACTATTATAGGCTAAGAAATTCAATGTTTTCCATAATTGTCCTCATATTTCCTACAAAATTACTGTATTATGCTTCATTTGTGTAACTTTTTACATACATTTCAAAATTTTCTATGACAAATTTTAGCTCTAGGCTTAAATATTATAAAGTTCTATGAAGTATTTGATTTTTCATGGAGTTTTGAGGCAAGTTCTATTCAAAGATATGTTTTTTGTCGCAAAACACGCTAAAAATTTTCGGGCGGCCTTCGGCCGCTATTAGTGCTATCTTCCACTTTATATATTTGTCCCCCCCAAGCTATAAAGTCTAGCTCCGCCCCTGCCTACTGCGATTGGTCTCAGCCCACCACCTGGTTTTAGCAAAGGGGTTAGTGGTGCACTTTCCATCTAATGATGACTAACTTAATTTTAAAAAGAACTCTTTTGGAATAAACTGAAACTATGTGTTGTAGAGGTTCAAAATTAAGCGAGTGATTTCACATCTTCTAACAAAGATACTACTTACTCAACTAATTAATCTTACTCGTGTCCACTGGTCATGGTCTGAGACAAAATTATGTGTTTTTTGTTCTTTTTTTTTTTTTTCTTTTTGAGGACATGAATGATGTGTCTCTTGATCAAAATGGTTAACATATCTTTTAACGATTTCACAATAGAAAAATAATAAATATATCTAACGATTATCAATCTCAACTTAAGTTCTTGAGAGAGTTAAGTAATAAAGAACTTAATTATGTGTACACTCCTTCAAAAAGGTTGTATTTGACACGTTCATTTTTGTCAATTGACACTTGTTACATAACTTAAGTAAATTAAACTGGTAGTTGAGATTTAAATTTTCCATGCACACTCCTTTAAAGTGTGCATAAAACCAGAATCAGTAACAAATGCTGCAAAGGAGTTCTTAATTTACTATATATCTAATTTTCTTGTTTCACACATTCAAAATTTGATTTTTTTATGTCAGTTAATATTAATAGACTCCACCTGTTACTATCCTAGTTGGCGGAACAAAGGGACTATAATGAAGTTCAACGGGCAGAGGAGCCAACTTTCCTCTGAAATCGATATTTTGTTCTTAGTGTCATCACTAATTAACCCACCCAAAACTTCGTTATTGAAATTTGGAAACTTAATTCTAAAAAGATCACCTTTATTTGGAATAGACGAATTTCCATATAAATCGAAAATGGAATCAACTAATGATTGATTCTTTTCTTTCGTTCTTCCGGAACTCATAAATATAATCAATCCTAAGGTGATATTACTTTCCTCGATTATGATTACATCAAAATTGATGGAGGGTATTGATTATCCTTCAAAATCATCGATTATGTCAAGTATCTTGCATAAATGTTTTTTAATTTAGGGATTTAATAATTTATCCGATTTTTGTTTTCTTTTGCTATATATAACAATGAGATAGAATCTATGAACACTTTTCTGTACACATTATCTCACATGAGTTGCACCATTTTTTTATAAGTTTAGAACAATAATAAATTATAAGTTAATGTCTTGACAATATGTTCCTTTTATTTTTCTATAATTTCAAACAATATTAGATTATATGTTCCCCTTATATAAATCTATGTCCCTACCAGAAATGACTATAATCTGAAATATATGTGAAATAATTCCAAAGTATGTTTGGTTAGATTAAGTTGGATAATAAAAGTATACGTTAATTTCACCAACTCAAGTTCCGTATTTATTTTTTTTAAACCTGTACACAACAATTAAAGCCGAACCATGTTTAAGAATCGTTATATTTGTCTCCCAGGGGTGTGAAGTAACATACATTGGACAACAAATAAAACTCCAACAAAACTTTTGAAGAAAGGTGCTACGCATATTTGTCTTAATAAACCACCGACTCATGTCCAAAAACTCAATTACATCAGCCATTTTTTTTTTTGCAGAAAAAAAAAGAGATTATATTAAGGTTGCGTTTGATAATATAAAAAGGAAACAATTCCATGAACATTTTATTTCATGAAATCGGTTTCTTCGGGGGCAAGGGAAGACTTCCCATATAATTCCATGGATTTTACTTTAAAACACACTTTAGACCATGTTACGTTTACAATTCGATGGAAATATATTTTCGATCAAACGACGAAAAGCACGTTATTTTTATGAAAATAGATTTTTGATCAAATGACGAAAAATACTTTATTTCAATGGATAGATGACTAGTTCCATGGAATTAACTCCTATCAAACGCAACCCAAGGAAAATAGAACGACAATAGAGTCTACAACACTGTTGTTTATACCAACTATCAATATCGGAAAAGCTTACAAGTCTAGTGCACTAACCCAAAAGGAGGCTCCAGAAATTTCTACACGACCTGCATCCCAAGTTACTTGATAGGAAAGTCTATACAAATATATAAATACACGGGTCTTAATTCTAAGAAAATATGAAATTCTAGGTTAGCTAACCAGAAGAAAAACCAATGTAATACATATATCAATAAAATATCTCCTTACGGGGTTTTTCCGTGGATATTCACATATCTCGCATAACCACGTTAAATTAAATCTTCTATATTAATCATTAATTCTTTTTCTAACCCTAACTTGGCATCATCATCATCATCACCAATCATGTTTTTTGTGTAAAAATAATTTCCAGGATAAATGAGACAAAATTTTGTGTTTTTTTTTTTTTTTTTGAGAAGACATGAATGATGTGTCTCTTGATCAAATTGTGTTAAAGTCTGCGGGCATCCAACTCAAAACCAATTGGCAATGAGTGCAGCGTCCCTTCCATATTATATTTTAAGTTAATTAAGAGGATTATAGCAATGTGGGACTATTGTCCTTTCACACGCCCCCTCACGTGTAAGGCCAGCCACTGGGCCTCACATGTGGATATACGTACGAGTTACCAGTCCATCGGTAACAGGTGTACACAGGTGAGTGACTAAATTGGGCAACACCTCGGCCAGTATCGACACTGGCCTACTCCCCGGGTGTACAAATGACAAAATCGGTTAAACACTTCGACGATGGTCGGCCTACACCGGCGTACGCAGTGCAGGTGCAGGCTTAGCTACGATACCATGTTAAAATATGCGGGCATCCAACTTAAAATCAATTGGCAATGAGTTGAGCGGCCCTTCCATATTATATTTTAAGTTAATTAAGCGGATTATAGCAATGTGTGACTATTATCCTTTCACAAATTGGTTAACATATCTTTTAACTATTTCAAAATATCTAACGATGATCAATCTCAACTTAAGTTCTAGAGAGAGTTAAGTAATAAAGAATTTAATTATGTGCACACTCCTCCCAAAAGGTTGTATTTGACACGTTTATTTGATTCTTGATTTGTCAATCGAAACTTGTTACATAACTTCCTAAATTAAATTGATAGCTGAGATTTAAATTTTAGATGACACTCGTTTAGAAATTTGCATAAAATCGGACTCAGTAATGAATGCGGCAAAGGAGTTCTTTAAGAATGATTAATTGCAGGATAGAAAAATTAATTGGGGGATATTTTACTGTAGCTGCCGGCATAGTTTTTCAATGTCGGCAGTCCATCGACCATGACGGTTTTCATTGAAAACTATGCCGACACATATCCCCAATTAGTTTTCTTATCCCCTAACTAATCATTCTTCGTTAAGGATGATCAAACAGAAACAATTTACTATACATCTAATTTCCTTATTTAACACTTTCATAATTTGATTTATTATGTCGGTTAATATTAATAGTGTCCACCTGTTACTGTACTAGTGGGCGGGACAGAGGGACAACGAAGTTCAACGCGCGGATGAGCCAACTTTCCTCTGGGATGGAAATATGGGTCCCATCATTATGCCTAGCCTAGCGCCTGATACAACATAGGTCCCATTATTAATTAAGAATTCTTAATTAACCACTCCAAAACTTCGTTATGGAAATATGGGCGAACACATACCCGACCCACGCACACTCTTCCTAACTCGTCATTAACCCAATTTCGACCGTCTTCTTTGGAAAAAAATTCTTTGATTTGTGAATCAATTTATTGAATTTCTTTAAATTTTGATAGTTCTACCTAAACTAACAAGTCAGTTTTTCTAAAACCAAAAAATGCATCAAAAGTTGATTTTTTTATCCTTCCACCTAAACTAAAATGCATCTCATCATTATTTTTTTGTAACGAATTAATGATTTTACGGAAAATTTTCTTTGGTATTTCTTGCAATGCATGTATAATTTACGGAATATTACCTTGTATTGCAATATTTCCGTTTCTATATTCTTGTTTGAAATACCTCCAGTCCGGATTACTCTCATTAGTTATTACTTACTTGATAATTTCTTCGTATGCAGGCTATCTGTACACGCATCATTCTTGTCGGAATAGTTCAAAAATGTTTAACGTCCATCACACTTCTATATCGTAAGTTAAAAATGACGTTTGTCAATTGTTGATTATAGTCTTCTAATTGACCAATATCTGGTTCGGTAACATCAAAATTATATATGTAAATAACTAAACTACTCTTTAAATAAATAAATATTCATTTATCAATACAAAAGTAATCTCACTAAACGATTATTTTTACCAGTTCCAAGGGTATTTATATATTGAGGCTACACTTGATCAAATTTGAAAGTGTAGTTTTCAAAATATAAGAAAAGAACTTCAATATCCGAGATGTGTGTTGGGACGATTAAATTGTAATTATGAGCACTACTTTTTTTGTTTTTTTAGGATAACTAAATTCTGGTTACTATAAGAACTCTTTTTCAGCAACAATAAAAAGTTTCTAATTCAATGAATTGAACCTCTGAATTGATCGATTTTAAGGAAATTATAATACAGAAAAAGTGTTGCGCCGTAAATTTTATGAGTTTCTGAGTCGAGTCTAGGTTGGTTGCGGGTACCAAGAGCATTGTCCGATTAGGTTATGAATTCGCGGTGGTACCCTGGTGGTGTTAGTAAGTGTCAATCATAAAGGAGAACATGAAGGAAAATTATAGGCATCTCGAAGGTACTTAACGAAACATGCGGTGTTATTGTTAATTTTCTTTGGATATGTGATATCCAATAATTTTCTAACGAATATTAAAATAACTTTTTGTAAAATTTTGTTAAGGTAATAGATATATGGTGTTACCGATATTTACCCGTAAACTTTAACCAAAATAAGATAAACATCAAGCTTAATGCTTTGTGTTTAATCCTTTTGTTTCTTATGATTCCACTATTCTAACACCAAATTGATTTTGTAGAATTTGATTTCCTTATCTTATATGCACACAAATTAATCAACACGTGTCGAAAAATTAACCACATCTACCTCATAGCAATATATTTATATCTGTATATTTATCCTCGTTTAGTTGAAGCATACAAAGATCTAAGGGGTGTAATAGATGAAATAAAATAGGATATTTGACGGATAAATTGCTCATTCTCATTCTCTTGGTGGATTTTTACGCACTTTATTTAAAAGAAGTACGGTTTTGTCTCCTTTACTTGCCACCATATCACTTGCAATATTGTAAGTCCAAGCTGACTTACCCCCATCGAGCTTTGACACCAACATATTGCTTGCCAATATACCCGGGAAATACACCTTCTATGTCTCTTCTAAGATCAAAAGATGGACATAAGAGTTCGAGTCTTCTTGATGTTCGAGGTGTAAACCTCTCTTTGGCCCTTGACTTGAATGATCTTCAAAGCCTTGAAAACCTCAATTGTGTCCCGTACAATAATGTCATCATCTACATACCACACATTGAGATCTAGGGTACATTCTGTGACAATCTTAGTGACAACGGGATACAATACAAGTGACAATAATAAGGGGCCAAGTGGGTCACCTTCTTGGACACCTAAAGCAGATAAGAGGATAGATTGGTTGTAATACAGCCTAGCAGGCTTGGAATAGCAGAACTCAACCCATCTAGCAATGCTTGGAAAACGAATCATGCCCTCTCTGATCAATATAGATCTATTAACCATGTTGAATACGTTTAAAAATCAATCAGCAACATGGTTTGGGGGGCCCAGACGCCCTTTAACTCCAATAATATATTGGCTTCATGCATTATACTCTCACACCACAAGGTATACCTCCCCCGAACTGATGAGATCCAAGATAGGAAGTGATATTCTTACAAACAATAGAGGCTGCTAACTTGGAGCATAATCGTCTCCAGATGGTACCCTCTGCGATTGGTCTCAGCCCACAACTTTGGTTTTAGCAAAGGAGTTAGTGGTGCACTTTGCACAAACTCACCACTTCTGCGGGACAAATGCCATCAAGCCACATATTGACCGTTCCGTTAATTGAATCTAACAATTCAGCAGCCCACAACAATAGCTGGCCCATTCATCGCATCCAACAGATGATGAGCTCTCAAGCCATCCCTCCCACAAGTTGTGCCCTTGGGGAAGCTTTTGATTGCATCTAGAACTTCCTTGGCATCAACGAGATAATCTTTGGTGATGTGATATCATTTGCGGGGATTGAGCGAGAAGGTGCATGTGGATGTGTTTTTGTAGTTCGTATAAAATGTCTGGAGTAGAAGAAGCGGTACCATCTGAAGAGAGAACACAAGTGGATGATATATAATAACCATAGCTTAGCTTTTCCCTACAAGTCTCCACATTGATATTCTCCATCTTTTGCTTCTTAGGTGGCTTGCGTCTATTTTTTTATTATAATATATTATTACTATTATTGAATAAGAGTATTACTAAAAGAAACTAGTTTGAAGTCTAACAAACTAAGCTCCCACAATGTACTACTACATTGTTGAACATGTCGTCGTGCTAGCCTACCAGCGAGCCTCATAAGGAACCAATAATGAGTATTATTTACGTTTCAATAAAATGCCTCTCTCGGCACTCTTATTATTATTATTATTATTATTATGTAAAACATTTTACTAATAGAAAAACTGACAAGTT
The DNA here is from genome assembly GCA_023531295.1 of Papaver armeniacum. Classification (NCBI taxonomy): domain Eukaryota; kingdom Viridiplantae; phylum Streptophyta; class Magnoliopsida; order Ranunculales; family Papaveraceae; genus Papaver; species Papaver armeniacum. The sequence continues at coordinate 142,166 of JAJJWW010001682.1, forward strand.
TACAAATTGTTTGTGGGTAGCCTAGCAACAAGCTGGGCACCAACACCTTTTTGAATAACGATTCCTAATCTATGAGAGAGGGAAAAGCTTGACCTACGAGTAGCATTATGACTGGCTAGGCAGTTCTTAAGACGCTTCAGAAATAGAATCATATCGTCACCAAGTACACCTAGAGTTGAAAACGCCAATACCCCAAAACCGTAATCATGTGAAGTACATTGATCAAGGTAATTGTTGCATTTGTGCGTAACTGCAACACTTATGACCTGATCGGGCGTAATGTTGCGAGTTCTAGCAGTAGTAAAGGGTGAGACCCCTGTCACTAGTGGAAAATGGAAGTTAAACCACTGTCAGGACAAGAAGTAATATCACCAAAAACGACTGTGCCCATCAGTTGGAATATTAGAGTGGTTTTTCCCAAAACGACTGTGCCTGGCAAAGGTTGAATTCATTAAAAAAACTACTTTCATCGACAGTCTAGAGACAAGCACTAACAGACACAGTCATTTTATTGATGATATTTTATTAAAAAAATGATACTGATTCAGCTGAATCCAAAGCTGATTCAACTGAATCAAAAAATAAAAGCTAAATCACAATTAAATTAATAATGACTTCAAAACTGAATTTAACAAAATGAAATTGATAATAACCTTGAACTTAATTTGTATTTAAGAGTGTATTCAATTTACAATTTTAACTATCTCAAAAAATTCTAACAGTAAGTTGGAAAACTAAAATCTATATTCATACAATTACGAGCTTAAGATATCAAATTGGCTCAACTCAGCAGCAAGGTTCTACCATCAGTTCATCATTGAGAATCTTCTTCCGGCAGTCAAGATGCTCAAACCCATTTTAAAGCTTTGCAGCCATTCACCATGACTTTTTTAGCTTGTCTTGCAGCAAGCTTTGACCGCTGTAATTGTGGTTAATATTCAACAATGGCTATAACTCTCTATCCCTTCAGGTTCATTCTACATATCATGCTTTATATTAAAATGCCATCAGTTCTTGTCGAGCTCAAGTGCATAGGTTTTCATATAAATATTATGTAAAGGGTTGAACAAAGGGAAATGAAAACTTATCTTTGAATTAGTGGTTATTCAAAGATAATGACGACTCTATGACATCCTTTTTCCTCACTTTGCAACTACTTTCCATTTAGAGTTCAAATATTGTTCAACTCCAATCTTTGAAACAACAAGGAAGTTTAATGGATAAGATATGATATCTTTTAGGTAGATCAAATAACACAAAAATTCCAATGGTACGTCGACTAGGAACTACTTGGATCGACAATGCAAATATGGTAAACCATTTGATACAAGAAAGAATCCCAGATTCCCATTTTTTGGTTAACGAACACGATAAAGAAGACATGGACAAAGTTAAATATTTATAAAACTAATAAACTACCTGTTCTTCATATCAGCGTAATTCTCCTTACTTCAAACCTCTCCTGAACCTCAAAACTCTCTTAAACCTTCACATGAAGTGACAAATTAAATTGCAAGCCCTTCTGTACCAAATCGACCTGCTTCGCCAAACCTGCAAAAAGAAAGAGATACTACTAAGTTTAACTGAACTCATGCAGTACTACAATGTCATAGAAACAAAATTTTCAGCAGTAGAGGAAGATCGTACTCTGTTGTTAAAACTACAATGTATACCTTTCTGCCTGAGACATTCCCGTAAATTGATAGGAAGTTGCACCCTACAAGTAACTTGTTAAGTTCAGCTGCACTACTCACACTTTTGACAAAAATAACTACTTGATTGAAGTCCAACCCTTCCAATAATTCATTCAACTTGCGGTTTCTCTCTAGGTCGGTCAATTTTATGTAGTGCTGAGAAAAAAAAAATAATCAAGGAAAATATTAATGGGCAAAAAAAAAAAATAGTCAGCAAGCAAATGTTAGATAATTAATACCTACATGAGCCCGTGTAGGGTCAACTTCGCCTCATCGTCAACATAGGTTTCCATTAGTTGTAAGTAAAATGTCATATCAAAGCAAATTAAGTCTTTTCTTCATGATATTTGAACCAAGATATGCGCGAACAACTCTATGGAACATAGGTTAACCTATAATCATTCATCATAACAAACTAAACGTAGACAACAATACTCTTACTAGTAATGACACATATTTCAAAGCAAGTTTAAAAACCTTACAAACGGCTTCAAGACGACGAATTAGGAACAACCATTAGAACAAATAATAACGACAAATTTTCTAACAGATATGTTCGAGATATATGCTCAGTAGCTTACCCCATCCATGAAAAGAAGTGATATTTATGCATCAGCTCTAGCCTGATATTCAACATATCCAAATCGGCGGGGAAGATTAACCTGCAAGCATAATGAACTATTTCAACTGTCCAATGATAAGTAGTAAAGAAACCACAACATAAATTTCTTTGAACTTACACTACGATCAATTTCCAGCTCCACATGTACAACTTCACCAAAGTGGCCTACAGGGTAAACAAGAGCAAAAATTGACCAACTTCAATGGATAGGTTAAAGCTCGGATGGTAACATTTCTTGAACTGAGTAGGTGCCATAACACATAACCTCACTACTAGGTGATATATTGACAACATTTTTACTACATACAATTTGCCTACAGGGAACAAAAAAGTAAAAATTGACCAACTTCAATCAATAGGTTAAAGCTCAGATGGATACCTTTCTTAAATCGAGTAGGTGCCATAATACATAACCTCACTACTTGGTGGTATATTGACAACATTTTTACCACGTACACATTGGAATCAATATCAAATTCGAGAAATGCAAGTGTTAACTTTTCAAAGGGACTGCGAACCAATGAAAAACAGTGGCAAACACTAAACTACAAGAATTAAAATCTTGTCCTTACACACCCACATTTTAAGATCTATAAAATGCATGTCAATTAGTTGCTTTTCTCATATGTCCTTACACACCCACCTAAGAAGGTCCAGCATTAAAATTGAAGAATTAAAAGAATTAAAATCTTCTTAAGATTTCCATCATTCACATTCCTAGTGAGTTGATCAACGTGCAACGTTAAAGATTCTGGAGATGTTTTCCTGAAAACATCATACATCCCACCGAATTAGAATATTGACAAAAAAAAAAAAAACTTCTATGTACAAGTTGACCCAAAACAGATGTTCACATGCAGAATTTCAAAAAAATCACCTCGACTCAACGTAGTGTTTGCCTTTGCAGACGAGAAGTTGTGTAAATGTTTTCTATCAGAGAAAGTTCCAGAGTATCTTCTACTGCTCCTCTGCTCCAGTGTTGTCTTAGTTCCAACTGCACAAATTCTCCTACCTAAATTAGAATTCAAAATAACACAGTATCTTCACCACATAATTTGAGTTTTTACCAGCCGCCAAAGATAAAAGAACAAACCAGATGGAGGAGTTCTAGTAATTGCAGTTCTTTCCCGTAGAGATGGAGGAACATAATAGCAGGACTGTAACATCGAAGGAAACACGTGTAAGTGGTCACATTCATTAAAATATAAGAAATAAAAAGAATATGTTTCTTACATTAACGTTGTCGATAAAAAAAAAAAACCATAACTATAAAATTACCTGAAAGAACGGATGTTCTAGTGCCTCAGCAGCTGTCGACCTCTTGTTTGGGTCCAAAGAACATAGCGACTACATATATTTGAAGAAAGGAAAAAGTGTTCACAGTTTTTTTCGTTCTACACAATTTACAAAGACAACTTGTACCAAAATGTAAACTTACACTAATGAGATTTGTTACACAAGTATGTTTCACTGCATAACAAAAAATCAACAGCTGGTGAGATTCTCATTTTGCAACCTAGTTTAAATTTAGAAAAACAATAGATATCTGTTCCATTCACACAAGTCATAACCTGCAATTGCAGAAGAGAAGACCTATCAACAAATTTCAATAATTACCAGACGCATGTTCATAAATCTTTATGAAAAAGGAATTCAACTTTGATCAGTTCATGTCAATGCACACCTGGAACCAGGAAAAAGAGGGCTGAGTGAAAGCAATTCAGCCATGATACCACCCATAGCCCACACATCAAGAGAAGGAATACTCTATTAAATTAAAATCAAATAGGATCAGTACAACACTATCATACGCACCAACTGCGGAATTGTATGATGGTGACTGGAGCTTCAACAAGTTAGGGACATTCAATTGAAACCAAATCTCTAACTTAAACCAAATCCCTAACTTAAACATAAAACAAAAATATTCAGAAATGACACAGAGTAAAACTATGATTGGTACAAATGGAAACCCAAATTAAAAATTAAAACAAACCTGAATCTCTTGCAGAGCTTCAAAACGTTGATTAACATTTGTTGAAAGGGAATCGAGAAATTCTGATTGTGCTCCTTGTGATAATGGCATCAGCTTACCATGTAGTAGCAACAACAAAAACCCCAAATAAAATCAAAACCCGGCATTCAAAAACAAAATTAAGAAGAAAAAAAAACAATGAATCTCAAAACTACAGAACAAGAACTACCTTAAGAGTACTTACAAGATACGCTCGATCTTCACCACTCAAAGCTTCAGTAAAACAAAACTAGATCCGGGTTTTCAAATACTAAAAACAGATTCAAACAACCAACTACAGTCACTAGTTTTTGAGATTATCATTATTACCAGTAGGAAAACAAGATTCAATCTTTGATTTACGGGTTTTTCATATTATCATTACATTACCACTTGAGAAGGAGAAAAAAATGGTTCACAATTGAGATTGAAAAAAGAAAATGTTTACAGATCAAAGAAATTGGTTACGGATCGAAGAAATAGTTGAAAGATTGAGATCCAATCATGGGTTCTGGGAGAAAAGATTAGAAGGAGAACAATCTAGGGTTTCGGTTATTGTTTTGTTTTCAGAAAAAAAAAATAAAAAATGAAGAGACACGGCTGGGTCGAGGTGGTCTATGGAAAGAAGACCACGTCTTTGCCTTGAAAACTGGGACTATGAAAACTCTTGGTCTCACAGTGGTTTCTAAAATCCATAGGGAAGCCTAGTTTTTTACAAAAATATCCCTCACCGAAACGACTGTGTCGGAGACAAGTTTTCTTTTTCCTTAAAAAACAACTGTGTCTCACAGCTCGTATAATCACATCAGCCCATGGAAGTAGTTTTTTTAAAGCCCAGGAAGTGGTTAAAAATCCATTCTCCACTAGTGTGTAACATCAAAGTAGACATCTTTCCCGTCTTCCCAACTGTAAAAAACAATATTATCAGCAGTCTTTAGGGCAGTATCATTCGAAAGAAAACCCACTGAAACTTCTTTCCGTGCATCCACACCAGACTTGTAACACATATCGGCTAAGACATATCTAACAAAATCATGCCTGAATTATGGTTCCACGTCTTTTGCACATTGTAGCGCATGCTCGCCAAATATGTCCATGACTCGATGACAACTTGAGCACAAACTGCCTTCCGTGAAGAAAGGAATGCCAAACCAGTATTGAAGGATGGATCGAAAGCTGTCTCGGTCAATAGTTTGGTTCATCCTGTAATAGGAATGTCTTTGAGGAAATTCATGGCATGCTTATCCCTGTTGAACTGCCACAAGGTAGAATCTCGCTCAGATAAGGTGAAGCTGGTGGAAACTTTCTCCTTGACAACACTAAAGTAAAGAACTGCCAGTGATTTTATGAAATGGGGGGCAGCGTCGTTGATGTTGAAATTGGAGGTAGAAATACCACAAACTGTGTGAATATACGTAAGGCATCTTTGGAAGTTGTAGCTTGAGTCTGTCTCGGAGGGAGTCTAAGGATGATGTCTTGCAGGTCATGTGTCTGGGCATAAGATGCAACAACATACTAGTTAGAAGCCTAACAAGCTAAGCTCTAAAAACATACTACTACACTAATTGAACAGAATTCCGTGCTAGCATACCAGCGAGCCTCATGGGTAACCTAACCAAGGGAGCCAAGGTACCTTCTCTGTTAATTATTGCAATATTACGCCATTGGGGGCTCCAACCTGGGACCTCCTGGAGCGCATGAAACTTTGGGAAACAGGATGACAAGGTGAACTAGGTGCCGTTTTTTTTATTATTATTATTATTATTTATTTTTTTTATTTTATTATTATTTTTTATTTTAAGGCTTTCAATATTATTATCTTTTTTTTCTCTTTTTTCTTAAATATAACATCAAAATAGAATAAAATTATAACACCTAAATATTTTTATTAATCTTATTTTGTGATAAAGAATATTACATTAACTAGTTGGAAGCCTAACAAGCTAAGCTCCAACGACATACTACCACATTAAATGAATAGGTTGTCGTGCTCCTACCGGTGAGCCTCATGGGTAACCTAGCCAAAAGGGGTGGGGGTGGGGGGGGGGGGGGGGGGGGGGTGGGGTGGGGGTGGGGGTGGGGGGTGGAGATTTTGACACACGGTAGGGAGCTAACACTACCTCCCATGTTAATTCCTACGATATTACGCCATTGGGGGCTCGAACACAGGACCTCTGGGAGAGCATGAAACTTTGGGAAATGGGGATGACCAGCTGAGCTAGGTTCCCGATTTATTATTATTATTATTGTTATTATAATTTTTATAAATTTATTTTATTTTATTTTTCTTCTCTTTATTGAATAAAGAATATTACATTAACTAGTTGGAAGCCTAACAAGCTAGGCTCCAACAACATACTACTACATTAATTGAACGGGTTGTCGTGTTAACCTACCAAATGAGCCTTATGGGTAACCTAGCCAAAGGAGCCGAAGCGGATGGGGGAGGCTGAGATTGTGTCACAAGGGGGGGCAAGCTAACACTACCTTCCATATTAATTCCTGCAATATTGCGCCATTGGGGGTTCAAACCTGGGACCTCCTAGAGCGCATGAAACATTGGGGAACGGGGATGACCATCTGAGCTAGGTGCCCGTTAATTTTTTTTTTATTATTATTTTATTTATCAAAGTGGAATCAAATACAAAGGTACAACATCAGTTGAGGGTAACCCAGCAACAAGTTGGGGCCCACACATTTTTGAATAGAAATACCTAATCTATAAAACAAAGAGTTTCCTATTTTGTAATTAAAATCATAATTGGTGATACAATTCCTCAACCTTTTTAAGAGAACCACAGTGTCTTCTCCAAGGATGGAGAAAGCAAGAACCCCAAAACCATAACCATAGTGTCTTATTATAATAATTATTAAATTTTTTTTTGACATCCAAAGGGTATTATTAAGACTCGGAATCGAAGTTACAAGAAATGGTTGGTAACCTAGCGACCAGCTGGGCACCAATACCCTTTTGAATAACAATCTCTAACCTATGAAAAAGAGAATTTCCAATCTTAAAATTAACATCATGTCAGCCATACAATTTCTCAGTCTCTTAAGGAAGGATATTATATCATCACTGAGCTCACCAAAGGTAGAAAATGTTGGTACCCCAAAACCATAGCCGTGTGAAGTACACTTATCCAGATACTTATTGTTCTTGCGAGTGACAGCGATAGAGATAGCGTATCCTGGTGCGAAGTTGCGAGTCCTGGCAATTGTGAAAGGAGAGACACCTGTGACATCCATACAAACATCTCTGCCATCTTCCCAGTTGTAACCATGATATCTGCCGGCCTGAGATCCTTGTCGTCATTAGAAACAAGCCCCAAAGAGACTTCTTTCCTAGCTACAACACCTGCCTTTTAACAAATATAAGCCAAGACATCTTTGACCATATCATGTTGAAATTTAAGCCCCACCTCACTAGCACAATGAATAACATGGTCTCCAAAGACATTCATTAGCTTCCATAACAAGGACACTAACTGTTTTCTTCAAAGAGAGGAATGCCAAAGCGATATTGCAAAACATAACTGAACTGTCTTGGGCCAACTACCTGATTAAGTCCAGGTATCACAACCGCTTTAAGGAAATCCATTGCATGATCTGCTCGATTGCATTTCCATATGTTAGACTCACGTACAGATAAAGAAAAGCAAGAAGGTACCTTTTCATTGACAACACCGAAATAAATGACTGCCAGAGACGGGGCAACATTATTGATATTGATACCAGGTAAAGGAAGACCACAAGCTTGAGTGAACCCCTGTAGCGCCTGTTGAAAACCGTGCGAAAAATATGTTGGTGTTGGCCGTTTCAAGATTGAGTCTGCAAATGATGCTGAGTTTGGGTCTGAGATCCTAAATAACAATACTTCATAGTATCTGCCATAGTAAGAATACCAAGACCCATGTCTTTCATGGTAAGGGTAGCTAATCGTTGTTGAACCAAACCAAAACCAGCACCATATCCAACCACTAATCGACGTAGATAACCCATAAGATGTTCATCAAAACGAGATGCGATGTCAAGTGCCTCGGGGGCATGTTGTACGGAGAGCAAAATATAACCTAGAGACCCCAGTGCAACTACGCAAAAGTAAGAGTTCACTCTGGGGGTCATGCAGTTCTTGAATTTTATTCATGAGCTGTATGGTTTAATCCACCCTGTTCAAAACAATGCCCTTTGCAAAAAGTATACATCCAAAGTAATTTAGGCCACCAAGAAGTATAACACCACCCACCGGCTTGCCAATATTGGTAAGGAAGACATCATCCGCATCTCTTCTCGGATCATAAGTAGGCCAAAATATTTCCATCTTCGTGATGTTCAAATGCAAACCACATCTAGGACCATCTTCTTGGAGAATTTTAAGAGCTCTAGAAATCTCTATGGTATCCCTGCAATGGTGCCGTCATCTAAGTATCACGCATGTGGGTCTAAAGTTCCACTAGCGGAAATTTTCTCAACAAGTGGATGAAGAACTAGAGCAAATAATAGGGGACCAAGGGGGTCACCCTGTTGAACACCTAAAGCCGAAGAAAGAACATGATCCTGGTAGTATAGACTGGATGGTTTCGACTAACAAAACTCAACCCAATAAGAGATTCTAGGACAATGAGTTCTCACTTCCCGAATTATAGTGGATCGATTAACAAGATTAAATGCATTTGAAAAGTCTATCAACAGCATATTCTTGGTATTATCTGCCCCTTTCAACTCCAATAACCTATTGGAAGAATGAAAAATACCCTCCACACCACAAGGAATGCCGATACCATACTGATAAGTCCCTAAGTAATTTGCCATTTCCTTAGAAACAGAAGTGGCAGCTAGTTTCGAACATAGCCTACGCCATATGGTGTCAACAGCAATTGGCCTCAACCCACCGCCGGGTTTGAGTAAGGGAGTTAAGGGTGCACTATCTATAAACTCACCAAGAATAGGGAGGCATTTACTTGCAATACAGAGGTTAAAAACGCCAGTAATAGACACCAACAAGTCGTCAGCAACAGCAACACCGACACCACTCATAGCGTCTAGCAAGTGCTGATCCCTAAGACCGTCCCTTCCACAAGAAGTGCCTTTGGGAAAGCTTTTGATAGAAGCAAGAATATCCTTCGCCACAACAGATAATGCTGTTGTTGAGATATATTCACTTGGTATAATAAGAAGCCGAGCAAAGGGGTGCTTTTGTTGAAGTTCAAAAAGAGTGTCCGGAGTTGGAGGGGCAACACCATCAGACGAAAGAATACGGACAGCTGCGTTGTAATGACCCTGACTCATCTTCCTTCTACAGGCCATCAAATTCTTGTTCTTCTTTTTCTTACGCGGTGGCCACTGTTTAGAGGTTGTTTTAGTCAAGTCAAGCAAATATTGAGCCAAAGTTAAACATCCTGATGTTTTTTTCCAACACACCAAAGCTGTGTTGATTGCAACTGCCTGCAGCTTCCGTTTACAGCCAGAACGTTCCTCCCTGGAGTTCTGAGGCACATACAAGTATAATGTGCAGGCAGGTAATAAAAGTAAAAGAATCCAAGCAGTAAGGTTCATCGGATTGGCAAGATTAACATCAAAGGAAGATTTTATAGTACGAGAGAAAAGTAACCAATAATGTGGTGGAATGCTAACAGTCGTGACAATCTGCTTCTGCAGAATCTTGTTAAGGAAATCCACCATGAGACCTGCATCTTCGTCATCAACTGAACTCAGCTTAACATTGTCGATTGCATCAGGAATCACAACAAGTGGTTTCTCAGCACCATTAATGAGAAAGTCTATCGCTACTACATTGGAAGGACCTGCTATAACATCTGCCGGATGAACTTTGGATATGCAAGGCATTTTCCATGTATGAATTCACATACATTTAATGCACATCCATCCATGCATGTCTCGCAAAACACTTTCCCAGGCAACAAAGCAATTCTCTATAGTTTTGATTCTCACTCTGAAAATTTCTTTATCGCACTCACTTGGAAAATGATGATCTGTCAGTGTTTATAAATGACAATCTTAGCATAGCCCAATCCCCCTCTCCCTGCCAAACAACCATCAAAGTTTTTAAATGGACAAGCAATCTTTCCCCCCTGAGAAGAAACCCGAGATGATGGTATACCTTGAGAAGAATCCTGAGAGGAAGGACAAGAGCCAATAGAGTCACGACCATGGTGAGTACGAACTTATGATGCAGCAGATCGACGAGTTCTAGACATACTTCCTCAGAGCAAAGTCTGTATCAATGAAGAAACAAACCATAAAAAGAGAGAAGTGATTGCCAAAAGAAACATCCCTGAATGCATATAAACAATAAAACAGAGAGGAAATCAGGATGGTAGTTGAAATCACGAGCAACAGTGTGAAGAGGAATCTGGTTTTCAATCGCCAGAAGTCGGCATTCCTGTCGCCAGAGCTTCTCTTTCCTCTAGGTTATTATTATTATTTATATTTTTAGTATTATTATTTTATTTTATTTTTATAAAAGGGTGCCACTGAGGCTATTATTATATAAAATATTAAGATTACATGTTTGTGTCCATGACAACATCGGTGGTAGGCAACCGAGCAACAAGCTGGGTGCCAACACCCTTTTGGATAGCAATGCCTAGCCTATGAAAAAGAGAACCGCCTATCTTAGAGTTGGGGTCATGACTAATGAGTCAGTTCTTCTTCTTCTTCTTCTTCTTCTTCTTCTTCTTCTTCTTCTTCTTCTTCTTCTTCTTCTTCTTCTTCTTCTTCTTCTTCTTCTTATTATTATTATTATTTTTTTTAAATAAAAACTAAATAGGATAACGATTATTACATGAAACTAGTTGGAAGCCTAACAAGCTAAGCTCCAACGACATACTATTATTATTATTATTATTATTATTATTATTATTATTATTAGTAAGGCCACATGTGCGATGCACATGCTTGAATTGGATTCTTTTAACAATACCAAATTTGATAATAATGACAAAAAAAAAATCTTAAAATAAAAATTTAATATCCTTGTTTGTACTCATTATGTAGATAATTTAAAGAGCTTTTCAAATGTATTAATTTTGCAAAAATCCGATGTGTATTTTTAAAGATATCTAAGTTTTAATTTTTTTGATTTATTTTTAAAATAATGGCATTCTCTGTAAATATACAAATATTTAACTAAAAGCTTAGTTAATGGGGGTATTATTGTCATGTGAAAAGGCTTCACCAAACAATTACCTCTTTTCTTTATATTAGTATAAGATTATTATTATTATTATTATTATTATTATGAAAGAGAGCCCGCAAGGCTTTTATTATTATTATTAATGTTATTATTATTACAGAGAACGTGCTGGGAGCCTGGCGACAAGCTGTGCTCCAACACCTACATTATTATTATTATTATTATTATTATTATTATTAATAAGCATGCTTTTATTATTATTATTATTATTAGTATTAGTATTATTATTATTTTTTTTTTATTTTATTATTATTATTATTATTATAAAGATTGCCTCCAGGGGCTTTTATTAAAAACAATCAAAGTCATTTTGTACATGAATGGGCGGGAGTCGGGCAACAATTTGTGCACCAACACCCTTTTGGATAACCAAACCTACCCTATGGAAAAGAAAACTCCCTACTGTCTTTGTTAACATCATAGCTAGTTAGACAATTCTTCAATCTCCGCAACAAAATAACGAGGTCATCTCCAAGCTCACCCAAAGTTGAGAAAGCCAAGGCGCAAAACTGATATCCCTGTGACGTGCACTTGTCTAAATACTTGCTGCGCTTTCGAACAACTGCCGCAGAAATAGCATGGCCAGGTGTCACTACAAAAACATGTCCCATTCGTGAGGGTTTTTTTTAAGGGGCGTCACAAATAGTTACTATTTGTGAGGGTGTTTTGACCAACCGTAGGAAATACTAGGATTAGTCAAAGGAAGACTTATATTTGGTCGGTTTCGTGCTTCCGACAGAACAAATAATTTCCCAGCCGTCACTCCATTTTTTTTTTGGCCTTATCTTCTCGAAAGATCGGGTTTTATTCATTTTATTCCCTTATCGTTTTCCATTTTTTCTCCGCCGCTGAGGAACTGATAGCTAGGTTTTCTCTCGCCTATTCTATTCTCTGTTACCATCTCGTCAGTTTCTTCAAAAAAAATTTCCTTCTTTTCCTTCTTCTTTCGATTTTGATTCAGGAAACCAGAAAATTCCTTCTTTCGATTTTGGTTAAGAACATGAAGAAGATTGAACTGCTGTTGAGTTCATGATGAAGAATTAAAGTGTTGTAGAAGACGAAGGAGTTTCTCAACAACCCGTCGTGAAACATGGAGGAACCGAAATTAGGGTTTACGTGTGTGACATAGAAAGAGGATTTGTGCAGCGAAATAATGGGGGGAAAGATGAAATCGAAGATGGGTTAAGCTCAATTCGAGCTTAGATTTGATTTAGGAAAAATAATTTGAATGATGGAGTTAATGGAGTTAATGATGAAGTTGAATTTGTAGCTGTTTTTGTGGTTAGAGAATTCAAGGTACAAATTCATCTCTTCTTCTATTTGGTTTTCTTCAATTTTAGGGTTTGACTACTGATTAGGGAATTCATCAATTTGTTTTGATCATTTTTGTTTAGATTTTTGGTAGTACTGAGTTACTTGCTAATTAGCTTAAGCCATTGTTGTGTATTTGTCTGTTGTTCTGCGTATTTGACAGATCTGTTATTGTATCCAATGGAATACTCCATTCAAAGGTCAGCCACTATTTTCTCTTTTTGGTACTCAAATTCATTTTAATATGGATAATTGCACATGACCGCCATATCATCCTTCTCCCAGATCCTTGTTTGTATAGATATGTGAGAATGTTAAATAGTGTAAATACTGCGAATGTGCTTGGGCTGGGATACAGAAAGGAGGAACCTAAAGACCCTCATGATGCAGTAAGGATGTATGCAAATATTGTTCTTTTCTTTTTGGATTCCCTTAATCTTTCTTTGTTTTGCTCATTTCTGTTGCCTTGCCTCGAATTCGCGGGGGTAATTATGAAATTAGGCTTGTAGCTGCACAATCATCACTTGTATTTCTACATTCTTTCTTGGGTTTTCTCTTCTAATCAGTATTTCAGTTCTCATGTCGGAAAGTTCCACCAAGCGAGATGGAGATTGGAAACTTTGACTTGGTATCTGACCAAACAATAACAACTGCAATGTATTATCCTGTCTCCAGGATGTTTGGTATTGTTGTTTGCGTACCTTTAGTGAACTTTGCGTCCCCTGGTGAGCGTCTTGGTGCTGCTTTGGTTAGGTAAGCTTCCCTTGGTGATTTATGTTCCATGTAACTTCAATTCTAGTGTTTGCAAATAACCTCTTCTTGCTATGATCCTTTGAATTACCTTGTGTGTGCTCTTGTTTGCAGGATAAAAAGAATTGTGTAACAATTTCCGTGTTTAATAATTTGCTATGTTCCTTCATAATTTTGTGTATTATACTGTTAGAATATTCATAACGATTATTGTTATTCTTTGTCGAGAGGAGGACGAGGCAGGGGTTACAAAGAACTTGACGAAGAAGAAATTGAAGAAACTAGGCGCGCGGCGAAGGGAAGCCGAACAAGTAAGATATTAGTGTTTGTCATGATGAGGTTTTTGATCTTATTCTGGACCTGCAATTTAACCCGTGCCAATTTTAGGATGATGGGGAGTTATATGATGAGTTCGGAAATCTCAAGAAGAAGTTTTGTGCTCAAACACAACAAGCGAAGCTGGACAAGTACTACTGGTGCTGGTCAAGCTGGATGGGAGGTTCGGGAACTAGGTAATTTTGTGATTGTCTGGATCAATTAAATTACTTTCCTTCAATAAGTTGGCTTAGCATTGGTGTTTCAGTTAGTACGAATGTGTTAAAAGTTCATAAATGAGTTTGATTGGAAATTATTTGCTCAACTTATTTTGTAGACCATTTTGACCTTTCTTATTTATTACACATGAAGCATCCTCTTTTTCTTATAGTTTCCTCATATTTAGTCTTTTTTGATCAAGTCATGGGAGATCCTCCTGTTCTAAAAGCTTGTCATATGGAATAAAATGATTTCACTTGATGCATAGCAGGGGTGAGAGGAACCAATCAGTGTGGTGCGAGTCACCCTGAACTGACAACATAGTTATCTTTGAATTTCTTAGTTACTTTTAATGAAATTATTACATAAAGAAATGGCAGAGAGAGAAGCAAAGACAAGACAAGGAATCTTGATGACGGGGAGAAGCGAGTAAGAGTAGGGAACACGATGGTTACTCCGGCTCTAGGGATTATCGTCGTAGCGGGAGCGAGAGATAGAAAAAGAGACAGTCTTTGAAATATTCGATTTTGGGGTGCTTCTACCACCGGCGTCACGAGAACATACCCAGATCGCCATATAGAAGATACATGGACGCAGGTATGTAAAAGTACTCTGCTTGCAATTTGTTGTGCTATTTATATACTTTCAACCTTGTTGGATGCTTGCTTTGGTATTAATTCGGTATTGGGCTTCCATTTTTGGTTGTTCATTAAATACGGAACTTAAACGGTAACAGACCAGCAACACCAACTAGAAGTTGTCCTCAAGTTTTACGTGACACTAATACTTCACTTGAAATGGTATGTTTGCGGGTATGTTCGCATTTTGTCCCAAAGTGTACACGGGCATTTTATGTATTTTTGAATTTAGTTTCTACCTTGTGTATTATCTAGGTTGTTTTGTTGCCCAGATTCTATTTGAATCAATTAAACATCTTATTGACATATATGCTAGTTTCTACCTTGTGTATTATCCGGGTTGTTCTGTTGCCCAGATTCTATTTACGAATCAATGTAAAGCTTTGCTACGAATGTGTGATGGTATAAATTTATACAATTTTAAGTTTAGTTTACGGTTTTGTGTGAATGGTATGAATTTATCTTGTTGTGGGGAAAATTTTAATTTTTGTGTGTGGTGTAATTTTTCGAGAAACTGAAATCCGATACCGGTGGCGTTCTAGGATAATTTGAACGACGGCGGACCAATTTTTATGACGGCGAGGAAAATGTCACAAATAATCAAAATTATTCGTGACGGTTGACCAACCGTTACAAATGAACCAAATCCGCCACAAATAACATTTGTGACCCCGATTAGTGACGGATTTTTGCCGTCACAAATACATATTTGTGACGGCTATTTGGCTATTTGTGGCGTTTTTTTCCTATTTGTGACGGTGTTTGAACCGTCGCTAAAAGCACTCTGTTTTGTAGTGTGTGAAGTTATGAATCCCTCCGCCTGAAAATGGTGAAACTCCGGTGACGTCGAAGCAAGTATCTTGTCCGTTGATCCAATTATATATGAGGATGTCGGCAGGTCTGAGGGCGTTATCATTGTCAGATAAAAAACCTAAAGGGACTTCCTTCCCAGCTGCAACACCACATCTATAGCAAATATCCATAAGAACATCCCGCACCAAATTGTGCCTGAATTTTATACCAACTTCGCTTGCACAATGGAGTGCGTGGTCTCCGAAGACATCCATAGCACGACCACAACATGAGCAGGTGCTATCTACGGGGGAAATAGAGGTATACCTAACCGATACTGAGCAATTGCACGAAACTGTCTCGGCCCAAGTGATTGGTTAAGGCCAGGGATGGGAATAGCCTTCAAAAAATCCATAGCATGGTCAAGTTTATTACACTGCCACAAAGCTGCATCTCGCGCTGACAAGTTAAACTTAGCTGGAATCTCCCTCTTAACAACATCAAAAAGCTGTCTTTGCCAAAACTTTCATAGGATGTGGGGCGGTGGAATTGACAAGGAAAGAAGAAAAACCACGGACACAGTAAGAACTTGTCGAGCGCAACTTGATAAGCATGGCTCGGAGCTTATATATAAATAGATGAATCCAAGGAAGACTCATTACACGACGGTAGTAGGCAGCCGAGCTACGATCTGGGCTCCTACACATTTTTGAATAATAATACCCAGTCTATGAAATAAAGAGTTACCAAATTTAAAATTAGCATCATTGTTAACTAGGCAGTTTCTTAATCTCTTGAGAAGTAACACCAAGTCTTCTCCCAATTCTCCTAAGGTAGAAAAGGCTAAAGGCTTGAATCCATAGCCCAAGGCAGCACAAGCGTCGACATATTTATTACATTTGCGGGAAACAACTGCATTGATTGCATGACCCGGGATAAAACTGCGGGTTCTGGCAGTGGTGAATGGCGAGACTCCAGTGACATCAAAGCATATATCTTTGCCGTCTTCCCAATTGTGGACGAAAATGTCTGCCGGTTTAAGATCTTTTGCATCCGTAGACCGCATTCCTAGTGAGACCTCTTTCCGTGCCGGTATCCCTGCCTTATGGAAGATATCTAGGATGCCGTCCCTCGCCATATCATGTCTGAACTTCAAACCCACCTCACTTGCACAATGGACTGCATGGTCTGCGTAGATATCCATAGGTTTGCCACATACGGAGCATGTCTTTGTCGGCTTCAAAAAGGGTATAGCTAACTTTGTACATGAGGATGGATCGAAGCTGCTGCGGCCCGACAGTTTGGTTGACCCACTAATAAGTACAGACCTTGAGGAAGTCCATTGCATGGTCTCGCCGATTACATTGCCGGATCGGTGCTTCACGGTCATTCATGTTGAAGCGGGTTGGAATGTTCTCTTAACGACGGAAAAGTATAACATCGCCGGGGCTTTCATAGGATGGGGGCAATATTGTTGATCTTGAATTCGGAGGGACGATAATCCGCAAGCTCTCATAAATGTGTGAAGTGCATGTTCATACAGGGCTCGGAGGCAGATGGAGTTGGGCATTGTAGAATAGCTTCTTGCAAGTGATTGGTTTGAGTATAAGAAGCTAGGAAACAATACTTGGAGGTGTCAGTCATTGTGTAGATGCCAAACCCTCAATCTTTTATTGGCAAGGTAGCCAATATTTGTTGAACCGGCCCAAATCCTGCTCCATCACTAACAGTCAGACGTCTCATATATTGGAGTAGATAGTTGTCATACTTAACAATGGATCCCTGTAAAGCGTTAGGACAAGTTGTGCGGAGTGAAAAATATAATCTCAAAACCCCGGTGCAGTTTTGGAGCAACAAAAGTTCGCACTGTGGATCCTGTAGCTTCTGTATTTTCTCCATTAACTGTACAGTTTTGTCCACCCTACTAAGAGCAATTGCGCTGCAGTATTCAACGTCTAAGGTGACGAGGCCCGCCTAGAAGTTTTACACCTCTTGAAGGTCTGCCTATATCCTTTGGAAAAACACCTTCTTGACAGCACCTTGGATCCGGTGATGGCCAATAAATCTCAGTCTTCTTGATGTTAACATGTAAGCCCCGTTTAGGTCCTTCCGACTGTATGATTTTCAAGGCTTTAGCCACTTCTAGTGTATCACCTGCGATGGTACCGTCGTCAAGGTACCATGCATGGAAATCCAAGTTGCATTGTGTAGCAATCAGGTTGACGAGAGGCTGTAGGGTTAGTGCAAATAATAGGGGACCTAGGGGGTCACCCTGTTGCACTCCCTGGGTAGAAAAAAGGATAGAGTCATTGTAATAAAGCCTAGCTGGCTGCGAATAACAAAACTCTACCCATCGAGCAATGTCAGGGCAGTGTGTTCGAACCTCTCGGATTAACGCAGTTCTATCAACAAGATTGAAGGCGTTACTAAAATCAATGAGCATCATTGTATTGGTGTTGCACGCACCTTTTATTTCCAGCAGACGATTTGCGGCATGTAATATGCCTTCTCCTCCACATGGTATTCCTACCCCGTACTGGTGAGTACCCAAATAAGATGCCAATCGTTTACACGCGGCAGTGGCTGCAAGTTTGGAGCAAAGCCGCCTCCAAATTGTCCCGACGGCAATTGGCCTTAATCCTCCACCTGGTTTAAGTAAAGGGGTCAGCGGGGCGCTTGCGATATATTCGCCGAGGATGGGAGGACAGTTGCCGCCGAGCCATAAGTTGATGATGCCTGACATAGACTGCAGGAGGTCATCGCTCACTGCTCCAGCAGGGCCGCTTAAGGCATCCAAGAGATGTTGCGCCCTAAGACCATCTCTTCCACTTGAGGTGCCTTTAGGGAAGCTTTTGATCGCAGCTAATACTTGTGCAGCATCAACCGATAGAGCGGCAAAAGGGATATCTTGGTGGGATGGATGGTGGTGGAGCATAAGGGTGTTTCGACTGAAGTTCAAACAGGGTGTCAGGCGTTGCTGAAGCTATACCGTCAGAAGAGAGTATACGCACTGCTGCAGTGTAATGACCGTACCCCAATTTCTTCCTGCAGGCATCCAAATTAGGATTCCTCTTTTCTTCTTCTTTGGGCTTTGTATTTATTACTTTGGTTTGGACGATGTAAGCGATTCTTGAGCCAAGTTAATGCATCCGTTAGACTCCCTCCACTGAGTCAGAGAATGGTTAATTGCGGTGATTTGAATCTTCCTGCGATTTCCAGAGCGTTCTTCAGTTGCTTTCTGTGGTCTATAAAGGTTTAAAGTACACACAGGAAGCAATAAAAGTTGTAGCCATGCTTCCATACTGTTGGGACTTGCAAGCACTTTATCCAAGGCAGCTTTAAGGGTCCGGGAAAAATTCAATCTGCATTGTGGAGGTATGCTTGCAGTTGTAGGTATACGTTTCTGAAATATTCTATTAAGTAACTCCACAGTGAGGCCATTATCCTGGACTGTCTGAGGATCATTGTTAGCAGAGCCTACATCTCTGAGATGCCTTGGGGATTCTCAATGCCATGGATTAAAAATTCAACTCTACCTTCTTTGTATGGACCAAGTATTGTATCTCCAGTGATGATTGTTACATGACTTCTTCCAGGCATGAACGTGTAGGCAACGGATGCACAACCACATCTGCATTGCCTTCAAGCTTGTCTCCCAAGCAAGATAGCAGTCAATGTTGTTCTGATTCTATCTCGACATTTATCCTTGTCTTTCGTTGTGGGAAATGCTTATCATGAATATGTTT
Organism: Papaver armeniacum; assembly: GCA_023531295.1. NCBI lineage: Eukaryota > Viridiplantae > Streptophyta > Magnoliopsida > Ranunculales > Papaveraceae > Papaver > Papaver armeniacum. The sequence continues at coordinate 161,483 of JAJJWW010001682.1, forward strand.
ATAAATTGCACTCTTGGCGTACCCCTACCTGCAACACCACCAATGCACCCATCGTAATTCTTAAATGGGCAAGGGATTTTATCTCCTTGTGACGACGACGATGGGTTACGAGAGTATTGTTCCGTGGTGGGGATGAAACCAACGAAGGGCTACCATAATGTTGAGACGATTTGGATAGGGAACGTCGGGTCGATGTAGTAGGGGAATTGACTGGTGATGATGATAATGCCTTGGGAAGTATGGAGGAAGAAGAAGATTATGCGGATCGTGTTCTACGCATAGTTTGTAACATGCAATAACTACCCTGGATCGAGAGAAAACAGCAGGTGTAAAGTGCATCACTCTCAAGAAAATAATGAAGCGAATCGAGGGAGGATATGAAGATGGGAATCCGTGAAGAAAACCCAAAGAAAAACCAAGAACAAATTCTCAGGCTTTCAATCGCCTGAGAATCAAAATCAATATTACAAGAGATGGTGGGTAACCTAGCAACAAGTGGGCACCAACACCTTTCTGAATAACGATCCCTAGCCTATGAAAAAGAGAATTGCCTATCTTAAAATTATCATCATGCCTTGCCATGCAATTTCTTAATCTCTTCAGAAAAATTAGAAAATCCGTACCAAGTTCACCAAAAGTGGAGAAGACCAACACACCAAACCCATATCCGAGTGAAGTGCAAACGTCCAAGTATTTTGTTCTTACGAGCGGTTGCCGCGAGAGATGGCATGACTGGTATGAACCTACGAGTTTTAGCACTAGTGAAAGGAGAGACTCCTGTGACATCAAGACAAACATCTCTACCATCTTCCCAATTATAAACCATGATGTCCGCTGGCCTAAATTCCTTATTGTTGATGACGCCCAAAGAAACCTCTTTCCTAGCTACAATGCCAGCTCTATAGCACATGTCTGCCAAAATATCTTTTACTAAATCATGTCTGAACTTAATCCCAACCTCACTAGCACAGTGGATAGCGTGGTCACCAAAGATATCCATAAGCTTGCCACAACAAGAACATTTACTATCTTCCGCAAAAAGGGGTATAGCCAAACGGTATTGTAAGACGGAGCTAAACTGCCTAGAACCGACTGCCTGATCAAGACCAGGTATAAGTATCGCCTTAAGGAAATCCATCGCATGTTTAGATCTATTGCATTGCCAAACAGAAGTCTCACGTGCAGATAAAGAGAAGCTAGAAGGTACCTTTCCCGGATAGCACCAAAGTAGATAGCTGCCAAAGACTTCATGTATTGGGGGGCAACATCATTAATGTTGAAATCGGGAAGGGAAATCCCACAAGCTTGCGTGAAATTGTGGAACGCACTGTGGAAACCCAAGTCAGCTAATACCGGCAGTCCCAAAATAGTTTTTTGTAAGTATTGAGTCTGCGTCTGAGAAGCAAGGTAGCAGTACTGCATAGTATCTGACATAGTGAGTATACCCAAACCCCCATCTCTGATGGGAAGAGTGGCTAGTCGTTGCTGAACTAAGCCAAAAACCGCCCCATCTCCGACTACAAGACGACGAAGATCTTTGCATAAGATATTCATCAAAACGCTCTGCAACATTCTGAAGCGTCTCGGGGAAAGTGGTAGGTAGGGCGAAATATAACCTCGATACCCCACTGCAACTACGTAGAAGCAAAAGTTCACTTTGAGGATCATGCAGCACCTGAATTTTGTCCATGAGCTGAATGGTTTTATCAACCCTATTCATCACCACATTGCTGCAGAAATTTGCATCTAAACTGACCGGTCCACTAAGCAGTTTAACACCATCCTTTGGCTTACCTATATTCTCCGGAAAGGCATTATCAGCATCTCTTCTCAAGTCATAAGAAGGCCAAAATAATTCTGTCTTCGAAATATTCAGATGCAACCCGTAGACTGGTCCATCCTTCTGAAGAATTTTCAAATCTTTTGACACTTCCATATTGTCCCCTGCGATGGTGCCATCGTCTAAATACCAAGCATGGAAATCCAGAGTGCAGTTGGCAGCAATCTTCTCGACAAGCGGGTGCAACGCTAAAGCAAAAAGTAAGGGACCGAGAGGGTCGCCTTGTTGAACACCTTGTGTCGAGGAGAGAACATGTTCTCGATAATATAACCTGGCCAGCTTCATATAGCAAAATTCAACCCAATTGGAAATGCTAGGACAGTGTGCTCGTACCTCGCGGATAATAGTGGAGAGATCAACAAGGTTGAATGCGTTCGAAAAATCTATTAACAACATAGATTTTGTGTTATCCGAACCATGCAGCTCAAGCAACCTGTTCGCGGAATGTAGAATCCCCTATCCCCCGCAAGGAATGCCAATGCCATATTGGTGTTTTCCAAGATAGGAGTTCAAGTCTTTACAAACCGAGTTCGCTACCAACTTAGAACACAGTCTGCGCCATATGGTGCCTACCGCGATAGGTCTTAAACGGCCACCAGGTTTGAGTAGCAGGGTTAAGGGTGCACTAGCCACAAACTCTCCAAGGATGGCTGGGCATTTCCCTGCGAGCCACAGATTAACCACACCGGTAATCGATAGCAACAGATCTTCAACAATTGCCGCTCCAGCTCCACTCATAGCATCAAGTAGGTGCTGAGCTCGAAGACCATCTCTGCCACAAGACGTCCCCTTTGGAAAGTTCTTAAGAGCTACAAGTACATCTTTAGCTTCCACTGACAGGGCTGATGAAATAGCGTCTGTAGGTATAAGTGGAGGCCGAGCAAAGGGATGCTTCTGCTGCAGTTCGAATAATGTATCCGGAGTTGGTGGAGCAACGCCATTAGACGAGAGGATACGTATTGCTGCGGTATAGTGGCCATAACTCAACTTCCTAAATCATGCCACTAAATGCTTGTTTGTCTTCTTTTTGCTGGGAGCGCGCTGTTTAGGAGTTTTATTAGTCAGGCCAAGCAGTTGTTGCACCAAATCGAAATAGCCTGAAGGTTCTTTCCAGGATAACAATGCTTTGTTAATTGCAGCAGACTGTAACTTCCGTCTGTTTCCCGAAAGTTCCTCACTTGAACTCTGAGGCTCATAAAGGTTTAAAGTGAAAATCGGCAGTAGAAGCAGACGTATCCAGGACGTAAGGTTCATGGGATTTGCAAGAACAAAATCTAAAGCAGATTTCATGGTGCGTGAGAAGTGAAGCCTGCAGTGCGGTGGTATACTGACAGTCGTGTTGATTTGTCTCTGCAGCATCTGATTGAGCAGCTCTACCGTAAGCCCTGCAGCTTCAATAGCATTATCAGCTGCAGTTTCAGCATTGCCTGGTGCGCATGTCACAACATTATCAACTGCAACCGGTGTCACCATGAGTGGCTTCACAACACCGTGGATAAGAAAATTTGCACCAATGCCATTAAACGGATCCGGAATAACATCTGCAGGGTGAGCTTTGGATTTACAGGCCATTTTCCATGTATGTGTAGTCATACACTTAGTGCATAACCACCACTGTAAAACACCCAGAACATCTTCCCATGCAGTAAAGCAACTCTCAATGTTCTGAATCCTCTCCTTGCAAATCGTTCTGGCATTCTCAGTGGGGAGGTGCTGATCCTTCAGGTGTCTTGTCAACCCACTTATGGAATATCCCAACCCCCCAGGACCTCCTTGGCAGCCATCAAAAGTAGCAAATGGGCAGGGAAACTTACCATTCTGCGAAGATGAAGCCACCGAAGTTTGGGAGTCAAGGTTGCCATGAACACGGATGTCTGAAGAAGCTGATGACCGTGTGCTAGGCATTGTATGTTCCAAGAGAACTCTGAGTCCGTGAAAAACCAGAAAACCCTAGAAAAACATTAGCCGCAAGTTGCATCCTTGAATGCAGACAAACAATAAACAGAGAGGATATGGAGATGTTTGCTTTGAATCACGGACAGAAGGAAGGAGAGATTCAAGTTTTCAATCGCCTGAAAAAATCCCCTTCACGATCGTCGAAGTTTCTCTCTCCTCCCGGTAGTAGGTAGCCTAATTTGCGCTCCCACGCCTTTTTGAATAGCAATACCTAGCCTATAAAAGAGAGAATCCCCAATCTTATGGTTGGCATCATAACTACCTAAACAATTCCTTAATCGTTTCAGTAAAGAAATAGTGTCGACTCCGAGTTCACCTAAAGTAGTAAAAGCCAAAACACTAAAACCATACCCATGAGTCACACATTTGTCGAGATATTTAGTGCACTTACAAGTGATTGCCGCAGAAATAGCATGCCCTGGTATAAAATTGCGAGTCATAGCACTTGTGAAGGGAGACGCACCCGTGACATTGAAGCAAACATCCTTCCCATCTTCCCAATTATACACAAGGATATCAGCTGGTTTCAAACCATTTTCAGTATCCGACAAAAAACCCAAAGATACTTCCTTCCTTGCTACTACACCAGCTTTATAAAGCATATCCGCAAGAACATCTCTAACCACATTGTGTCTAAATTTGGGACCCAAATCCTTAGCGCAGTGTACCGCATGATCTCCAAAGATATCCATGGCATGATTACAACTTGGACACAAACTTTCTTTGGCAAAGAATGGGATACCCAGTCGATACATGAGCACAGAACTGAACTGTCGTGGCGCAACTGCCTGATTAAGCCCACTAATTGGGATGGCCTTTAGAAAGTCCATCGCATGTTCAACTCTATTGCACTGCCACAGAATGGCGTCTCGCTCAGTTAAAATGTAGCTGGTAGGAATTAGTTCTTTTATAACACCAAAATAAACAACTGCCAGGGACTGCATGTACTTGGGGCAGCATCATTGATGTTGAAGTTGGGTAATCCACAATCTTGAGTGAACGACTGCAGAGCCTGCTGAAACATATGGCCATGTTCTGTATCTATTGGTAACCGCAGGATATTGTTTTGCAAATAATGAGTTTGTGCTTGAGAGGCTAAGTAGCAATACTTACCCGTGTCTGCCATGGTATGAACACCTAAACCTCTATCTTTAATTGGTAAAGTGGCAATACGTTGTTGAACCAAACCAAAGCCCGCACCATCACCCACAATTAACTGCCGCAAGTACTGCATAAGATTGGTATCAAAAACTGAGGTAGCTGCTTGCAAAGCCAAAGGACTAGTGGTACGGAGTGCAAAGTAAAGTCTGGAGACACCACTGCAATTATGTAAAATAAGAAGCTTACTCTGTGGGTCTTGGAGTTTCCTAACTTTTTGCATTAGCTGTAAAGTTTAATCAACCCTGCTCATAACTAAATCACTGCAATATTGCATATCTAGACTGACAGGCCCTCCAAGAAGTTTGACTCCACCTGTTGGTTTACCAATATGTGCTGGAAAAACACCTGGCTCATCTCTCCTGGGGTCAAATGTTGGCTAAAAGATCTCAGTCTTCGTGACATTAAGATATAAGCCTCTACAGGGACCTTCCTCTTGTATCATTCTCAAAGCTTTAGACACTTCCAATGTATCACCTACTAAAGTACCATCATCTAAATACCATGCATATAAATCAAGGGTACAATGAGAAGCAATTTTTTCCGCCAAAGGATGTAAAGCTAAAGCAAATAACAGGGGACCAAGTGGGTCACCCTGTTGAACACCTTGTGAAGATGAGAGCACTGAGTCATTATAGTATAACAATTTCAGGTTGAGTAACAAAACTCTACCCATCACGGAGATGCGGGGCAATGTTTTCGGACTTCTTTAATCATGGTAGATCTATCCACCAAATTGAAATCATTAGAAAAATCAATCAACAGCATGGTCTTAGTGTTGTCTTTACCTTTCATGCCCATTAACCTGTTTGCTGAATGCAAAATCCCTTCACCACCACAAGGGATGCCTACACCAAATTGGTATGTGCCTAAATATGTGATTAAATCTTTGCAGGCAGATGTTGCAGCTAATTTAGCACACATTCTTATCCAAATGGTCCCAACTGCAATGTTCCTTAAACCACCACCAGGTTTGAGCAGTGGAATTAGGGGGGCACTAGCAACAAATTCACCCAGAACTGGAGGGCACATACCTGCCAACCATAAGTTTACGACACATGTTATGAACTCAAGTATTTTTTGTTCTTACGAGTGGTTTCCGCAGAGATGGCATGACCTGGTATGAAGCTACGAGTTTTAGCACTAGTTAAAGGAGAGACCCCTGTGACATCAAGACAGACATCTCTACCATCTTCCCTACTATAAACCATGATGTCCGCTAGCCTAAATTCCTTATTGTTGATGACACCCAAAGAAACCTCTTTCCTAGCTACAATGTCGGCTCTATAGCACATGTCTGCCAATTTTTTTTTTTTTTTTTTTTTTTTTTTTTTTTTTTTTATAACGATTATTACATGAATCTAGTTGGACGCCTAACAAGCAAAGCTCCAACGACATATTATTACATTAATTGAACATGTTGCTGTGCTAGCCTACCAGTGAGCCTCATGGGTAACCTAGGCAAAGTAGCCGAAGCGGGGGCGAGATTGTGTCACAAGGGGGCAAACTAACTCCACCTTCCATGTTAATTTCTGCAATATTATGCCATTGGGGACTCGAACCTGGGACCTCCTGGAACGCATGACACTTTGGGGAACGGGGATGACCAACTGAGCTAGGGGCCCGTTCTTCAAAATTATTATTATTATTATTTTATTATTATTATTATTTTTTTTTTAAAGTTTTTATTTTTTTTTTAAATATTATTACATGAAACTAGTTGGAAGCCTAACAAGCTAAGCTCCAACGACATACTACTATATTAATTGAATATGTTCTTTGTGCTAACCTACCAGTGAGCCTCATGGGTAACCAAGCCAATTTTAAAGCGGGAGGGAGGGGGCGGAGATTGTGTCATAAGGGGGGGGATGAGATTGTTATTATTATTTTATTATATTATATTTTTTTCTCATAATTTTAATTATTTATTATGATTCTTTGTCAAAATTATTTATTATAATTTTTTTTCATAATGTATTTATAGATAAAATAGTAAGTTCATTACACATCTGTAGAGGGAAGCCGAGCGACAAATTGGGAACCCACACTTCTTTGAATAACAATGCCTAGTCTATGAAAGAGAGCTCCCCCTATCTTATGATTTGCATCGTGGCTGATAAGAAAGTTCCTTTCGTTTCAGGAAAGTGATTGTGTCCTCTCCTAATTCCCCTAGGGTAGTAAAAGCAAGAACTTCGAACCCATATCCATGTGTAGTGCATTTCTCGAGATATTTATTACGTTTTCGAGTAGTAGCCATGGAAATTGCGTGTCCAGGAGTGAAGTTGCGGGTACTAGCACTTGTGAGGGGGGAAACGCCCGTTACATCAAAGCAAACATCTTTATCACGTTCCCAATTAAGCACAAGAATGTCCGCTGGCTTAAGATCCTTGGCAGAGTTAGACCGTATTCCTAAAGAGGCCTCTTTCCTCGCGGGTACTTTGGCTTTGTAGCATATATCAAACAAAGTGTCTCTTGCAAAGTCATGGCGGTATTTCGGTCCCACTTCCTTAGCACAGTGTAAAGCGTGATCTCCAAAGACATCCATCGGTATCTCGCAACTTGAGCATAGACTGTCTTCGTCAAAAATAAGAATGCCAAGGCGGTATTGAAGTACAGCCCATAATTGTCTAGGACCAACACTTGTCCAAGACCACTGATAGGGATTGCCTTAAGAAAGTCCATCGCGTGAGGGAGCCTGTTTCTATGACACAAAAATAAGTCACGCTCAGTAAGAGTAAACTCTATGGGTAAATTGTTGAAGATCACATCAAAGTATTAAGCTGCCAGTTTGTTCATATACTGGTGGGCAGCGTCTTTGATGTCGAAGTCCGAAGAAGAGACACCACAGGTTTGCGTGTAGGTGAGCAGGGCATGTTGATAGTTAGAGCTGATTTCTAGTCCATCAGGGCATGGAAGGATGGTATTCTGGAGATGCCAGGTCTGGTAACACGACGCAAGATAGCAGTAGACACTAGCATCTGTCATAGTAATGATGCCTAGGCCGCCATTCATGATAGGAAGATTTGTAATTCGTTGTTACAGGGTTCCAAAGCCTGCACCATCACCTACAATGATTTTACGGAGGTACTGCATGAGATGAGTATCAAAGTTGGACGTTGCATGGTGTATAGCCTGGGTACATGTTGTCCGCAGTGTGAAATATAGCTTCGAAATGCCACTGCAACTACGAAGTAACAATAACTCGGCCTGCGTATCTTGATGTTGCTAAATTTTGGCCATTAATTTTACAGTCTTGTCGACCCTGCCATAAACCATATCCTTACAATACTGCAAGTCCATGCTAACAGGCCCTCCAAACAGCTTTACTCCCAAGGTTTGTTTGTTGATCTGTGCAGGGAAGACGCATGTGTCATCTCTCCGAGGGTCATAAATTGGCCAGTATAGTTCAGTTTTGGATAAATTCAGATGCAAGTCTCTACGTGGTCCCTCTTCTTGTATTATCTTCAAAGCCTTGGAAACTTCTAAGGTGTTACCTGTAATTGTTCCATCGTCCAAGTCCTAGGCATGGAATGTAAGGGAGCATTGCGAAGAAATCGATTCGGCAATGGGCTGTAGTGCAAGAGCAAATAGAAGGGGGCCAAGGGGGTCCCCTTGTTGGACTCCTTGTGCAGAGTAGAGTATTGAGTTATTGTAATACAGTTTAGCAGGTGACGAATAACAGAATTCGACCCACTTTGAGATGCTGGGACAATGGCTTTTTGCTTCTCTAATCAAGGTTGACCTGTCAACCATGTTAAAGGCATTTGAGAAATCAATCAACAACATCGTCATGTTAGGATCATTACCGTACAACTCCAGCAACTTATTAGCCACGTGCATGATTCCCTCTCCACCACCTAGGATGCCGACCCCAAACTGTAAAGTACCTAAATAGGTTGTCATAATCCTGCAGACCGAGGAGGCTGCAAGTTTGGAGCATAATCTGCGCCAAATCGTCTCTACTGCTATCTGCCTCACACCACCACCAGTCTTAATCAAGGGTGTTAGAGGAGCACTTGAAACGTATTCGACGAGTACTGAGGGGCATGAACCACCCATCCACAAATTGACTACACCAGCAATTGAAAATAGCAAATCATCTACAATTGCTGCGGCAGGGCCACTCATGGCGTCAAGTAAATTTTGCGCCCTCAGGCCATCTCTACAACAAGAGGGGCCTTTGGGAAAGCTTTTAATAACTGCCAAAACTGAAATGGCATCAACAGATAAGGCGTCAACTGGGATACACTCTACAGGGATTACCGGTGGTCGTTCTGATAGATGCTTGAGTTCTAACTCTCGCAATGTCTCAGGTGTATAAGGTGCAACACCGTTGGATTGGAGAATACGTATGGCTGTCGAATAATGTCCATTTCTTATTTTCCGTCAGCATGCGTCAATATTGGTGTCCTTTTTCTTTTTCTTTTTCTTTTTCATGCTAGCTGATTTATGCCTGTGTATTGGTTTATAAATATCCAGCCAGTGTTGAGTCAAATAGAAGCAGCCATGTGGTTCATTCCACTTAATCAACGCGTTATTTATGGATACAATCTGCAGTTTCTTATGAGTGCCAGATCGTTCTTCGGCAGAACTCTTTAGCACGTAGAGATTCAGGGTACATGCTGGAAGGAGGAGAAGCTTCACCCAAACTTCTAGATTCCCGGGGCTTGCAATGACATCCAGTGCAGTTCAAAGGCTCTTGCAAATTGTAATCTACACGACGGTGGAATACTTACAATTATGGTGATTCTCTGCTGGAAAATCATGTTGAGCATCTCAACTGTGAGATTGAAAGTTTCGTTTGCAGATGAGGAAGCACCTGCACTGTCATTAGGTTTCAGGACACCATGGATAAGAAAGTCTGCATGAGAACCATTAAGCGGGCCAACGATAACTTCAGATGCATGGGATTTCGATGTGCATGGTTTCTTCCATGCATGCATTCGTAGGCATTTTATGCATATCCACATCCTCATGTTATTGAGAACCATTTCCCAGGCCACAAAGCAATCAACGTTATTTTGTATCCTTTCCCTGAATATATCATTATCTCTCTCAGTTGGGAAGTGTCTATCGGATATATGCCGGTGCGTAGCCTTTGCCATTGTAACCGTCTTGACAACCATCATAATTTTTAAAGGGACAATGGAATTTATCCCCTTGTAAAGATGAGATGGAAGGGTTCTGGGAAGACGCTGGTGATTGGGAGTACTCCTCTGTATCCAATTCATGGTGAATTAGGGTTTGTGAAGTAGAAGATTTCCTTCTCGTTCTGGGCATTGTAACCGTAGGAACTGACACTGGATCGATGAGAAATAATGGCTAGGGCATTGCATTACTGAATGTAGAAGACTATAATAATGGTGGAGAAGGAATAATATGGTGATTGAATGGAAGGCACGCTGAAGTAGGAGGATCAAATTCTAGTTTTAGCTCGCCAGAAAAATCGCCTCCCAATCACCGGACACTCTCTCGCCAGAAAAATTCTGGTTTATTATTATTATTATATTATTATTATAATAACAGAATACCACTGGGGGCTTAAACAAACAAGCAAAAAAAAGTTTATTTTTATTTTATTTATTTATTAATATTATTATTTTATTTTATTTTTTTGACACCCTAAGGGTTCCCGCAACAAGGAAACTGACTGTTTTCTTCAAAGAGAGGAATGCCCAAGCGATATTTCAAAACAGAACCGAACTGTCTTGGTCTAACTACCTGATTAAGTCCAGGTATCAGAACCGCTTTAAGGAAATCCATTGCATGATCTGCTTGATTGCATTGCCATATGTTAGACTCGCGTAAAAATAAAGAAAAGCAAGAAGGTACCTTTTTCTTGACAACACCGAAATAAATAACTGCCAGAGACTTCATAAAATTGGAGGCAACATTATTGATGTTGAAACCAGGTAAAGGAAGACCACAAGCTTGAGTGAACCCCTGTAGCGCCTGTTGAAAACCGTTCGAAAAATATGTTGGTGCTGGCAGCTTCAAGATTGAGTTCTGCAAATGCTGAGTCTGGGCATGAGATGCTAAATAACAGTACTTCATAGTATCTGCCATAGTAAGAATACCAAGACCCTCGTCTTTCATGGGAAGGGTAGATAATCGTTGTTGAACCAAACCAAAACCAGCACCATCTCCAACCAATAATTGACGTAAATAACCCATAAGATTTTCATCAAAACGAGATGCAGCAATCTGAAGCGCCTCAGGGCATGTTATACGAAGAGAAAAATATAACCTAGATACCCAGTGCAACTACGCAAAAGTAAGAGTTCACTCTGGGGGTCATGCAATTCTTGAATTTTATTCATGAGCTGTATGGTTTTATCCACCCTGTTCAAAACAATGCCACTGTAAAAAATCCATATCCAAACTGACTGGGCCACGAAGAAGTTTAACACCACCCACCAGCTTGCCAATATTGGTAGGGAATACATCATTCGCATCTCTTCTCGGATCATAAGAAGGCCAAAATATTTCCGTCTTCGTGATGTTCAAATGCAAACCACATCTAGGACCATCTTCTTGGAGAATTTCAAGAGCTCTAGAAACCTCCATGGTATCCCTTGCAATGGTGCCATCATATAAGTACCACGCATGTAGGTCTAAAGTGCAACTAGCGGCAATTTTCTCAACAAGTGGATGAAGAACTAGGGCAAATAATAGGGGACCAAGGGGGTCACCTTGTTGAACACCTAAAGCTGAAGAAAGAAAATGATCCTGGTAGTATAGCCTGGATGGTTTCGAATAACAAAACTCAACCCAATAAGAGATGCTAGGACAATAAGTTCTCACTTCCCGAATTATAGTGGATCAATTAACAAGATTAAATGCATTTGAAAAGTCTATCAACATCATAGTCTTGGTATTATCTGCCCCTTTCAACTCCAATAACCTATTGGCAGAATGCAAAATACCCTCCCCACCACAAGGAATGCTGTTTGCTGACTTGTTGACTCTTCTTAGATGCTTCTAAGAGTTGTTCAACAATATGGATACAACCATTACTCTCTTTCAATTGCAATAAGGCCTAATTAATACTCTATATATGAAGCCTTTTTCTAGTTCCAGCCCTCTCCTCCCTTGAACACATAGGCATGTACAAGTTTAAGGTACATATTGGTAGTAATAAAAGCTGCATCCATGATGATAAATCCATATGGTTAGACAGTACCTTATCTAAAGCAGACTTTAAGGTCCTCGAAAAATGAAGCCTACAAGGTGGTGGAATACTAGCAATGGTAGTAAAACACTTCTGAAAAATCAAATTCAACATGTCTAAGTTGAGTGCAACATAAACTTCTTGATCAACTACTGGGATTGAGTCAGGGATACCTACAAGTTTGACAATCCCAAAAATAAGGAATTTCATAGAATTACCATCAAGCGGTCCAGCAGTGGCACCACCCACATGAGAAGTGAAAGATTTCTTCCAAGCTTGTAAATGCATACATGGCACACAGAACCACATCTGTAACTGATTTAGGGTTCGTTCCCAAGCTTCATAAATTATTTAGCTAGAACTGATTCTCTCCCTAGAAGCATCTTTACATTCTGAATTCGGTAAGTGTCTGTCATGTAAATACCTATAAAAACCTGATTTTTTGTATGCATTACCACTAACTCCATTAGAACAACCATCAGAATTGTTGAAAGGACAATGAATACGCCCATTAAAGGGGGGAGGAACCTTACCATTTTGAGATGATGATGTGGCAACATTCTAAGATAACGGCAAAGAACAGGATGTAGAACCTGTGTCTTCAACATTATCTCTGCGTTTAATTATCCGAGAGTGTGAGTTTGAGGATCTTGTTGTAGGCATTGATCTTCTAAAACAATAAGCCCTGATTATCACTGCAACACCTCTTTCAAGCAGAACAAACCCTGACCAATTCAACACAATAATCTACACAATGAGAAATCAAGGAATGCAAGGAAACAAGAACAATTAGGATTCAAGGAATGGGAGATTAAGAGTTCAAATTAGGCGAATCCCAATCGAAAACTTAAAATACCATTCATTAGAACACTAATTAAGAAAAAATAACAGAACAACCACCACAACAAAACCTCAAAAAATGCTCAAAGAAGAAGTATTGAATTTCCTTGCACCACTGTATAAACCAGTGAAAAAACCCTGCTAACGCAACAAAGCCTTCAACTTTCTACAGGGAACCCCATTGCAGCACTGAGGGAATGAGAGCTATTGATGAAACTTCTCCCTTGAAAACAAACCACAAAACCCAATCCAAACTCAACTTCAAATACACAGCAAAGTCCTAATTTGAAAACTCTTACACCATAAACCACTGAAGATAGAGAGCTAATTGGTTAAACTGCTCCCTTGCAATCAAAACACGAAACCCACCCCTAATTGAACTTCAATTTCAAACAGTAGTCGAAGAATTCAAAAAATATTAACCCTGAAATTCACTGAAACACCTCTGCCAAACAGAACAAACCCTATCCAAACCAATTCCCTGAATCAACTACCACACTATGTAACTATGAATTCCCAAAAAAAAACCCGAAACTCCAGGGAAACTTCTCAAAGAAAAACTGCCCTTGCACCATTAAGGAAACCCTTCTACTACACCGAAGCATTCAAATTTCTAAAGGAAACCCAAAACTCTAATTGCTCAAAGAAACTGCTTGAATTTCTCAAAGAACAATTGGAGTTTCTACACCTCTAATAATCTTGAACCAGTCACAGAGCACAAAACCAAAACAATTCTAATACTGTTAACCCGAAATTTCGAATTCAAACACCTTAAATTTTGTAACATCAATCACACACACAAGTAACTAAATCTCAAAACAAAAATTTGAATTTCAACACCTCTACACAAATCTTCTACAATTGAACACATACACAGAGTAAAGAAACCACTTACAACAAACCAATTAGTTGTGCAACTCCTCAAAAACCCAGAACAACACCCTTGCACCACTGAGGATGGAGAACTAGTGGTTTTAAACTCCCCCAAATATTCAATTGATGAAACACCCCATCCTCAAATTCCAAAAACCAAACCAACTGTCAAATCCCTAATTCAATAAGAAAGCTCTAAAAGAATCACAATTGAAACCCTAAAACTACTACTACAAACACTGTGTTTCACCACAGACAAAAGATGAAGAAGAGCTAGAGAAATTGATCAATCTTTGCAATCGATTTTGACGATTGAACCAACTGAATCCGTAAGATTATCCTTTTCTTCAAATTAGATTCTTGATGTTGAGCAATCTTCAAACTCTGAACTGAAAAATCACAAGCACAAACACAAAAAGCAATTCACAAACCCTCTCTATAATAATAAAATATTTTTTTTCCTAAAATAGTTTATTATATATATATATATATATATATATATTTATTATTTATAAATTATGCCACTGAAGGCTTTTATTTAAAAAAAAAACATAAGTATTATTTACACATGAATGGGTGGGAGTTGGGCCATAATCTGTGCACCAACACCCTAAAATTATTATATTGGACATAAAAAGGTTTTTTTATTATTATTATTATCGAGGAAGCCACAGGGGCGCAATATACTAATATTCTTATTATAAAATTATTATATTGGACATAGAATATTATTACAAGAATTTAGTTAGAAGCCTAACAAGCTAAGATCCAACATCGTATGACCCCATTAGTTGAACAGGTTGCCATGCTAGACTACCAGCGAGCCTCATGAGGAACTAGCCAAGAGAGCAAGGAAACTCTATCTACCCTCCAAGTCGAATTCTACAATATTACGTCATCTGGGACTCGAACCTGGTACCTCTTGGAGCACATCAAATCTTCAAGGAACGAGGTTGACCAGCTGAGCTAGCTACCCATTTTTCCAACCTTCCAATTTGTTATTATTTTTTTATTTTTTACCAAGTTTTTCCATAAAAAGTAGATTAGATGGTGTACAATCCAATTTCTTCAAACTAGGTAAGAGAATGCAGAGTTGAAATTGAAGGCTAGGCGACGTAAAAATCCCTCTAAATTATATTTACTTCTTTCTATTTATATTTGACCATGGCATTTTTTCAACACCAAGAAAAAATGAAATAACAAAATAAAAAATGATGTAAATGTTATAGGGCCTACGGCCCATGGATGTGCGGTCCATTAGATGACTAGGGTTTTCCCTTTTTTATGTATATAAAGAACATTGTGCCTATGTAATATCCCTCTGCCTCTTTTATCAATAAGAAGTTTTCCCTTTACTTTTCCCTAATTATCACTCTAAAACGTTATCGTGCACGAGCTCTAACCCTGCTGCAAATAATTTTTTTTTTCCGGTGATCATCAAATCAATTTCGGAAAAGCGTCGTGCGTTTGTGTGGATTTCATACTTCTCTTTGGTTCCGTTTTCAATCATATCCTGAAAAGATGGACCCAGTTCGACCTGAATTTGAGCTTTTGGACTCATCAGGACTTGTGTACCATCGTTGGGTAGCTGATGTGGAGACTACTTTCGTGTCGAAAGACTACACTGCTACCATCAAGCCTTCAATTGCTGCAAATACGGTTCTAGAGACTGAAAAATAAAAGTCCAATGCCCTCATGTTTCTCAAGAGGCATGTTGACCCTAACTTGCGATGAGGCTACCACCATTTGAAAACACCAAAGGAATTATGGGATGCTCTCGAAAGTCGTTTCGGGAATATTCATGACTCTTTACTTCCATAAATGCAAGTCTAGTAGAATGAAATTTGTTTCCTGGATTATGTCAAAGTGAATGATTTCCAAAAAGACATGCTGCAGTTACAAGCACTGGACTTGTGGCACCAAACTAACCGATCTTTGAAATGATCCAAAAGACATTGTCAACTTTCCCAACATCTTCAATGATACTAGCGAACCAAAGATCGATTGGAGGTGGATAAAAAAGGATAACCACTTTTAATAAGTTGATTAACTTACTTCAACTCGCCGAAAGGCATAAAGAAATCCTTGTTAACAATAATGCCATTGCTATGGGCAAAAAGAAAGTTCCTGAAACAAATTATGGCAAAGTTAACAGAGGAAAGAACCTCAAAAGTAAGAGGGGTGGACATGCTGATCATTCACATTCCCATGATTCACATTCCCGTACTCCATACACATGTGGAGAAAGCAACACACGTGGAAAAGGACACAAGGGACCAAACAGAGGTCACGGTCGTGGTAGTAACTCGAATGTTTGGAACAGAGATGTACCTTCTGTCCCAAGTGGTGGCATCTCCAAGGTCGAGAAAGCTCCGAGAAATCCCCCTATTAAGAAGGACGAAGTTGGAAACGAGCCTTGTTATAGGTGCGGATCTACTGCACATTGGTACCAGCAATGCAAGGCTAGTAACAAAGTTGCATACATCTACAAGAAGTATCGAGAGTCTGTGGAACAAGAAGCTCACTATCTGGAAGAAGATGATAATGCCCCTGACGTCAACCTGACAATATCAGATTTCCAAGGCAACAAGAGTCATGCCATATTGGATACACCTGATTTCGATTGAAAATGCTTCTTTAGTTACCTTTTTGATCTCAGACATTTATTTTAGTGTTTTACGTCTTAGTAGACTTTGGTTTAAATAATTTTTTTCTTGATGGCTTAGACTATTTTATATGTCGTCATGATTAACTTATGAATGGATTATCTATGAGTATTTATTATATTAATCATATTTGGATGATAGTTTAATATATTATTTTTTTACTTTGATAATCTGTTGTTTAGCATGTATATTAGAATGAAAATTATATCATTCTAGTAAGAGTCGAATTCTCCAAAGTACATGAGATAAAATTTTCGGATTTTGTAACGATACCACATTATCTACTGGTTGGAATGTCTCAAGGAGAGATTGAATGTCTGGGTGATAGTGGAACCACCCATACTATCTTAAGAAATAAACAATTATTTGTTAACTTGACCCCTTATAATACATACGTGACTACGATGACTGGATCATAACAAGTGATAATTGGGCGAGGTAATGCTTAATTCATATTTCCAAATGACACGGTGATTAAAGTCACATAATCTCTAGATGCACCAAGAGCTAACCGCACCTTGTTAAGTTTCAAAGATATTCCTGCAAACGGTTATCATTTGGAAACTCATAGTGAAAATGGAATTGAATACATACATTTTACCTCTAATGAATGTGGAAGAAAACGCATTTTAGAGAAACTAATAAGTCAATCTAGTGGATTATATCTCACTACTATTCGGGTTATTGAATCTCATGTTGTTACCAACGATGAGTTGTTGAATAGTGACTCATACTGGCTTTTGCACGACCGTTTAGGGCACCCAGGTCGTGACATGATGATCTGTGTTTTAAAGAACTCACACGGACATCCCTTTTTTTCGAGAAAAAAAGAGAATGG
Organism: Papaver armeniacum; assembly: GCA_023531295.1. Taxonomy (NCBI): domain Eukaryota; kingdom Viridiplantae; phylum Streptophyta; class Magnoliopsida; order Ranunculales; family Papaveraceae; genus Papaver; species Papaver armeniacum. The sequence continues at coordinate 178,825 of JAJJWW010001682.1, forward strand.
GACAATAGACTGTTACAGTGCAAAGTAACCAACTACTAATTGGTCAGAGTGTTACTCCGACACGACAGCTGCCTTCTCAAGAAGATGACGCGCAACATATTTCCCATTCTACTTCATTGACTATGTCAAAAGCACATCATTTATTTTGCAAAGCCTGTTCTTTAGCAAAAATAGGATCGATACCATCGATGCTAAAGATACCAAACAAAATATCCCATTTTTACATAGGATACAAGGTGATATTTGTGGACCTATACATCCTGAATGCGGACCATTCAAGTATTTTATGGTTCTGGTAGATGCTTCGACCCGTTGGTCACATGTTGCATTATTGTCCATAAGAAATGCTGCATTTGCAAAGCTCCTAGCACAAATTATTCGTTTGAGGGCTCACCACCCTGATTACCCTATCAATTCTAATGCTGGAGAATTCACATCAAAAGGATTTGATGATTACTGTATGTCTAATGGAATAGACGTAGAGAATCCCATACCCCACATTCACACTCAAAATGTTCTCGCAGAAGCTACTATCAAAAGGTTACAAATGATAGCTAGGGCACTGGTTATGCGTACCAACCTGCCCATTAGTGCCTGGGGATACGCTATATTGCATGCAACTCTACTTATTCGTTTCGACCCACTACTAGCCAACAATTTTCTGTGTACCAGTTGGTAACTGGATATGAGCCTGATATTTCACACTTACGCATATTTGGTTGTGTCGTATATGTGCCTATTACGCCCCCACATCGTACTAAAATGGGTCCACAAAGACGATTAGGTATTTATGTTGGATACGAATCCCCAACTATTATCCACTATTTAGAACCTTTGACAGGCGATCTTTTTACCGCTAGATTTGCGGATGGTCACTTTGATAAGACAACCTTCCCGTCGTTAGGGGGAGATAAGAAAAAGGATTTTCTAAGGGAATGACAGGAATTGTCGTGGTGTGTTCCCACGTTGTCTCACCTTGATCCCCGTACTCCACAATGTGAGAGTTAAGTGAAACGAATCATCGATATTCAAAATGTATCTGATTCAATGCCTGATGCATTTACTGATATTGCCAAAGTGACGAGATCATATATACCAGCTGCAAACGTGCCTGCAAGGTTCGAAATCCCTATTACGGGACAGAGCACTCTATATAGAGATGCTAAGCTTACACTTGGTGGAAGTGTAGCTGAGGCCGTAGCCCCCCAAAAGAAAAGGGGGAGGCCACTGGTTCGATAGGTACTCACTTAAGGAAGAAAATAGTGAGTAAGGCACGATACGATCCATTTATCATCAATGCAGATAATCCTTCTCATGAAGTTGTCTCTGATTATAGTTATGTCCATGAATCAATACTGGAGGATGCTCCGATGTTTGAAATGATTCAAGAGAACAAGGAAATCTCTATGGATTATGAGAGTGCATATGTGTTGATAGAAAGATCCTCCACACATATTTATGATATATTTGCATATACTGTTGCTCGAGAAATCATAGAGCACGATGATATCGAACCACGCTCTATAGCAGAATGCCAAAGAAGAGCAGAATGGCCTAAATAGAAAGTTGCAATCCAGGAAGAACTAGATTCACTGGCAAAGGGATAGGTATTTTTTGCGGTAGTGCTAACCCCACTAGGTGTAAAACCTGTAGGACATAAATGGGTATTTGTCAGAAAGCGTAATGTGAAGAATGAATTCGTAAGATATAAGGCTCGCCTTGAGGTGCCAGGTTTCTCACAACGCCCTGGAATTGATTATGAAGAAACATATTCTCCTTTAATGGATGTCATAACTTTCCGCTGCTTAGTTAGTTTGGTAGTTTCAGAAAGACTTGAAATGCAGCTTATGAATGTGGTTACATCATATCTCTATGGAGATCTTGATTCAGAGATATACATGAAAGTGCCTGATGGCCTTCCATTGCCCGAATCAAATAACTCTAAACCACGGAGTGCATTTTCAATTAAGTTGAAACGCTCACTTTACGGATTAAAACAATCCGGGCGGATGTGGTATACCCGTCTAAGTGATTATTTGATTAGGAAGGGATATACAAATAATGAGTTATGCCCCTGCGTATTTATAAAGAAAACGAGTTCCTTATTTGCAATTACAGCTGTTTATGTTGATGTATGAACATAATAGGCACTCTTGATGAAATAAGAGAAACCGCAGGCTATCTGAAATCTGAATTTGAGATGAAAGATCTTGGGAAAACTCGGTTTTTTCTAAGACTTGAACTAGAACACCGAGCCTCTGGAATATTAATCCACCAGTCTGCATATGTCCATAAGATACTCAGGCAATTTAATATGGACAAAGTGCACCCTTCCAGCACTCCCATGATTGGTCGAAGCTTAGATTTAAATAAAGATCCATTTCGTCCTAAGCAAGATGACGAAAAAGTATTAGGAGATGAAACTCCTTACCTAAGTGCAATAGGCGCATTATCGTACTTAGCACAATGTAGACATTTCATTCTCAATGAACTTGTTAGCTAGATATAGCTCTGCGCCAACGCAGCGTCATTGGAATGGTATAAAGAATGTATTTAGATACCTTAAAGGAACCATTGACATGGGTTTATTTTATCCCTATGAGGACAAAAGGAGGAATGCTAAGACAACCCCCTACACTGAAACCCCAAATAATGTTTTGGTTGGTTTTGCTGATGCTGGGTACCTTTCAGACCCACATAAAGCTTTATCTCAAACTGGTTATGTATTTACCATAGGGAACACAACGATATCCTGGCGATCGACCAAGCAAACTCTTGTGGCTACCTCCACTAACCACTCTGAGATCATTACCCTACATGAGGCAGTTCGTGAGTATATATGGTTAAAGTCTATCACTACACATATTCGAGGGACAAGTGGTTTGAATTTTACCATTGAAGAGCCGATATGCATTTACGAAGATAATGCAGCTTGTATGGAACAAATGAAGCAAGGGTATATCAAGGGTGATAATACGAAACATATTTCACCAAAGTTGTTTTACAATCAGCAACACCAATGTCTCTTAGACATTCAAGTCAGCAAAGTACCGTCTAATGAGAATGTGGCAGACTTATTTACTAAGTCACTTCCTAAGTCCTTATTTGAAAAGCACGTAAAGATTATTGGACTATGGAAATTATCCGAACTCCCTTGAACACAATCAGGGGGAGATGACGACACCAGGGGGGAGTATCTGATGATATGATGTCGACATCTAGCTTGGTGTGCTGAATTCTTTTACCCTTAACCGAGATTACTTTTTCCCACTGGGTTTTGTTACTCGGCAAGGTTTTTAATGAGACGAAACCAAGATTACAATTTCTCGATTGAGGTTTTTTCTTTTCCCACAGGGTTTTTCTATTTTAGGAATTTTAGAAGCGACAAGAGAAGTGGTCAACTTTATGGAGCAACTTTACTAGGACTCAGCACGTTGTACTCTTTTCCCTTCGACAAGGTTTTGTCCCATTGGGTTTTCCTTGTCAAGGTTTTAATGAGGCAACACATTTGAAGTTCCACTTATGAACCGCACAAGGGGCCGGGAGTGTTATAGGGCCTACGGCCCATGGATGTGCGTGCGGTCCATTAGAGGACTAGGGTTTTCCTTTGTTATGTATATAAAGAACATTATGCGTATGTAATATCCCTCTGCCTCTTTTATCAATAAGAAGTTTTCCCTTTACTTTTCCCTAATTATCACTCTAAAAGTAAACAATATAAATAAAATAATTAGAATAAATATATATATAGAACCGCGCATGTCATGATTTTGGAGACTAGGTAATCTAGTTTTCTACGTCTACACACCCCAAACATATATGGAATAAAATTTTCAACTAGTTTTAATTCTTATATACCCCTACCTAAGGAGGATATTTCATCACGAACTAGAAGAACAAAAAATGTGTAAGCCTTTTATACTTCTTTAATAGCTGAGTGTTTTTTTTTTTTGTAAATCAAATGTTAGGCTTCCTTTTTGTTTGAAATATTATGTAAGCAATACGAAATAAAATGAAAATCTTGATTCCACCTTCAATTATAAAGAAATTCGATCTATTCCTTTTTGTTATTATTTAGCTTACTTGCTCATAGTAAGTTATTATTGCTTCAAAAGAAAAAATAACTTATTAAAGTCACATTGTAACTTATTGTAGACCCTTTAATTCTGAGAGCTATTATGTTGAAATTACGGGAACATGGACTTTGGGGTAGGGGGAACTCGATTTTGATTATGTCAACTAAGGCCATTTTTTTTCCCCGTATTGTGATAGTTTAGCAACGAAAAAAACAGCTGCTAAATGTTGGAAGTGTTTTTTTTTTGACCTAGTAAAGATTATGCTAAATATTGTGAGTTTAGCAACGGCCGCTCAAAGTCTAGTAATTTTCAGTTAGTGACGGCTGCTTTTCTGTTACGGAGATGGTTGTGACTCCAAATAAGTAACAGTCCGCGTGTTGCTAAAATTTGTATACCATGTTTTGTATCAGTTGGGAAGTATCGCCAACAGGTGCCGCTGTTGTAAATCAGTTTGTAAGAGCAACTGCAGTGGTGCGACCATAACCAAAGAGCAAAGAGCAAAAAAATAAAATAAAATTTGGGTTTAGTCTGTGTTGGAACGCAGTGGAGGGAGACTAAAATTTGGTCAGGCGCAATTCCAAATCTCGTCCCATTTTTTTTTTTTTTTTTATTATTGTTCATACCATTGGAATTGCGCCCCATTTTTTTTTTTAATTGTTGTTAATTGTTGGGGCGCAACTTTGAGTTACGCCCCAATCACTCTCTTTTTTTTTTAATTTTTTTTTTATTTTTGGGGCGTAACTTTGAGTTACGCCCCAATCAGGCGCAATTCTAAATTGCGTCTCATTTTTTTTTTTTTTTTTAATTCGGGCGTAACTTTGAGTTACGCCCCATCATCGGGCGCAATCCCAACACCCCGCTCCATCGGGCGTAACTTTAAATTACGCCCGACTAAAGACCAGACTAAAGACTAAATATGGTCTGGGTTTTGGTTATAGTCCGGTCTTTGCTCTTTAGTCCGTCTCCACTGCGTCTGTTTTTTACCAAAAAATTTGGTTATACTCCACGACTGTGGATGCTCTAACACTCTATGCCAAATGTTAATTTTTTGTATTTATATCCTTACATAAATGCATTCTACCACTTGCATCATAATTTACTTTTCCGTGATTCACTATGAATTGAACTATGTTTGTCTCCATGTAATAAACCATTCTTCCAAGTAAAATCTGTTGCTAAATTTTTTGAATCGATATTTCTGATCTAGTCAAAATTTTGCAAGACAAGTATTACTAATTTTTAGTTAGTCAAGATTGGTTTTCCGCTAGGAGAACCGTTGTGGCTTACTTTTTACTAACGTCTAGCGCGTCGCAAAAGTTTGTTGCACCATGTATATTACAGGCGGCAAAATGTTGCAAGTAGGTTTTGGTGTAAAAGTCAATCTGTAACAACCTGTGCCTGTTCTAGATGCTGATTTTGTTGTATCCTTACATAAATGCATTCTACCACTTGCATCATAATATTCTATTTCATGGTTAATCATGGGTTGAATTATGTTGCATCAAAGACAAATCGTTTTGGAATGTAGACAAAAAAAGTCTGTACCGTGCCACGTACGCAATATCAAGTCGATTTGGATTCATATCCTTCCATGAATGCATTCAGCAACTTGCATCATAGGATTCTTTTTCGTGGTTGATCATGAATTGAATTGTGTTTGTCTCTGTTTAATAACGCGTTCTTCCATACATATCGTAGTCGTACAACATCAAAGAAAAATCGTCGGAGTGTGGACAAAAAAGTCTGTATCCTTCCCGGTACGCAATATCAAGTCAATTTGTATTCATGTCCTTACATAAATGCATTCTACCACTTGCATCATAGTATTCTTTTTCGTGGTTAATCATGAATTGAATTGTGTTTGTCTGTGTTTAATAAAGCGTTCTTCCATACATATCGTAGTCGTACGACATCAAAGAAAAATCGTCGGTGGAGTCAATTTGTATTCAGCTCCTTGCATAAATGCATTCTACCACTTGCATCATAATGTTCTTTTTCGTGGTTGATCATGAATTGAAATATCGAAGAGTTTTTGAATCCTAGACAACAAGGACTGCATATCGTAATCGGGTATTATCGAAGAGTTTTGGAACAGTAGACAACAAAGACTTTACCGGGGTTAGCAATATCAAGTCAATTTGTGTTTACATCCTTGATGAAATACATTCTGCAACTTGCATCATAATTGGCCACTAAAAGGAGACTTTCTGAAGGGTCACTAGTTGGTTTAACGTCAATCACACTTTCTCTCTCCACTGTTTTAATCTGGTTGTCTATTTCTTGCGGATAAAACAACTAAAAATTAGTTATTCACCGAATCAAAGTCACCCGATCACATCGACTTCTACTTTAATTACTTACTGTAGTTACATAGTCCCTCCGATTAATCAACTTCTTGCCAGATCCAAATCCAGCGAGCATTTCATGGTGCCAACCATCGTTAAGATTTTTACTGGCGATTAATCCGAAATAAATTACCATCTAATGATGGCTAACTTAATTTTAAAAAGATCACTTTTGGAATAAACTAAAACTACGTGTTGTAGAGGTTCAAAATTAAGTGAGTGATTTGACATCTTCTAGCAAAGATGTTACTTACTCAACTAATTAATCTTATTCGGGTCCACTGGTGATTGTTTGCCTGGCGAGATTGGGTATACCCAGATTAATTGGGTATACCCAACTTTAAGGGGACCTAGTCGACATTTTCATAAAAAGGTGATTTTACTTTAATACCCTTGAACTAATTAAAAAACTAAACAACTCTTAATCTTCTTTTCTTCTTCATCATCCGCATCTTCCATCAACCAAAGCCATATAAAAATTTTCAACTTTGATTTTCCAAAAAAAAAATGTTGACTCGACCGGCGAAAAGAAGAATATAAGTGATGTTTAAACTCAAACCCATTATTGTGTTTTGTGATTTGATTGTTATATTAGGTTAAAAATCGAAAATTGTGATTTCTGTATTTTTGGTCGGCAAGGTCGTAACATCCATATCTTGCCGACTTTTCATAATAGCCATGGCGACTGTAAATTTTTTTAACAGCCGGCAAGGTATTTTTTTAAGATCTTGCCGACTAACAAATTTTTTCAACAGCCGGCAGGGTATTTTTTTAAGACCTTGCCGACTACTAATTTTTTTTTAACAGCCGGCAGGGTATTTTTTGAATACCTTGTCGACTAATATATTTTTCTCAACAAATTTATGGTTTTTTTTTTTTGATGACCATCATAGGTTGTTAAATTTTTTCGTCGTCTCACGTGTGTTAAAAAAATAAAGTCAAGATGATCTTCATTCGTCGTCCTTGCCGACTTTTCATACTTTCAGAACTGAAAGTGTTGATTTTTGACCTAATTTTGAGTATTATTTCATACAACAGCTTTGCAATCCCCTCTTTAGAAGTGTTTGGGTAGTGTGTTTTCATTTCCGTTCCAAATGATTTTTTCAAAACAAATTTTTTTTCATCAAAAACTTCCCAAAGTTCAATCAAAAATTTCATTATTCAAATTCATTATTTGAAAAGTTTTAATCTAAACTCAATTAATTAACCTAATCAGATATTTATAGTGTTAATTAAATAAGGGTATATTAGCCATTTAGAAAATATATGGTTAAGGAGTGACCTCTTTTACATCAAAATGACCCTATTTTGTCTTATTGGGTATACCCCAATTAGTTTGGGTGTATCCCAATCTCGCTGTGAGATAAATGAGACAAAATTTTGTGTTTTTTTTTTTTTTTTTTTGAGAAGACATGAATGATGTGTCTCTTGATCAAATTGTGTTAAAGTCTCGGGCATCCAACTCAAAACCAATTGGCAATGAGTGCAGCGTCCCTTCCATATTATATTTTAAGTTAATTAAGCGATTATAGCAATGTGGGACTATTGTCCTTTCACACCCCTCACGTGTAAGGCCGATCCACCGGGCCTCACATGTGGACCTACGTACGAGTTACCAATCCGTCGGTAACGGTGTACACAGTGTGAGTGACTAAATCGGGCAACACCTCGGCCCAAGATTTCAAGCCTTTGCCTACACCCCGGTGTACGAATGACAAAATCGGTTAAACACTTCGGCTAGTAATTCGGCCTACACCCGGCGTACGCAGGTCTGGGTCTGGGCATAGCTCTGATACCATGTTAAAATATGCGGGCATCCAACTTAAAATCAATTGGCAATGAGTGGAGCGGCCCTTACATATTATATTTGAAGTTAATTAAGCGGATTATAGCAATGTGGGACTATTTTCCTTTCACAAATTGGTTAACATATATTTTAAGTATTTTAAAATAGAAAATAATAAATATATCTAACGATGATCAATCTCAACTTAAGTTCTGGAGAGAGTTAAGTAATAAAGAATTTAATTATGTGCACACTCCTCCGAAAAGGTTGTATTTGAAACGTTTATTTGATTCTTGATTTGTCAATCGAAACTTGTTACATAACTTTCTAAATTAAATTGGTAGCTGAGATTTAAATTTTAGATGCACACTCGTTTAAAAATTTGCATAAAATTGGACTCAGTAATGAATGTTGCAAAGGAGTTCTTTAAGAATGATTAATTGGGGGATAAAAAAACTAATTGGGGGATATTTTACTGTAGCTGCCGGCATAGTTTTTCAATGTCGGCAGTCCATCGACCATCCCGTTTTTCATTGAAAACTATGTCGGCACATATCCCCCAATTAGTTTTTCTATCCCCCAATTAATCATTCCTCTTTAAGGATGATCAAACAGAAACAATTTACTATACATCTAATTTCCTTATTTAACACTTTCATAATTTGATTTATTATGTCAGTTAATATTAATAGTGTCCACCTGTTACTGTACTAGTGGGCGGGACAGAGGGACAACAAAGTTCAACGCGCGGAGGAGCCAACTTTCCCCTGAGATGGATATTTTGTTCCTAGTCTCATCATTAATTAACGTAGGAATTACTATTTAGTCCAATTTTTATGACCCAGTTAATGGCTAGTCCACCCATGAAAACTATTTACTCGTTAGTCCAATTACTTACTCGTTAGTCCAAAAACTTTGTGGAGATTATAAAGTGTGTTTTCTAAATGCCTAAAACACCCTTACAGATCTAATTTGTATCAACACATGCAAATATTATTAGTAATATGTTACTACATACAAGTAGTATCAATATGGTCATACTACATATCAATATGTACTATATTAATAGTAAAAAAAGAATATGTTACTCTTAAATTAAGTAACTACTCTACTATACTAGTAGTAACATGTGTACTAGTATACTAGTAGTAGTAATATACTAATACTCTACTAGTATACTAGTAGTAACTAGTACTATACTAGTAACATATTAATATGCAATATATATTAACATACTACATACTAATATGTAGTGTCATATTAGTACATACTACATATTAATATGTAGTATCAATATATAACATATTGCTATTAGTAACATATGTTACTACATACTACATTTGTTCTATATATATGTTACTACATACTAGTATTAATACTAGTATACTACTAGTATTAATACTAGTATGTTACTACATACTACATTTGTTCTATATATTTTACTACATACTACATATTTTACTATATACTACATGTTAATACTAGTATACTACTAGTTACTAGTATACTAGTATATATATTACTACATATGTTGCTACATATTACATATGTTACTAATAACATACATAGTATATTATATGTTAGGGTTAGTAGAGTAATTTTATTCTTTTCAAATCTTTTTTGGACTAGGGAGTAAATGTTGTTTCCCGCTGGACTAGACATTAATCTGGGTCGGGTTTAGTGGACTAAACAGGAAATCTCTCTTAATTAACCCATCCAAAATTTCGTTATGGAAATATGGGCGAACACATACCCGACCCACGCACACTCTTCATAACTCGTCATTAACCCAATTTCGACCCGTCTTCTTTGGAAAAAAATTCTTTGATTGTGAATCAATTTATTCAGAATTTCTTTAAATTTTGATAGTTCTACCTAAACTAACAAGTCAGTTTTTCTAAAACCAAAAAATGCCAAAAGTTGATTGTTTTATCCTTCCACCTAAACTAAAATGCATCTCATCATTATTTTTTTTGTAACGAATTAATGATTTCATGAAAATTTTGCTGGTATTTCTTGCAATGCATGTATAATTTCTGGAATATTCTGCTTGTATTGCAAAATTTCGTTTCTATATTATTGTTTGAAATACCTCCAGCCCGGATTACTCTCATTAGTTATTACTTACTTGATAATTTCTTCGTATGCAGGCTATCTGTACACGCATCATTCTTGTCGGAATAGTTCAAAAATGTTTAACGTCCATCATACTTCTATATCGTAAATTAAAAATGACGTGTTTCAATTGTTGAATATATTCTTCTAATTGACCAATATCTGGTTCGGTAACATCAAAATTATATATGTAAATAACTAAACTACTCTTTAAATAAATAAATATTCATTTATCAATACAAAAGTAATCTCACTAAACGATTATTTTTACCCGGTTCCAAGGTTATTTATATATTGAGGCTACACTTGATCAAATTTGAAAGTGTAGTTTTCAAAATATAAAAAAGAACTTCAATATCCGAGATGTGTGTTGGGACAATTAAATTGTAATTATGAGCACTACTTTTTTTGTTTTTTTTTTGGATAACTAAATTCTGGTTACTATAAGAACTCTTTTTCAGCAACAATAAAAAGTTTCTAATTCAATGAATTGAACCTCTGAATTGATCTATTTTAAGGAAATTATAATACAGAAAAAGTGTTGCGCCGTAAATTTTCTGAGTTTCTGAGTCGAGTCTAGGTTGGTTGCGGGTACCAAGAGCATTGTCCGATTAGGTTATGAATTCGTGGTGGTACCCTGGTGGTGTTAGTAAGTGTCAATCATAAAGGAGAACATGAAGGAAAAGTATAGGCATCTCGAAGGTACTTAACGAAACATGCAGTGTTATTCAGTTAATTTTTGATGGATATGTGATATCCAATAATTGTATAACGAATATTAAAATACCTTTTTGGTAAAATTTTGTTAAGGTAATAGATATATGGTGTTACCCGATATTTACCCGTAAACTTTAACCAAAATAAGATAAACATCTAGCTTAATGCTTTGTGTTTAATCCTTTTGTTTCTTATGATTCCATTATTCTAACACCAAATTGATTTTGCGAATTTGATTTCCTTGTCTTATATGCACACAAATTAATCAACTCGTTTCGAAAAATTAACCACATCTACCTTATAATAATATCTTTATATCCGTATATTTATCCTTCTTTAGTTGAAGCATACAAAGATCTAAGGGGTATAATAGATGAAATAAAATATGATATTTGATGGATAAATTGCTCATTCTCATTGTCTTCTGGTGTATTTTTCTGCACTTTATTCATAAGAAGTACAGTTTTGTCTCCTCTACTTGCCACCATATCTCTGCAATATTGTAAGTCCAAGCTGACTTACCCCCATCAGTTTGACACCAACAGATTCCTTGCCAATATACCCAGGAAATACACCATATATGTCTCTTCTAGGATCAAAAGATGGACAGAAGAGTTCAGTCTTCTTGATGTTCAGGTGCAAACCTCTCTTTGGTCGTTCAACTTGACTGATCTTCAAAGCCTTGGAAACCTCCATTGTGTCCCGTGCAATAGTGTCATCATCTAGATACCACGCATTGAGATCTAGGGTACATTCTGCAACAATCTTAGTAACAATAGGATGCAATACAAGTGAGAATAATAAGGTTCCAAGTGGGTCACCTTATTGGACACCTAAAGCAGAGATGATAGATTGGTTGTAATACAACCTAGCAGGCTTGGAATATCAGAACTCAACCCATCTAGCAATGCTTGGGAAATGGATCATGCCCTTTCTGATCGATGTAGATCTGTTAACCATGTTGAATACGTTTAAAAAATCAATCAACAACATGGTTTGGGTGGCGCAGGCGCCCTTTGACTCCAATAATCTATTGGCTTCATGCATTATACCCTCACACCACAAGGAATACCTACCCCGAACTGATGAGATCAATGATAGGCAGTGATATTCTTACAAACAACAGAGGCTGGTAACTTGGAGCATAATCGTCTCCAGATGATACCTACTGCGATTGGTCTCAGCCCACCACCTGGTTTTAGCAAAGGGGTTAGTGGTGTACTTTCCATCTAATGATGACTAACTTAATTTTAAAAAGAACTCTTTTGGAATAAACTGAAACTATGTGTTGTAGAGGTTCAAAATTAAGTGAGTGATTTCACATCTTCTAACAAAGATACTACTTACTCAACTAATTAATCTTACTCGGGTCCACTGGTCATGGTCTGAGACAAAATTATGTGTTTTTTTTTTTTTTTTTCTTCTTTTTGAGAAGACATGAATGATGTGTCTCTTGATCAAAATGGTTAACATATCTTTTAACGATTTCACAATAGAAAAATAATAAATATATCTAACGATTATCAATCTCAACTTAAGTTCTTGAGAGAGTTAAGTAATAAAGAACTTAATTATGTGTACACTCCTCCAAAAAGGTTGTATTTGACACGTTCATTTTTGTCAATTGACACTTGTTACATAACTTCGTAAATTAAACTGGTAGTTGAGATTTAAATTTTCCATGCACACTCCTTTAAAGTGTGCATAAAACCGGAATCAGTAACAAATGCTGCAAAGGAGTTCTTAATTTACTATATATCTAATTTTCTTGTTTCACACATTCAAAATTTGATTTTTTATGTCAGTTAATATTAATAGACTCCACCTGTTACTATCCTAGTTGGCGGAACAAAGGGACTATAATGAAGTTCAACGGGCAGAGGAGCCAACTTTCCTCTGAAATGGATATTTTGTTCTTAGTGTCATCACTAATTAACCCACCCAAAACTTCGTTATTGAAATTTGGAAACTTAATTCTAAAAAGATCACCTTTGGAATAGACGAATTTCCATATAAATCGAAAATGGAATCAACTAATGATTGATTCTTTTCTTTCGTTCTTCCGGAACTCATAAATATAATCAATCCTAAGGTGATATTACTTTCATCGATTATGATTACATCAAAATTGATGGAGGGTATTGATTATCCTTCAAAATCATCGATTATGTCAAGTATCTTGCATAAATGTTTTTTAATTTAGGGATTTAATAATTTAACCGATTTTTCTTTTCTTTTGCTATATATAACAATGAGGTAGAATCTATGAACACTTTTCTGTACACATTATCTCACATGAGTTGCGCCATTTTTTTATAAGTTTCGAACAATAATACTCCCTCCGTTCCAATTTAGATGACGTTGTAGAGTTTTTCACAGAGATTAAGAAACATCAAAGAGAATAATTTTTTTCCAAATTTGCCCATATTAATACCTTTCTAAAAATTTAAACATCCTAGTTTTTTGTTTCTAGATTCTACTATAAATTATGAATCCCCATATAATTCAACTTGGGATGACCAAATATCCTAAGATAATAGAGATTAGATTTAAAATCTTAAATTAGATTAATTATCTCTCACTGATAACAAGGGCAATGAATGTTATATGGTGATTCCAAAGCAGGGATAAATCAGTGAGAATTTGGAGAAAATAGCTAAACTCTCATCTATTTTGGAACATACAAAAAACCCTAAAACATCATCTAAAGTGGAACGGAGGGAGTAAATTATAAGTTAATGTCTTGACAATATGTTCCTTTTATTTTTCAATAATTTCAAACAATATTAGATTATATGTTAATGTCTTGATAATATGTTCCCCTTATATAAATCTATGTCCCTACCAGAAATGACTATAATCTGAAATGTATGTGAAATAATTCCAAAGTATGTTTGGTTAGATTAAGTTGGATAATAAAAGTATACATTAATTTCACCAACTCAAGTTCCGTATTTATATGTTTTAAACCTGTACACAACAATTAAAGCCGAACCATGTTTAAGAATCGTTATATTTGTCTCCCAGGGGTGTGAAGTAACATACATTGGACAACAAATAAAACTGCAACAAAACTTTTGAAGAAAGGTGCTACGCATATTTGTCTTAATAAACCACCGACTCATGTCCAAAAACTCAATTACATCAAACATTTTTTTTTTTTTGCGGAAAAAAAAAAGAGATTATATTAAGGTTGCGTTTGATAATATAAAAAGGAAACAATTCCATGAACATTTTATTTCATGAAATCTGTTTCTTCGGGGGCAAGGGAAGACTTCCCATATAATTCCATGGATTTTACTTTAAAACACACTTTAGACCATGTTATGTTTACAATTCGATGGAAATGTATTTTCGATCAAACGATGAAAAGCACGTTATTTTTATGGAAATAGATTTTTGATCAAATGACGAAAAATACTTTATTTCAATGGATAGATGACTAGTTCCATGGAATTAACTCCTATCAAACGCAACCCAAGGAAAATAGAACCACAATAGAGTCTACAACACTGTTGTTTATACCCACTATCAATATCGGAAAAGCTTACAAGTCTAGTGCACTAACCCAAAAGGAGGCTCCAGAAATTTCTACACGACCTGCATCCCAAGTTACTTGATAGGAAAGTCTATACAAATATATAAATACATGGATCTTAATTCTAAGAAAATATGAAATTCTAGGTTAGCTAACCAGAAGAAAAACCAATGTAATACATATATCAATAAAATATCTCCCTACGGGGATTTATCCGTGGATATTGACATATCTCGCATAACCACGTTAAATTCTTTGACTTCTATATTAATCATTAATTCTTTTTCTAACCCTAACTTGGCATCATCATCATCATCACCAATCATGTTTTGTGTGTAAAAATAATTTCTAGTACAAACAAATAATTTCTAGCACAAACAACTGCTTATGTAAATTGTAAAACAAAGCCACCCACAATAACCTTGTCAAATCTTGCTTTAAAAAAAGTTCTTATTCCACCTCAGCAACTAGCAAATATGACCAACTATTATTCTATTACACATGTAATGGATTGCAGTTTCGGGACCATATATAACGAGCATCACCCGTGCTTAAAAAGAAAACCAGAAATCACCCTTTTAATTCTACGATATATCGCAACAATCATATCAAGTAAAGATCGATTTCCCGACATATCATCCTCCCATCCATGGTTTTGGTTTGGTTCTTGTGGCGGCTCTTGGATCGTAACTACTAGTTGGTCCTTGACCTTGTGCTTGAAACACAAAGAGAAAAATAGCAAAAAACGAAATCCAACTTTAGTAATAAATTATCATAAATGTAGCTACGAAACAACAAACGAGTGCGACTAAAACCCGGTAATGCATAACCAAACCCCAAACGTAAATACTCAAAAACAAATCCTTCCGCAATGGAAGAAAAATATAAATAAAATACCTTCATCCTTTCAAAGACTTCACTTCTGCATGATTGTCCGTTTTCGACATTGACGGTGTTGACAAGTGACATCAATTGTTCAACCTGGCTTTTGCGTTGGGTTTCTTCTTTGGTTCTATTATCAAAAAGAACACTTCTGTTTTTGCAAAGCTGGAGTACTCTCTGCGTAACATCCAAAAAGTAATAAATTTATTATGGCTACTAACCAATTGGATTGGTGAGAGATTTGTAAATGATTGGTTGTTGTTTATACAATGGGTTGCACTGATACGGACACGGATACGAACAAATTTTCATAAAACTAAGACGCGTTGTGAAATATGTATTATTATTATTATTATTATTATTTTTACAAAATCAGTCAGGCTTCATCAATCAAGTTGTCATAAGAGAACTTTATTTCTTTTTTTACTTTTTGTATGTTTGTAGAATTTTTTTTTTTGCTGATCATGTCATGCTCACCCTCGTTTTTTTTATGTTTGTAGTAAGAAGCCACAGGTTGACCAAGAACTTATTTTTGAAGATAAAATAAATAACACATAAGAATTCTTTTTCAAGCAAATTGATAAAAATTATTTATAATCATAAGGGTTGTTAAAATAATACAACCTTAAAGATATTGTACACTAATAAAAGATTGATCAAGCTTATATTGTTTTATATTGTTTTGGTCTGGCTCATCAAAAATAAAATAATATATTTATGATTTAATTTATTGTAAGTTTTTACCAATAAAAAATTATATATACAAACTTTTCATAATATAAGTAAATATAATCGTAAACTTAGACACATGTCGAGTTATTTTTTTCTTCTAATTAGACATTTATTAGAACTGCACACTGCTAAATTTCATGTGATGACGTCACGACACAACTTATTTCTGATATTCAAATAAAACAATACATATAAACAAAATCAGGTTTTAGTAAACATTTATATATGCTTCAAAAAAAAAAAAAAAAAAAAAAAAAAAAAAACATTTACATTAAAGTAGTTTGTGACATGCATTTGATATTACCTCTAAAAGATGCCCCGAGTTTTGAAAGTTAATGAAAATGCCCTTAATCTTGAAAAATTTCCATCCAACCTAGTTAAGCTGTTAATTTGGAAAACATGTGACTTCTCACGTTGGATAGATCATGTAGGATAAAATAACGAAATCTCCCTTTATGGTTGTTAGGGTGGTGATGGTGGTGGTACCAGCGGTTCAGGTGTTGGTTCATGTGGTGGTGATGACGGTGGTGGTACTGGTACTGGTTCATGTAGTGGTGGTGGAGGTGGTAGTGACGTTGGTGGTGATGTTGGTGATAGTGGTGGCAATGGTACATGCAGTTGTGGTGGTGACGGCGATGGTTGATGTTTTGATGGTGGTAGTGGCGGCAGTGGTGCTTCAGGTGGTAGTGTCCTTTTTATGATTTTTTTTTTCTGTTTTAAAAAATATAAGTTATATTAGGTATATTTTAGACCCTTTCTTACTCTTTTGAGAGAATCTTCAATAAAAGGTGCAAAATATCTTACGTGAAATTTTTATTTAGTGCTTTTATTTATGGGTCTATCCAGAGAGCAAATTTAGGACCTTATGTCTAAAAAATTAACTCCAATTGTAGAGGATTTTATTCCTTAGAATTAGTTATTGAAAGAGAAAACATGATGTGGAGATGCATCCTGAGAGGTATAGTTAACACTTTCTTCAAGATCTTCCTATTTAGTATGGCATCATTCTGCCTTCTCATTTAGTATGACATCCCTTCGATTTGTAGGACCTCATCGTTGTCGTGGCTGGCTCTATGCAAAACCTAAGGGCAGCAAAATCCAAGTTTGGCATTGGGGGTATTCATAAAAATTTAGTAAACTTGAGTACTCATTTAAGAAACTACATAAATATTTGGGGCAGAAATTTTGATTAATATAAATACTTGGGGACTTCATGGTTAAAGTTAAACTCGTCAAATTTTTTGAGTTTTAACGGAAAACTCATTTCCCTTTTGCCTTTTTCTTTTGGATTGTTGGAGCCTAAAATGAATGAGAAAGGTGAATCTCTAATATGATTTCATTTCCCACTTTTTTTAATTCTTAAACACATATATAAATAGAAAAACGTAGGGTTTAATCGGCTTCTCTTAAATATAGCACATGCTATTATTTATAACCCACATAAAATAACTCATAAATTTAACTAAACAGATTCTTATAATTATTAACATAACCCATAAAAGTTTACACAATTTTTATATATATCCCAAAATAAATTTTCAAACTCCTAAATCAAAAAAATGCATAAATCTATTTATATAATTTTCATAATTAAAGTTATGTAAGATGTATGGCATAATTAATGATTTTTAAGAATACTAATCATGGTTGGGAGAAAAGAGCATCATCTTGGAATACTTTTATAGAATAATAGTGCTTATGGAGTTTTAGAAAATTTATTTTTTGGAGAAAAATCAAAACATTATTTGATTAAGTTTCAGTCTTTGATTGATACTGTTGTGGAAATTAGTAATTAGAATATATAACCTGAACTGATATTACAGTAATCATGATTTATGAAAAATAACAGATATTACTGTAATCATGATTTATAAAAAATAACATCATTTGAAAGAAAATATGAAAAGTTGGGTTTAGTTTGTTTTGGGGAAAGTAAAAATTAAGATTTATTATTGAGCGATTTGTAAGATTGGATGTATAAAAGAAAAGCTAGGGTTTATATTTTGATTGGGTTTTGATTTTGGGGAACTATAATGATAAAAAGATTAAGACATGTTTGGTAATTTCGGCTTTTCATTTTAGCTTAAACTTTTTGGGTTATAATTAATAAAAGTGTGGACTACATTGGAGAGAAGCCTTATATTTTGGTTAGAAGGTTGGGGTTTTTTGGTCGAACTAATTATGTTGACATAATTAATTCAACTATTATTTAGGGCTTATCTTATTATTAGAGTTGTGTTAAAAAAATAAATTAGGGGTGGATTAGGGTATAATTATTTTTTTCAGCTTCGGGACAGAAAAATTACAAGAACGACCTTGTGGACGGTTTTATTTTACATGGGGTCCAAAATCCTACGTGTCTTATAATAATAAAATTATAACATTGTGTTTGGAGTCTTGGAGATGCTCTGATGGTTATCATTTTAAACCCCATTGACCAGTTAACTAGGTGGCATGAAAAATTTAACACAAAATTGGTTAAAAAGACCAAAAATAACATTTCCTGGGTGAAAAGGACAAATGATTTAGATACTGTTTAAATGGACAAAAATTTAAAAATAGGAAGGATGTAACCAGTTTCATCCTGTCCATTTTCAAATATTTTTTTTTTATTTTTATTTTACACAGGATGCATCCAGTTTCATTCTTGCTATTTTTTAAGTTTAAGCCAGGATGAATCCAGTTTCATCCTTGCTATTTTTTTTTGTCCATTTCACCCATAAAATTTTTTACTCGTCCATTTGAACCGTGTTTAATTTTTTTTGGACAAATGACCCATTTTCCGAAAATTTAATGTATAGGGGTATTTTTTCATTTTTCAAAACTCGGGACATTTTTCTAAGGTACCCTTGCACTCTATTTATCCCCCAAAAATCTTGATCGACTAACAGAAAAACTGTATAAAGATACAGAAAGAAACATGTATGTGGAAAAACCTGTAAAGAAGGGGGACACGTAGACAAGTATTCAGGGAAGGTCATATCCAGTTCATCACCAGCAGTAAAAACGATGATCATGTAATTAACGATATCCGCGCCGAAAATCCCACTCAAAGTATCAATAACACCTTCTTCTTCAGTCGAAAACCGAGATTTAATCGAACAAACCAAAATGAATCCATCAATGCCATCCTTGGCAAGACTGCTGCATTCGACAAGCACATCCAATATGTAATCAGCACCTCTCGACGATTCAAATAAGCCTGAAAAAATACCTCCGATATGTTCAATTAACTCTTTTCCTTGCAGCGAAAAAAAGAGAGAATGGGAACACGAGTGCAAGTATACCTGGTGTGTCAATGACTTTAACTACTTGACCATCATCCAGCGAAGTTTTCTTCATTTGGCATTTAGTTGTGACACCAGAAGCAGAAATCCTAGAAACAAATTCCTTCTTTCCAATGATGCTATTACCTACAGCGCTTTTTCCATTCCCAACTCTTCCAAACAGAACTAAGGTTCTTGCTTGTCTTGATATGGCACCGGGTACTACCGGATCTTCTATGAGGAAATTTGAACCTTCCATTCTCCTAACAAAGATGAAATTCAAATCAATAAACGAAAAAATATCAATAATCAATCAACATAACTAATTTAACTCCTTCAAAAAAAAACATAACTTATTTAAGTACACATGACAACTAATTATTTAACTGTAGGGTAGTCCTTACGTAGTTGAATAAAGAGCTCTTGAATAAAACCCTTAAAAAGAAAAGTGTTACTGTTTTAGCAGATTTAAAATGGTTTCGGGCATCTCTATTATATATATTAGATGCCAGAGGCAGCAGTGGGCCCTCATCGAAAATCAGAACAATTCGATTCAAACTAATTTTAGGGTGCGTTTGGCACGGAGGTAATTGAGGGTGGAGTTCAGTCAACAGGAGGAGTCAAGGGTTGAGTTGAATTCCAAGGTGTTTGGCATGAGTGGAATTGGAACTCCAGGGAGTTGAAACTCCATTCTGCAGTGGAAAATCAAATGACACCTCCCCATGCAATTTGAAACTCCATCCTTTCAACTCGACTGGTTGACCATATTGACATTTCAACTTTATTTCTTTATTTTCTTATTTAAACAGTATCTGAGTTTTTATAATTAAAAATTTACTTTGGTAATTAATATATAATTTTATATTGTTTTTTTTGTATTTTTAATTATTTATTTTTAAAATTAATTTAATAATATTATTTTAAATATTTGTAGTTAATTTTTTATATTATATTATAAATTTATTATTTATATTATATTATAAATTTATTATTTAAAAAATTAAATTAATTTATTATTTTAAATATGATGCAAGAACAAAAGGGAATATCTCAGAAACAAGATGCTATCTTGCAACAAAACCTACAATATCAACAAAAGAATGATGCTTCTGTTAGAGACTTACAAATGCAGATGGGGCAAATGGCGACTGATATGAATTTGTTAAAAACACAAACATCAACAAAGTTACCATCACAACCTTTTGTGAATCCAAGAGAGCAGGTCAATGCCGTAACTCGAAGAAGTGGAAGACAAATGGAAGAGCCAAAGCAGCAACAAGTGGTTCATGACGACATTGAGAAGGAAGTAGAAGCGAAAACCGTACCAAAGGAAAAGCCAACCTCAAACGGCCAACCTAAGGACACGGTTCCCACCTTTACCACACCACCTCCTTTTCCTAGTCGTTTTGCCAAGTCAAAGAAGCAAGCTCAAGACAAGGAGATCATGGATATTTTCAAGAAGATACAAATAAACATTCCATTTATTGAGGCCATCGTAACCGTACCTGGTATGCCAAGGTTTTAAAGGATTTATGCACAAGGAAGGATAAGTTGATTGCTAATAAAATTACTCAGGTGGGTGAAAGTGCTACAGCTATGTTACTGAAGAAGATGCCTGTTAAGTGTGAAGATCCTGGTGGCTTCACGGTGCCAATTATTATTGGTAATCGACGATTTGAGCGTGCTCTACTTGATTTGGGAGCATCCATAAGTGTTATGTCAGCCGATGTTTACGAATCTCTGAATCTTGGACCTTTGAAAGAGGCAAAGATTACTATTCAATCGGAAAACAAGTCCAATATATATCTTAAGGGAGTCGTGGAGGACGTGTTAGTTCAAGTGAATCAGTTAATCTTTTCGGTTGATTTCTACATTGTGGATATGCAAAATGGTGATAATTGTTCATCTACTTTGTTACTTCTTGGGAGACCGTTTATGAAAACTGCAAATACGAAGATTGATGTGGACAATGGTACACTCACTATGGAATTTGATAAGGAGATCATTCGCTTCAACATATTTGAGGCCATGCGTTATCCTAGTGATGTGCACTCCACTTTCTATATTGATGTTATTGGTTCGTTGGCATAACAAATGTTTGATTTGAGCAATGAAGACGAACTTGGAGTTGTGTTGCGAAATAGCATTGATTTGGACGTTCATGGGCAGCCGAATTTGGACGTCGACTTAGTCAAAGAGCTAGTGGAGATGTGTGGTGCTTTAACAGCATTACAAGAAGCTCGAACGGGTAATATCTCTTATATTTGTTTACTCGTAACTAATGAGGTTCCTTTACCTTCTATTGTGCAGGCACCTAAACTAGAATTGAATCCTCTTCCCGATCACTTAAAGTATGCTTACTTGGGTGATAAAGAGGAGCTTCAGGTCTTTATAAGAAGAACGTCTACTTCGGGTTCAAGGAGCACAAAATGACCATTGGTTGGACAATTGCTGACATTAAAGGCATTAGTCCATCAATGTGCATGTATAGAATCCTTATGGAAGATGATAGCAAGCTGGTACCTGATGCTCAGCATAGGCTTAACCTCCCAATGATGGAGGTCGTGAAGAAAGAGATCCTCAAATTACTAAGTGTGGGGGTGAAGACTACATTTACTTGTCCGGAGGATCAAGAGAATACTACATTTACTTGTCCTTTCGGTACATTTGCATATAGAAGAATGCCATTTGGTCTTTGCGATGCGCCTGCCACTTTTCAGAGATGTATGGTCAGTATATTTTCTGACTACGTGGAAAACATCATTGAGGTATTTATGGATGATTTCAGTGTTTATGGTGATTCATTTGATATTTGTTTAAATAATCTCGAACTCGTTCTTAAAAGATGCATAGACACTAATCTTGTTTTAAACTAGGAGAAATGTCATTTTATGGTAAACCATGGTATAGTGCTCGGTCACATCGTGTCCTCTCAAGGGCTCGAGGTGGAAAAAGCAAATATGGACCTGATTAGAAACTTACAATACCCCACTTCGGTGAGGGAGATTCGCTCGTTTCTTGGTCATGCAGGTTTTTATAGGCGGTTTATCAAAGATTTATCCAAAATCTCAATGCCGATGTGCAAATTGTTGCAAAAGGAGGTTACCTTTAACTTCGATCAGGAGTGCAAGGATGCCTTTGATAAATTGAAGGATATGTTGACTATCGCACTAATTATTCAGTCACCGACGGAGTTTGTCGTTCGAGTTAATGTGTGATGCAAGTGATTATGCAATCGGAGTCGTTTGCAGGTCGAGAAAGTAGACAAGAGGTCGCATGTGATTTATTATACATCAAGGACCCTTAATGAAGCTCAAATCAACTACTCAAACACTGAAAAGGAGTTGCTGGCTATAGTATTTGCATTAGAAAAATTCAGAGCTTATTTAGTGGGTACAAAAGTGATTGTATATTTTGATCATTCAAAGACTTCGGTACCTATTGAAAAGGAAAGAGGCCAAGCCAAGACTCATAAGATGGATTCTTTTGCTCCAAGAATTTAGTATTAAAATCAGAGATAAGAAAGGTATCGAGAATACTGTTGCGGATCATCTTAGTAGACCTATTGACTCCGAAGAAGAAATTCCCTTACAGGATCGTTTTCCAGACGAGCAACTCTTCTCGATTGAAGAATCAACACCTTGGTATGCTGATATAGTAAACTATTTGGTTACAAGGAAATTACCTAGTACGATGTCTAATTTTCAAAAGTTAAAGCTTAAGAAAATAGACAAATAGTATGTGTGGGATGAGCCCTACTTGTGGAAATATGGTGATTTTCAGATTATCCGCAGGTGCGTACCTAACTCTGAATTTCAATCAATTATATCTTTTTGTCATTCCTATGCTTGTGGTGGTCACTTTGGTTCTAAACGTACCACTCTCAAAGTTCTTGAGAGTGGTTTTTATTGGCCTACCCTATTCGAGGATGCATATGCTTTTTGCAAATCTTGTGATAGATGTCAACGAACGGGCAATCTAGGTGCTCGAAATCAAATGCCACTCACACCGATTCTCCATGTAGAGATTTTCAATGTGTGGGGTATTGATTTTATGGTCCCTTTTGTTAATTCGAATGGAAAATATTATATATTTCTTGCTGTGGATTATGTTTCTAAATGGGTGGAAGCTAAAGCTACCGCTACTAATGATTCTCAAGTTGTTTGTGAGTTTTTGAAGGAATATATTTTCTCTAGACATGGTACACCAAGAGTGGTTATCAGTGATGGAGGCTCACATTTCAAGAAATCCTTCCATGCTCTCTTCAAGAAGTACAAAATTACACACAAGGTTGGCACGCCATATCACCCACAAACTAGTGGGCAAGCTGAAATTTCAAATCGTAAAATTAAGTCCATTCTGGAGAAAACTGTCAATACTACGAGAAAAGATTGGAGCTTCAGGCTTAATGATGCACTTTGGGTGTATAGAACGACGTATAAGACACCAATTGGTATGTCTCCATATCGATTGGTTTATGGAAAAGCTTGTCATATCCCAGTTGAACTTGAGCATAAGGATTTTTAGGCGGTAAAGATGTATAACATGGAGTATGATGAAGATGGGAAACAAAGGAAGCTACAAATAAATGATCTAGAGGAAATACGTAATGATGCTTATGAGAGCTCTCGTATATATAAGGAAAAGATAAAGCTATTTCATGACAAAATGATTTCTCGAAAAAGTTTTGTTGTGGGGAAGAAAGTTCTTTTATTTAATTCTCGTTTTAAGTTATTTCCTGGAAAACTAAGGTCCCGATGGGTGGGACCATTTGTTGTTACTAATGTTTTTCCTCATGGTGCAGTTGAAATAACTAGTCCTAAAACTGGAAAAGTTTTCAAGATCAATGGCCATAGACTGAAACCATACTACGAGAACTTCACTACAGTGGATGTTGATAAGATGATTTACTTCCTCTGGAGGAGTAACATGGAGAATGCCAAGTCGGGCTGAGGACGTAAAACTAAGCGCTAAATGGGAGGCAACCCATCAGTTTTGTATCTCTATCTTTTGTATTTTATTTTTCTTAGCTTTTCATATCATATTTTGATTTCCCACCTTGACTTTACTTAGGAAGAGTCAATTACATTGAGGACAATGTAAAGTTTAAGTGTTGGGGAGTGTTTGGATATTTTGCATATAGATTTTTTTTTAGCCTTTTTGAGTCGATTTTTCAAAATTTTGAAAATTTTTGCATAAAAAACCTCAAACTTTTAGTGATTTTAGAGTCACTAGCATACGTCTAGGTATGTTTGCATAGAGATTCTGACCGACATAACTGAAATTGGAAGTGTTAGAGAACTAAGTTAGGATCTTCCATGTTAGAGTGTTAAATAATGGATTTAATCATGCCGGTGATGCAAATTAGGAGCAGAGAGAAATGCATTATTAGAGTTGCTGATCAATCATTAGTGGAGACTACCCATTTTCAAATCAACAGAGGCACCAGACCAAATTTCTTTGTAGCTGACTAAAGAGCTTTCTTTTGAGTGTGTGTCACCGTACGTTAATTCCGGGTAGAATGGTGAGCTACCCAGCCTCCCACCAATATAAGCACTACTCTTTGATCTCTTGAGTGCTAATTTTGTCAATCATAAGGATGACGTCTATAAATGAACACCACCTTCTTGTAGTTTGATTTGCAGTTAGCACCATTGTCTCTCTCGCCAACAACAGATCCATAGAAACATCATCATCATCAACAAGGGAGCGACATCAAAATCTACAAGGAAAGTTGAAGACGTTTAAGGTTTACAAGCAACAATTCAAGGAAGAGAAAAAAATTTCATATCCAAGTAAAGCAACATACAATGAGCAGATTTTTATATATGTTGAAGACTTACACATAAGGAGCGTAAATTATATCCAAGTATGAAGACTTATTTGAAAGAGCGAAGAAAATCATAAGATGAGAGTTATTGAAGTTTATGATACGAAGGTGTTTATGGGTGAAAATCGTTTCTGCCGATTTCGGTAATTTCGGTGGGTGAGTGAGAAACTGATTCAAACCCTAAACAAATGTGCTGCACGTGAGCACTTTATAGATTCGAGAGATCAATCTGTACAAGTCCGGCCTAAACCAAGAAATGGCCATTCCAGACTTGCTTCGGTCACAAAGTGGAGGAGAAGGGTTGATTTGGGGAGGGAAGCAAAGAAAGGTGTTGAGGAGAGTAATATCTCGACTTGTATCAGAAAGTGAAAGCTTAGGAAGCTTGCAAGAGATGAAAGATTTTTTGGGAGAGCTTGCAAAGTTGCCTTTCGAGAGTGTAAGTGTAGTATATTTCTCCCGACCGAGACTTGTTGTCTGGTGGAAATAGGTAAGACCTATTTATACAAGTCGAGATTGAAACGCACTCGGCCTCATGAAGGAAGAGAGTAAAGGGTGAAATAATGGGAGGAGGTGGTAACCGCATGGTTTAATGGGTGAAAACGTTTTTCACCATTATTTCCTCTTTTATTTGACCGCTTTATTCCTTTTCACGCTTTCTTAATGTGAGCGTAGTGTACGCTGCATGTTGTGACCGCCAAACCAAAACCTAAAAAAAGCATCCCCGGTTTGTGTTGATGTCTCGAGTGTTGGTTGCATCTTGAGTGCAAGTGGCGCTGCTAGTGGCGCGTGTGGCATATGCCAATGGCATGTGCGGAATGCCTTGGTGGTAGGTTGCACGGTTTGCAAGTTTTGAATACTAGCGTGTGCGTTTGGCATGTGCCAATGGCATGTGCGGAATGCCTTGGTGGTAGGTTACACGGTTTGCAAGTTAGGCTACCAGCGTGTGCGTTTGGGCATGTGCCAATGGCATGCGTGGCCATTAGGGCCGTGACCTTGATAGGGAAGCTAGCTAGCGAGCATGTTGGCATGTGCCAATGACATGCGGGGCCGTTAGGGCCGTGACCTTGATAGGGAAGCTAGCTAGCGAGCATGTTGGCATGTGCCAATGGCATGCGGGGCCGTTAGGGCCGTGATAGGGAAACTAGCTAGCGAGCATGTTGGCATGTGCCAATGGCATGCGGGGACGTTAGGGCCGTGACCTTGATAGGGAAACTAGCTAGCGAGCATGTTGGCATGTGCCAATGGCATGCGGGGCCGTTAGGGCCGTGACCTTGATAGGGAAGCTAGCTAGCGAGCATGTTGGCATGTGCCAATGGCATGTAGGGCCGTTAGGGCCGTGATAGGGAAACTAGCTAGCAAGCATGTTGGCATGTGCCAATGGCATACGGGGCCGTTAGGGCCGTGACCTTGATAGGGAAGCTAGCTAGCGAGCATGTTGGCATGTCTTTGGCATGTGCCAATGGCACATGCGCCATGTTGACCTAGTTGCAAGTCTTGCAAACCTAGGGCACTATGTTGGGCGTGGGCCAAAGGCATAGCGGCTTGGAAATATGGCTTGCGACACGTGTTGGCATGTGCCAATGGCACGTGCGGCCATGTTGACCTAGTTGCAAGTCTTGCAACCCTAGGGCGCTATGTTGGGCGTGGGCCAAAGGCATAGCGGCTTGGAAGTATGGCTTGCGACACGTGTTGGCATGTGCCAATGGCACGTGCGGCCATGTTGACCTAGTTGCAAGTCTTGCAACCCTAGGGCGCTATGTTGGGCGTGGGCCAAAGGCATAGCGGCTTGGAAGTATGGCTTGCGACATGTGTTGGCATGTGCCAATGGCACGTGCGGCCATGTTGACCTAGTTGCAAGTCTTGCAACCCTAGGGCGCTATGTTTGGCGTGGGCCAAAGGCATAGCGGCTTGGAAGTATGGCATTGTTGCCATGGTGCGCAGGGTGCGGCTTGGTTTGGCATGGTTGCCATGGTGCGCAGAGTGCGGCTTGGTTTGGCACGGTTGCCATGGTGCGCAGTATGCGGCTTGGTTTGGCATGGCTTCCATGGTGCGCAGTATGCGGCTTGGTTTGGCATGGCTGCCATGGTGCACAGTATGCGGCTTGGTTTGGCATGGTTGCCATGGTTGCCATGGTGCGCAGTATGCGGCTTGGTTTGGCATGGTTGCCATAGTGCGCAGTATGCGGCTTGGTTTGGCATGGTTTCCATGGTGCGCAGATGCGGCTTGGTTTGGCATGGTTGCCATGGTGCGCAGTATGCGGCTAGGTTTGGCATGGTTGCCATGGTGCGAAGATGCGGCTTGGTTTGGCATGGTTGCCATGGTGCACAAAAGATGCGGCTTGGTTTGGCATGGTTGCCATGGTGCTGTGAGATGAGGCTTGGTTTTGCATGGTTGCCATGGTGCGCAGATATGCGGCTTGGTTTGGCATGGTTGCCATGGTGCGCAAAGATGCGGCTTGGTTTGGCATGGTTGCCATGGTGCGCGAGATGCGGATTGGTTTGGCATGGTTGCCATGGTGCGCTGATATGCGGCTTGGTTTGGCATGGTTGCCATGGTGCGCGAGATGCGGCTTGGTTTGGCATGGTTGCCATGGTGCGCAAAGATGCGGCTTGGTTTTGGAATTAGGGTTACGTGTGAAAACCCTAACTGGTATTTTTGAAAAATACCCCTATTAATTATTTACACCGAGTTAAATGCTCTTAGTTAATGTGTTGCGGGTAACACTAGGTCATGGGGTTTTACGATTTTACCCCTTGTCTAAAATCCACCATCAACATTAAGTCCCCTGCTTAGCTCGGAACAGGGGTTTTGTTGCGAGGTAAGCATAAGATGGTGACAAACTATTTAACAACAACCCGTAAAGAAAATTGAAAGAGGCTTGTCTGACCTTTTATAAATAGGATTTGGAATCTTTTCCTCTGGTAGTTTTGCACAAATCGGGAGGCTGGCACAATTGGTGGGCCCGGTGCGGCTTGGGCGATGTTGGGAAGTTGGCGCAATTGGTGGGGCCGGTCTGATCTTGGAAACCATGCTTGCAAGCATGACTTGGGCGACATTGGGAAGTCGGTCTAATCTTGGAAACCATGCTTGCAGGCGTGACTTGGGCGACCGTTGGGAGGTCGGCGCAATTGGTGGGGCCGGTGCAACTTGGAAGTCGTGCTTGCAGGTGTGACTTATGTAGAGAGGGAGTAGGCGTTTCTTGATAAACAAAGTTTCCTTATTTTTCTTTACTTTCCGTGCGGCTTCAATTAGGGCATTGTTCATGCTAAGATCTGAAAGCGTTACGTCCCTCATTGCTTCCTTTCCTTTTTTAGAATCCCGTATTTATACCCAACGTAATTGCATCATCTCCTCGTTTGAGAAAGGGTTCTTCTTGTTGAGTTTCTCTCTTTGTCATGTCGCATGAGAGACGAACCATCTTATAACCAGACCAGTGTTCTCCGGATGAAGGCGAGGTCCGACTCTGGCAGAGCATCCCAACAAAGGTTATTCGGGTTAAGAAAATCATACCGGTATGTTTTCTTCTTCTTTCGTAGACCGACGTACGCTTTACGGCTTGTTTGATGAATGGAAAATTTTCCTTTGTGTTGAGATATCCCGTTGGAGCATGCGTTCATTGTTATCGACGAGGATGACCTAGTCGTTTCCCTCCCTTCAAATCCAACCTTGTTGGATCGCTGCAGACTTGGAGAACGCCGATTTAGGGATCTCTTGTCATGAATACCCCTATGCGGAGTTCGTCGTTTGAGACTCGTATGAGGTGTCTCTCCTCCAATTATCGGAATGTTGGCGGTTTCTGGTGCGGAAAGAATTCGTGGTCCTTTATACGAGGATATGGAAGACATACGGCCATGTCGCTACCGGGAGCGTAGTGAAGTGTTGTTCGTCCGCCTTGGTTTCCGTAGTGAACTTGTCTTTTGCCAATGATTGTTGAGATGGAGAATTTGTCCATCCCGTCTTTGCTTGCGGTGAGGCTCTGGCTTGCAGGAAGGAGTGGCGTTGAAGCGAAATTGAAGCGAAGCCGCTGCTGGAGAACGCTGATGCGTAGCTACTTCTGGAGAGAACGTTGATGCGGAGCTACTTCTGGAGAGAATGTTGGAACGACGTCTTGCAACTTTCGTGAGCCTTGACGGTTACCATTCGAAGTCGGAGGTCGCGTCACGTTCACGTCAAACTCGACATCCCTCAAGAGAACAGAGGTTAGAGTCCCCAGTTTCATCTATCGATCGTGCTTTCTAGGAGAGGTTGGGGTTTGGGAACGGCTTCCCTGGCTGGAAGCGCCTGCTTTCCTGATGCAGTGAGGTTGAGGGGTGCAAAATATATCTTGACGCTACGCCTTGGAGAAACATAGAATCTCACATAACCGTTTCATCATAGACTGTACGACTTTGTGGGTGAAGTTCCCATTGTGCGGGTCCTGACGGGAGAAGGGTCTATGTGAACTCAGGAGAGTTGTTGATTTCCCTTGCTTTCGATTTTTGAGAAGTCCTTCCCGATCTTCATGTGTGACGAAATTGGATTGCTTATTCCCTTCTACTGGGCGTCTAAGAGCAACGCGAGCCTCTTCATCTATAAATGCACGTCCTGCTGAAGTATCTTTTGTATTTTCATCAAATCAACAATTCTAAAAGAAGGTCGGCTTCTTCCGGATCTTCCAGTATCTTGCCTTGAGGGTGGAGTAGCGTCTCTGTGACGGTTGAAGTTGCCATGCTTGAATAACCGTTGGGGTGGCGGAAGCGGCCGGTTCGGTGATAGTAAGTGTATCGTGCAGAGATGACATGGTTTTGATCACGAAGGCTTCGGAGCCATGGCGCTGTTTGAAGGGCAAGGATGGTGCTGGAAGGGCGCAAGTTGTTAGCTCTGGAAAGATGCAAACTCTTAGCACAGAGTGTGGTACTGCGGCTGGCATGCGCGTGCGGCATGTGTGCCTGGCATGTGCGTCTGGTAAGCGTGTATGGTAAGCACGTCTGGTAAGCGCGTCTTGCAAGCGCTTCTTTTCTTTCTTCTTCTGTTTCTTCTTTTGAAAAATGTCTAATCTCAAGTTCGCAGGAGGAATCCGGTTCGGAGGATGATTCTGGGGTAGAGCCACACAAAAACTTGCCTTTGGTGACCACCGCTGGTGACTTGGAGATGGGCGTTAGCCAATTGCCGGGCACAGATGTGGCTCAAACGGCGGATGATTCTCTGATGGTTGCTGCCGTAGACATGGAAGAAAACCCTTTGCGAGTTGTGAGGCCAGGTGCAGGCGCCTTTTTGATCCTCCGTACTTGGTTCCTTATCCAGGTCATGTGCTTTGGTTGGCGGCTTCAGGTGCGGCTAAGCACGAGGCATTGTATACTGGATCTGGGAGAAGTACGGACATATGGCCACAACCAAGAAAGTCACTAGTCGATTTGCACTGGTTAAGCGTGTGGAAGAGGCTTTATCTTCCATCGAGGATATGCGTGAGGTGACTGGTCACACCGTTTCTGAAGTCGTTATTGCCGACTGGGAGCACCATCGCGACGTGTGCGTAGAAAAGGAGTTCAACACTTCGTGGTTTGTCGAAGGCCTTTCCGAGATCCAAAAGTTGAAAGATGCAGCAATCGAAAGCCTTTCCGCCGAGGAGATTGCACGACAGGAGGTGGAACTCGAAAAGCTTTCCAAGATGTTGACTATGAACGCGAGCGGCTCTTGAAGATGCAAAGTTGACTTTCTCCAAGAAGAGCAGACTTGTTGGTTGATTTTCCTTGAACGTTTCCGTTAATCTTTCATTTAGGTTCTTTTTTTTTTTTTTTTTTGAAAGACATATTGGATGCCTGGTTCAAAGCTTGACCTTTGATAGGCAGCTGGTAGCTTTTAGGGTATTGGATTATTTCCGGGATGAATGGTTTTGATAATATGACTCTGATTATGTTTTTCGAAAGGAATATTGCTTCTATGAGAGTGTGTGCTAGCAATAGGCACAAGACTCAACAGTATGAAGGTTTTACTAGGAACCTAAAAATAGATCGTATATCTTGCGCAGTTTAAATTTACTCACTTCATAGGTTTTGTGAACACGCCCCTCTCCATGTAAAAGGCGGTTTTGCTAGTAGCATCGCCAGTTAGTCCCCCGTTGCTGGTAGCATCTTCAGCGAGTCTCCAGTTTTCTGGTGTAGTTTTAACAACTGATAACCGGGTTGTCTCGGGCGGTTGAGTCTGAGGGAGTTGTAAGTCCCCAATCGCTGGTAAAGCATCTTCAACGAGTCCCAGTTTCGGTATAGTTTTACAACTGGTAATCAAGGCGTCCGGGGCAGTTGAGTCGGATCGAGTGGTAGCATCTTCGGCAAGTCCCCAGTTTTCTCGTGTAGTTTTATAACTAGTAACCGGGTTGTCTGGTAGTTGCATCGGATTGAGTCGCCTTCCCCAACCATCTTGACATCTGGGTCGAAGAACAAGATCGACAAATCGACATTGTAGCCAATAGATCAATCCTCCATTGTGGTCGCCAATTGTTTATGGGTGAAAATCGTTTCCGCCGATTTCGGTAATTTCGGTGGGTGAGTGAGAAACTGGTTCAAACCCTAAACAAATGTGTTGCACGTGAGCACTTTATAGATTCGAGAGATCAATCGTACAAGTCCGGCCTAAACCAAGAAATGGCCGTTCCGGACTTGCTTCGGTCACAAAGTGGAGGAGAATGGTTGATTTGGGGATGGAAGCAAAGAAAGGTGTTGAGGAGAGTAGTATCTCGACTTGTATCGAAAGTGAAAGCTTATGAAGCTTGCAAGAGATGAAAGCTTTTTGGGAGAGCTTGCAAAGTTGCCTTTCCGAGAGTGTAAGTATAGTATATTTCTCCGACCGAGACTTGTTGTCGGTGGAAATAGGTAAGACCTATTTATACAAGTCGAGATTGAAACGCACTGCCTCATGAAGGAAGAGAGTAAAGGGTGAAATAATGGGAGGAGGTGGTAACCGCATGGTTTAATGGGTGAAAACGTTTTTCACCATTATTTCCTCTTTTATTTGACCGCTTTATTCCTTTTCACGCTTTCTTAATGTGAGTGTAGTGTACGCTGCATGCTGGACCGCCAAACCAAAACCCTAAAGAAGCATCCCCAAGTTTGTGTTGATGTCTCGAGTGTTGGTTGCATCTTGAGTGCAAGTGGCGCCTGCTAGTGGCGCGTGTGGCATGTGCCAATGGCATGTGCGGAATGCCTTGGTGGTAGGTTGCACGGTTTGCAAGTTTTGGCTACCAGCGTGTGCGTTTGGCATGTGCGGAATGCCTTGGTGGTAGGTTACACGGTTTGCAAGTTAGGCTACCAGCGTGTGCGTTTGGGCATGTGCCAATGGCATGCGGGGCCATTAGGGCCGTGACCTTGATAGGGAAGCTAGCTAGCCAAAGCATGTTGGCATGTGCCAATGACATGCGGGGCCATTAGGGCCGTGACCTTGATAGGGAAGCTAGCTAGCGAGCATGTTGGCATGTGCCAATGGCATGCGGGGCCGTTAGGGCCGTGATAGGGAAACTAGCTAGCGAGCATGTTGGCATGTGCCAATGGCATGCGGGGCCGTTAGGGCCGTGACCTTGATAGGGAAACTAGCTAGCGAGCATGTTGGCATGTGCCAATGGCATGCGGGGCCGTTAGGGCCGTGATAGGAAACTAGCTAGCGAGCATGTTGGCATGTGCCAATGGCATGCGGGGCCGTTAGGGCCGTGACCTTGATAGGGAAACTAGCTAGCGAGCATGTTGGCATGTGCCAATGGCATGCGGGGCCGTTAGGGCCGTGACCTTGATAGGGAAGCTAGCTAGGCCAAACCACGTGGTTTGACCTTGATAGGCCAAACCACGTGGACTAACATCCACGTGGTTTGGCCTTTTAGACCTACATCCACGGGAAAGAGGTTATCTTTTATTAACAAAGGTCTTACCCTTAGATGAATTACAAATATCACTCAGAGTACTCCATCTTTCTTTAATCTCTCTCTAGAATTCTCTCTAGAAAGACCATCTAACATTACATGCCCATTTCCATATACATGGACTGGTATTTATAGACAGACTGGACTCGCAAATGTGTGACCCGATCTCGCCTAGCTAGTGACGCTTCGTACATCTTATTATTACTTCGGACGAACTCTTTGCTTCGTGGTGCCTTGCTCGGTTCTCCGTCTGAGTTATCTCGCCTTGTTCATTATCATATTGTTTCTCCTTGGAGAGCATCGTACTGCACCATCTTCGGGTTGTGTTATAGATCGTTAGAGTCATCAAATACGATGTACCTTTGTTCACAGTTTGTGTCACGCCTCTTCGATCCTTCATTAAATGCATTCCTTCTTTTTAGACTTGACCGTCTGAGCGGATTAGACCACTCCTTACACGCGTCAAACATGTAGCCTTGCGGAAGGCATCTCGATTCGGACGAAATCACTTTTTGGAGTATGATCCGATACACCTGTTGAAAATACGGGGGCTCTAAAAATCACACCCAACAATTCGTTTGGCAATCACAGAGGACTTTATCCAATATACTTTCTTGAGAATCAACTAGACAGGTCGGACTCAATCTAGAGAAAAGTATATCAAAGAGTTTATATCTCTGTCTCTTTATTCAAGCTGCAATCAAGCAAATAGAAATTTGAGAGCCCGATTGAATATTAGAGAAGTAACTTGAATGGTACCAAAGACTAATGTTCAAGGATCAATCAATTTCAATCAACAACCAATGGTTGGATTTCCCAATTGATCCATTCAATGCACAACCTGTGATATTTCAGTTATATAACAAAATATAGTGCGAAAAAGAAATAACACAGACATCAGAATTTTGTTAACGAGGAAAGCCGCAAATACAGAAAACCCCGGGACCTAGTGCAGTTTGAACACCACACTGTATTAAGCCGCTACAGACACTAGCCAGTACTACCAATGAACTTCGGACTGAACTTTAGTTATATCCTAACCAATCTCATAGTGATTCAAGGTACAGTTGCGCTCCTTACGTCTCTGATCCCACCAGGATACTACGCACTTCCCTTAACTGATCTCACCCACAACTAAGAGTTGCTACTATTGAAATAGATAAATTTGTCTCCCACAAAATTACCTATGAGTTTTCTTTCGTATTTTGATAAATCAAGGTGAACAGGAACCAATTGATAAACCTGACTTATATTCCCGAAAAACAACCTAGTATTATCAATCACCTCAAAATAATCTAAATCATATGATGGGAAACTAGATATTGTGGAATCACAAACGATGAGACGAAGGTGTTTGTACTTACTTTTTATCTTGCCTATCGGAGATTAAATCACGAGCAAATCTTGGAGAAGATAGTACTCAAATGATATAACCGGGCAAGATCTGAACACGCAACTACAAAGAAAATAGTTAGGTCTGGCTTCATAATCCCAATGAAGTCTTTGAAGTAGTTAACCTACAGGGTCTCAATAGAAACCTAAGGTTAAAGGAGAATCAAATCTAGTTAATGCAACAAGAGGTGTAGGGATTAGGTTTCCCAGTTGCTATAGTTCTCCTTTAAATAGTTTTCAAATCAGGGTTTGCAATCCAAGTTACCTTGGTAACAAAGCATTCAATATTCACCGTTATATAAAAAACCTGATTCAACCAATAGTTAATATATTTCAACTGTTAGATTGAACTTAGCTTGTTACACACAAATTAAATGTACCCTCATTTAGGTTTATGTAACCGTACCCAAACGTATACACCATATTGGCTTAACAATAGTTAACCGAAGTTAGCCATATGATCACTCTCATATCAACCTTATTCATCTTAACCATAACTAGTTCAAATGACTGAAATGAAACCAGTTAAAGAGCCGTTCAATTGCTATATTCTCATAGAAGTATACAAGAACACAATTGAAGAAAAATTTGTTTGATTCACTTGAATCAATTCATGCACATTATAGTTACGGTTTTCAAAGATTGCATTCCTTATTTTATAAATATTTAAGTTCATGTACACAACCTATTTTAGAAAGTAACCAACTCAAGTATGCAAATGGGTACGTGATACGTATTGATCTCTGTACCTTGGTGACTATTATTATAGAGGCGGAATTCAAAATAATAATAGACGAAAACTAGAAAACAGAACACACTAGAAACCAGATTCGAGGAACATATATCTTCTCTAGATTATGAACAAGAAAACTATTAAAATTCTCTCTTTGTTACGCTCACAATCTCTCTAGATAAATAACCTTAAAGTATTTTCTAAGCTTGCTTTTACAATAATTAATTGTCTCACAAACTTCTTTCTAGGTATGTGCGTTCAACCTTTTTTTTTAGGTGCCAATCCACACTCTCTAGATTATCTTAGCTATGAGCTAAACATCTCTGTTTATAGCTTTAACGGTTTCCCAAACCTTATAGGAATCTATTTCCTTATCTAGGAATAATTCCTTTTCTAGGTATATTTCCTTATCTAGGAATATTACCTTGTCTAGGAATATTCTTAATCTAAGAATAATTCCTTTTCTAAGTATATATTTCCTTATCTAGAAATATTACCTTGTCTAGGAAATATTCTTAATCTAGGAATAATTCCTTTTCAAAGTATATATTTCCTTATCTAGAAATATTACCTTGTCTAGGAAATATTCCTTTTCTAGGTATATTTCCTTATCTAAGAATACTGCCTAAAAATCAGTATTCCTTCCTTAAATTACAATTGTATCCTCAATACTTCTTGAGGATCACTAGTTCCCGGAGAGAGGAACGAGTTTGGTTACGCTAGTATGCGTACAGTTGCGCATACCAATTCACACTTCCAAACTCCAGCAGAAATTCACGGACATGAAACTTCCACCGGTTACGCATACTTGCCCAGACATCCAACAACCGCCGATACGCGTACGGGTACGCATACTTCAGGTTCCCGGTTTTGGACTTATACACAAATGTGAGAACGCTCTACGTTTATATCCATACATGGTTACTTGATTCTAAACTCTTTATTTCAATCATTGAAACTTTCTTAGAGGATGACAATAGCTGTTTTCGCACACTATTAGCATCAAAGCAATTTTCAAGATATTGAAATAATCATAACGAAACATTCCAAGTCTACACCAAATGATTGTATTACACAAACCATTTAAGATGTTACTCGGTAATTTTTAGATGATCATATTCTGACTTTCATCAAGAATATAAGATGAACTTGGTCGAAGCGAAAGCTTGCCAACACATATTTCGAGAAATATGTAAGCGAGTTAAACTCAGCTCGAAATCTCAAATGTGTATAATAGAAAACTATATCGTAATAATACTTATGTCTCAATATAGGAGATAGAGTAGAAATAGACTTTCCAAGTGATAGATGAGTTTCAGTCTCCACATACCTTTTGTTGATGAAGATCCACAAGGTCCCCTTAGTAGTTCTTCGTCTTCAAATGATGAACGTCGTGAAGTCTAATGCTCAACTACACAATCTATATCCTAGTCCGAGACATCTATAAATAGGCTAGAAATCAAGAATTATAGTTTTGATCACTAACATTGACAAACATGCGCATGCGAGTTCGACCGAGTAGTGCTCTAACACGTATCTCATCATTTTATCATGAGACCACCTCTTGAGATGTTTACACGTGGCGTTCAAGTATTTTACTCTCACAAATGTGATGTATTGTGCCATGTTGTATAGTGTTTAATGCATTTTATGTCGTGCTCTTATAACGTGATGTGCTACTTATTTCCACAGTGCTTATACGTGTTGCGTGATTTGTTGCGCTACTACGCTGATCATTCTGGACCAGCACATTCCGTGAGATTACCGTGTTGTGCTGGACTAACTAGTTACTTACTGGGCTACACTCGGCTCGGCTCAAATTTCATCATGCTGGACCATGCTCATGCTGGCACAGGCACTAAATAATTGACAATCTCACATTACTCAATTCAAGTTACAACCTGAATCAGACCATTCACTATTATACGATTAAGGATGAAGATCTCATAATAACTTAACTTCACGCTTGCGATATCCAGGGAATATCGAATTAACACTACCATTTTTATGATACCCGATGCCTGTAATTTAGTGACTTGAACTAAAGGCTGCTGAAAATGCGTTCGAATGGGCTACATATTTTTAAGGGGTCACCATATTGAATTTCAAAGTGACTTTCAACGAACGCTCATGAAGCTTACGAAAACGTATGCTTAAGCTTTAAGGTTAAAGAAGTTAGATTCAAGAATAACATCTACTTTGGAAACACCACCCAAAACTTTGAAAACTTAGAAGAGATGTCATTCAATTTTATTGGTAGATTTGATACCTTTATGCCTGCTGCAATATCTAGCTAATGTAATAAATCTAGACTTTATGATAGCTAAGAAGTTAGATTCAAGAACCTGAACATAGCATGCTGAGCACGTGACTTCGTAGGCTGGGCTGTCCTTCCCTTGAAGTCATGTGGTAAGCGTAATATGTGTCATATTGTGCCTTGCCGGAAATTTAGACATGCCATGATGTGTCCTGCTAGACGAAGTGTTTTGTTTATTGTGTTGTGCCAGAAACATAAACATACGGTTTGTATAGTGTTGGGTCTAACATATTTTTTTGTATGTTTTCCAAACAAGATATTTTCAAATATTTAGGTGTTAGTGTGGTGTTATTAAAATAGGTCAACATAACATTTTTTTTTTTTTTTTTGAAAACTAGGTGTAGGCTCGTCCAGCCCCCCTCCCCATAGTAAAGTTAATTATTAGCAATTACACGAGATCTCAAATGTTTAAGCGTAGACTCGAGCAGCTGACCTCGTGTTTGAGAATCAGACTCCTGGCCAACTGGGCTTATCCTAGATGGTTTCAATGTAACGAAGCTAAATGTCAAAAATTAGCTTAAATAAAGTGTTTTTTTTTGTGACATATATACAAAATGTGATGTACTGTGCTATATTATGTAGTATTTTATGTCGTGTTTTTATGTAATGTGATATGTTATTTTTTGTGCTTATCCGTACGTGTTTTGTTGTGTAACTATGTCAATTAGTCTAGACTAGCATAGTCCATGAAATTACCGTGATGTCTTTGAAACTAGTAGGTTTCTTGTTGTTGTTTTTTTTTGAAAAGGAAAGATATGTTAGAAAGGAAAAAAAGATATTTACAATATTTACGGAGATCACATGATCTCAAAGAATCAAGAAATGAAAAATACATAGAGTCTCTATTAGATAGAAACTATTGTGTCCCATTGAAACGAGAATCGATTAACTGTGTAATCCTTGAATATATCCTTCCCAAAGCTCCATAAGAAAATATTCGAATGATCGAATCTTGATGTCTTCAAAAGTTTTAACCCCGCCTCCATGAATTCTCGCATTCCTCTCTTTCCAAATCTCCCAAAAGATGGCATATAGAGTTAAGCGCCACACTATTGATTTCCTCTTACTAACCTTGCTAAGATTCCATCTCTTCAACACAACTTTGAAAACCTCTGGCATAGTCCAGTTCACTTTAAGAGAAGCAAGAAAAAATCCCAAAATGGTTTTGTCCACTTACAGTGAACAAAAAGAAGTTTTGAATCTTCCTCATCTTCATTACAGAAAATACACATCGTTGAAGGAATCTCCATTCTTCTTCTTATTCTCAACATACATCTAGTTGGTAAAGCCTCATGTAAAGAAGACCAAACCAGAAACATTACTTTTGGTGGGATGAGTTTGTTTTCTAAAAGACCTGCAAAATCCGCAACCTTTGCCTCCTCAACAAACTTGTCATACGTCAGCTTTGAAGTATACTCACCTGAGAAGTTGTCTTCCACACCTTCAGTTAATGTAACATTTCTCAGTTCATGCTTTAACACTGGGAAATCAATTCCCTCTGCCGGATTAAGAGCTCTCGATAAAAGAATAACCATATTACCCCCTATAATATCAGCCACCATACCATTCTTCTGAGTGCTTAGTTTGTACAACCGAGCATATTTACTTTTTAAATCCTTCCTCCCTACCCAACAATCAAACCAAAAATATAAACTTCTTCTATCCCCCACCTTAATTTCCACTACTTCCGTAAAGTCCCGATTAGTTTTTGATATAATATTCCACATACTCTTACCTACAACTTCATTAGTAATTGTAAGAATAATATAGTTCTCACTTGAGTTCGTTTTCTGCCATGATTTTTCTCCACCACGACTCTTTTCTCTAGCAAACCTCCAATGCCATTTCAAAAGTAGAGATCTATTAACATGTCTCAAACTCCGTATTCCAAGACCTCCAAACTTCTTTGGTTTCGAGACTTTCTTAAAACCTACCCCAACTCATCTTTTTTATGTTTTCATCTTCTCCCCACAAGAATTTTCTCATTATCTTTGTTAAGTTTCTTCTCAATCATGAATGGTAACTCTATGAGGGACATAAATTATGTTGTTAAACTTTCCAGCGAGTTCCTAATCAAAGCAATTCTCCCAGCTTTATTCAAGAATTTACGCTTCCATGGTGTCAGTTTCTTTTTCATCCTTCCAATAACCACATCCCATATAGCAGCATTTCGTTTATTCACTCCAGTTGGAATTTCAAGATAAGTTATTGGTAGAGATTCTACCTTACATCCTAATTCTTCAGCTAACTCATGAACAATCGCATCAGCCCCAATGCTTACCATCGATCTCCTCTACAAGTTCAATGTTAAACCTGTTAGAATTTGAAATACAATCAACAACACATGAAGTCTTCTCACCTCAATCCTAGAAGCATTCATTAATATAATCGTATCATCTACAAATTGTAGGTGTGAGATAGTAGAGCCATTTTCAGCAACGTGAAAGCCACCTAATCTCCCATCATTCACAACTCCTTTTAATAAAATAGAGAGCACTTCCACCACTAGAAGAAAAAGGAATCGTGATAACGGATCACCTTGCGTGATGCCCTTTGAGGGTTTAATTCTGTCTGAAGCAGCTCCATTAACGAGAACAGAAAACAGAACCTCACAAACGCACCATCTAATCCATTTTATCCACCTTTCTCCAAAGCCAATTTTTTGTAAATTGTGAAAAGCGCATTCCATCTAACATTGTCAAACGCCTTCTCCATGTCAATCTTGCATAAAATGCCTAGTTTCTTTTGCTTAATCCTACTATCAATGCATTCATTAGCAACCAAAATTCTATCTAGGATTTTCTTACCTTTAATAAAAGCATCTTGTTCATTTGAAATAAGAGCTGGCATGGAAATCTTCATCCTTTCCGCCAATAGCTTGGAGATTATCTTGTATAAGCTACTAATTAAACTCAACGGCCTGTAATCTTTAGGAGTTGTTGTGTGTTCTTTTTTTCGAAATGAGTCTCATGAAAGCCATGTTAAGTCTCCAATATTCCTTACCATTAGTATGAAAATTTTGTATAGATTTCATCAAATCCTCCTTCACAATGTTCCAACAGAGTTTTAAAAAATCTAATGTAAAACCATCAAGCCCTGGTGCCTTATTGATTCCACACTTTTTAACCGAAGCATGCACTTCCTGTTCCTCAAAATCTCTCTCAAGCCATGAGCTTTGTTACTCATCTAATCTCTTGAAATCGAGATTCTCAAAGCTTGGAGAGACATCATCTGTAGCAGTGAAAATATTCGAGTAATACTGGTGTATTTCTTGTTTTATCATGTCTTGGTTAAACACATCTGTCCCTCCAATAATCAACTTAGAAATAATGTTCTTCTTTCCTTTATAGTTAGCTATCCTGCTGAAGTACCTTGTGTTTCTATCTCCCTCCTTAAAACCTTGAACTTTAGCTCTTTGATAGCTCATTCTCGCCCTAGTAATTTTCAGCTGATTAAGATTTAGCAAATACTCAGTTCTTGCGGCTCTTTACACGTCTGTAAGATAAGTATTTTCTTCCAAAAGATTCAGCTGCCTGATTTTCTCAACTAACTCGTCTTCACTCTTCTTTATATTCCAAAAGTCTGTTTGCTCCAACTCTTAAGAAAAAACTTTAGATTCTGCAGTTTTCTAAAAAGGATATAGCTAGGAGTACCAGTGAACTTCATTGAGTTCCACCACAATTCCACCTTCTTATAAAATTCAGGATGTTTTAACTAATGATGTTCGATTTTGAAATAAGATTTAAACTTGAGCTCCTGTTCCAAATTCAATAGTAATGGGTTATGGTCTGAAACTGTCCATACCAAAACATTCTGAATTGCAGCGTTATAATGAGAATCAAATCTGGAGCACAAAAGGAATCTATCTAACCTGCAAAGCAAAGGAATGTCATGCTTATTTCTCCATGTTAAGGCTCCACCATGTAACGAGAATGTCAGTCATCTCCATATACTTTATAAATTCATTTAGGAAATGCATATTTCTTGCGTCTCCACCAACCATGTTTCTTTCAGCATCAGATCTCACCGTATTTAGATCACCCACCACACACCAAGCCACATTTTACCAGTTCATAACTTCAGTTAGGTCTCTCCAAAACTCCTCTCTTTGGTTATACTCACACGGTGAATACACATTAGTTAAGGCAAAAGAAAAACCAGGTTGCACGGCATATCGGAGGGATGAAATTGAGTTGTAACCTTTCCGACATCCAATAAATCAAAGATATTATTTTCCCAAATAGTTAGCAATCCACCACTATATCCACTGCTTCCTTGAGAAGGTAAGAAATCCCAGCCAAAATCTGAATCAAACTAAAGTTGTCTCACAAAGAAAGGAGACATATTTAACATTTTGGTTTCTTGAATTGTGCAAATAGCACACCTATGAAGAGCAATCAAATCTCGGATTGCAATTTCCTTATCATAAGCATTTAGTCCTCAAATATTCCAATCCAAAAATTTAGTTCCCATCCGTTACCAAGTTCTCCTAGAAGAAACTTCCTCACCAACATCATTTGCTTCATCTGATTTGTTTGATTCACAATTATCCTTAGCATTCTTGCCAGCAAAAATAGTTATATATCGATCCCTATACTTGAAAATGACTGCATCAATAAGAGATTTAGCTTTCCCTTCATCTTTTGAATGAATGCCTCCCAGTTTACAAGCTAATTCAAATACCAATTTCGAAGTGGAAAAAACCACTTCATTGGAGTCGATGTTTGAAGCTTGTAGCTCTCCAATATTAATAACAATTTTATCTTCTAAAATGTAAAACAGTTTAGTACCTGAATCTACTTGAAGAGGTAAAAAGTCTAGTACAAACTCTGGAGAGGCACATTCAACGCTATTCACCAAAAGACTATCATGAAGAACCAATTGCAGGTCGTCAGGAGAACCTGAGGAAGTAAACCTATGGTTTTCATTTAAGTCCAAAACCGATTCATTAACCCCAACAGTATTAGGAACCTCTCCTGCACCTATAATACTTCCATGAGCTAAGAAATCTTGACTCACTGCAACTAGAGGTATGACAGACATGTTGGGAACTTCAACTTCACATCCAACACTATTCTTCAAACCAATAGCTTCAGCAGCCAAAATACTGCCAATAAGTGCCAGTCTATTTGTAGTGGGAACATCATCTGCACATCCACCAATATCTATACATTGGAACTTGTTGATTGTAGAGATGATATTTCTATGTTCAGATGAATTCCCCATACCTAAATCATGTTCAAAGATAGACTCATCAACCTCTCTCTCAGTAGCTTGATTGAATCCTCCCTCAATCACAGCTCTGGAGCTAGAGATGTTATGCTCAATCCCCGAACATCATCTCTAGGCAAAGAGTCACCCGACAATAAAGAGTTATGCACAAAATTTGTTGGCTTGTGTCCCAAACAATATTACGTACCTCGTATCACCTGAGTGAATCAACTGAGACCGATCCTGAGACACGTGCATGTGTCACTGAATTAGCGGCGTAACATAAATTTGAATTTGAAACATTCAATCTGTTATCAAACTCATTAATTAGCTGAATATACTGCTCCATCGAAGCCTTAGTTTTAGGATCATATTTGAAATCCCATTCAACTGTGACCACCTATTTTTGGTCTCCTTCTTCAACCGTAAGAACCGGCTGGAATTCTTTGAAAAATCTCCCCTTACAGAGATCTGAAGAACTTTACGCTCATCAACTTCAAAGAACTGGAATCAATTTCTACCAGTCCTCCCAACAAGTCTCCAACGATTTTGAAGAGTTTGGAATTCCTCTTATCATTACCCACTTCTTAAGTTTTGACAGTGCCTGTAATGGAAAAATGCTATCCCTAGTAGTCTTCAGATTCTCCTCCCTCACACCAGCATCGAGTAAGGCTTAGTCCTATGGGCTAGATATTTAGCTGCTAGATTGGCCATCCACGTCAGATAGGGAAACCTCCTAACCCATATGGGATGGCCAATCTAGCAGCGAAACGCCTAACCATTCGGCGTTACCAATTCTCTCTCCTTCTTTTCCTCTTTTTCTTCTCTCTCTTTCTTTTTTTCTTCCCTCTCTCTCTTTTTTTCTCCCTCTCTACGCTTCTCTCTCCCTCTTTTTCTTCTCTCTCTCCTTCTCTTACTCTTTCTCTCTCCCTCTTTTCCTTCTCTCTCCAGAAAAAGTCATCAAACGTTGAACCATTCGGCGTTGAGACAACTTTTTGAGCACCACAGCACTCAGCGTTTCAATCTCGCCGATAGTGCGACTGCGAGCAACTGCTAGGAGAGAGAAGTAGCCAGATTGAGTGTTAACTTTTTTCCCACGCTTTTTCATAATTTACAACACTTTTTGGCCAATCTAGCAGTCCAATCTAGCCCATAGGACTTAGCCTAACGATAATCTCCTCCATTGCACTTGTTTGCGTGATGTGCACCAACACATTATCTGCAAAAAAAAATTCTGTGGCTTCCATAGATCAAACCAACAATCTCTGTCTAGGATTATTTTAGCATGATGCTTATCTATGATTTCAAAATCTATAAATGAATCCCATTGCATCTGATTTCTCACCTCTCTAGCTATTCTTTGCCATCTAACAAAACCATCTACTTGAATACAACCAGTAAAATGCGTCTGTGAAGCATCACTTTGCAATGTTGTAGCGAAATCTGACCCTGTAGGTACAATTTGAATCGGCCTTTTGATCATGTTGTTCTCCTTCATCAGCATGTTAATCTCCTTGCATAGGACAGCCCAGTAATAGCTACTATTTCCCGCTGGTACACATAACGCATAAGATCTCGCCGCATCACCTCTTCTAACTCGGAGATCCTAAGATATACTCCAACATCATTATCCCTAATCTCGCAAAGAAATGATGATTCTCCTTCTCTTCTTGGCCATCTCTTCTTCTGACAATTTGGATCCCTTGCCTCCTCCAAAACCCCTGACAACCATCTCGCAGTCTCAACAGGAAATGTAATCCAAGATGAAAAACCATTACTTTTTTTCTCTTCCAATCTCAATCCTTGTAAATCCATTGAAGCGTAAAACATTTTCTTCTCAAGGTAGAGCGGCTTTCTCACTCTTTCTCTCTCCATCTCCCAGCAACTTCACACAGTCTATAGTAAGTTTCTTGTTGGGCTGCATTGCGCTCGGCTCAAATTTTACCATGCTAGACTATTTTCGTGCTGGCACAGGCACGCTACAGCCTTTTTTTGACCATTTGCGTTTGCAGATATGCACATGTATTGACTATGGAAGAATGCGTTAACGTAGAGAAAAGCAAA
This sequence comes from Papaver armeniacum, assembly GCA_023531295.1. Classification (NCBI taxonomy): domain Eukaryota; kingdom Viridiplantae; phylum Streptophyta; class Magnoliopsida; order Ranunculales; family Papaveraceae; genus Papaver; species Papaver armeniacum. Next base: position 223,714 of record JAJJWW010001682.1, read on the forward strand.
TCAATTCAATTCATGATCAATAACGAAAAATAATATTATGATGCAAGTGGCAGGAAGCATTTATGTAAGGATGTGAATACAAATTGACTTGACAGTGTGCGTCCCTGGCACGGTAGCTACAGTCATTTTGGTCTACATTCTGACAAATTGTACAATTCAACTTCATGATCAACCAAGAAAAGGAATATTACGATGCAAGTTGCAGGATGCGTTATTTAAGGATATGAATACAAATTATTTAAGGATGTGAATACAAATTGACTTGATAGTGCGTTCCGGGCACGGTAGTTACAGACTTTTCTGTCTGCATTCCGAAGAATTGTCTTTGATGCTGGACGATTACGATGTATGAAAGAACGTTTATTACTTAGAGACAAACGCAACTCAATTCATGATCAACCAAGAAAAGGAATATTACGATGCAAGTTGCAGGATGCGTTATTTAAGGATGTGAATACAAATTGACTTGATACGTTCCGAGCATGGTCCGACGATTTTTCTTTGATGATGCACGATTACGATATGTATGAAAGAATGGTCTATTACATAGAGACAAAAACAATTCGATTCATGTCATTTCATGATCAACCACGAAAAAGAATATTATGATATATGCAAGTTGCAGAATGCATTTTAGTGAGGATGGGAATACGGATTGATTTGATACTTCGTACCAAGTCCGCTACAAAGTTTTTGTCTACATCCTGACGATTTTTCTTTGCCAATGCACGACTACGATATGTATGGAAGAATTCTTATTACGTAGAGACAAACACAATCCAGTTCATGATCAACCACGAATGTAAGGATGTGAATACAAATTGACTTGATATTGCAGTCCGGGCACGCTATAGACTTTTCAGTTTACATTCCGACGAATTGTCTTTGATGCTGGACGATTACGATGTATGGAAGAATGGTTTATCACATAGAGACAAAAACAATTAAAATTCATGATCAGTTGAACGTCGTTATTCAGTGAACAGCAACCAAGAAGAAGAAGACGTTGATCTCTAAAAGATGCAAGTTGCATAGTGGTTAATTTATTTAAGGATGTGATTTTATTTAAGGATGTGATTACACATTGACTTCATATTCCTCATCGGGCAGCAGTCTTTATTGCTTACTATTCCAACGCTTTGTTTTCAATGCTGTACAAAATATCGAAGGATTTATTCATGACAGCATCTATTCTTACAGATGAAACTTACATATTTCATCTGTTTTATATAGCTGCGAAAAGGTAATATGCCAAATGGATTTCAAAAGCATGATAGCAAAGGTTGTTTCCCCACTGCGATGACTTTGGGCTAGCCAAAGACTTGCGTAACTAATGATTTCTACGGTTAGAACTGCTGCTCATCGATCAAGTCATTCGCTACGGATAGCTGCTGATTCACCCTCTTTAAAACAGAGCAAAACAGAGTTGGACAATATTTGTGGCATAGTTGATCGACCTTATTTGGTCTCCAAACTTTTACCCTCAGATGTCACTAATCTATATTTCAGTGGAAACAGTTGGACCACACCAAAGCGGTTGAAAAATATTGAACTATGATTTTAGGCATACCGAAATCTTTTAGGGCATACCAAGTAAAGACAAAAAGGAGTGTAAATAGCAAAATCGAAGCCCCTTAACCAAATATTTTTGGTAATGGCAAATCTGCCCTTTTATGATTAGTGTTAATACAAATGATTAGTTAAAATAATTCCGATTAGTGATTAGTTTTAGGATTATTTAGTTATTAATTTGTGTAGATAAAAAATTTGTGGCATCGTTTTTTTTTTTTTTTTTTGAAGAAATAAGATATATTAAAAACAGCTAACCAACTTGGTCACATGAGAGGCTTACAATATTAGTGTCAGAGATAGGTAAAGTTGATTGTTGTAACATCCGAAACTTTATATTTATCCACTAACAAGGACTGATAAATAAATAAGGAGCAACAAGTACTCAATTAACACTACGCACATATTTTCTTGCTTCTTTGGCTAGAGTGTCCGCAACGCTATTGGCTTCACTTGGGACATACTCAAATCCCAAACAATTATCGCATTGAGTAACAATTTTCTTCACTTCGTTTAGAATAGATTCACATTGCCAAAGAATTCTATTGCTTGTGCCATTCAAAATATCCGCCACTCTCTTACAATCTCCTTAAATGCTAAATGCCGATATCTTTGCTTCTTTTGCCCAATTGGCTCCTTCTAGAGTTGCAACTGCTGTCGCCTCTTCTCGCACTAGAAGTACTTTTGGGTCCGCTTCTTGCTCCTTCCATGGTACCTCGCATGATTACGAACAACAATGGTAACACTTGTATTAGAATCCACATTAACTTTCAACTCATTAGGACTGGAGCGGCCCATTGAGGTTGATCGTGTAATGTGTTTACCACCCTTGGAAATAAAACATTTGGGTTAAGAAGTTCAGTTCTAGGTGTCCAAAACTGAATGTGCCTCTGAATAGTGAGGTATGTCGTAATTGAGGAGCTAGCCTTATCCCTAAACACCCTATTACACCTCTCCTTCCATATAAACCAACATTTTGTTGCTGAAAATTCTACAAAAATGCCTTGAGCAACTCCATTCATCCAAGAGCAAAAACATATTAGCAGTTTCTGAAGGTTTCCATCCTTGTTTACTGCTTGTTTACTGTTTCTTGTTCATCGGAGTTGGTTCGATCCTTCAACTGTTTCATCTACATCTACTTCGCGTCCGATTGTGTTGAGGAGTAGAGATTTTTGAAGGTCTTATCTCAAAAATCTACTTCCCGTGGATGTTAGTCTTCTCGATAAGTCATATGAAATCAGTTTTCGCTCATGGGAGCCGGTCCACAGGTCGATGACTCAAATTGACACCTTTGCTTCGCTTAGGTCATGTCTTTGTCTTGATGGCAATTTGAGCGTTGGTGAAAACTTGTTCATTCAAAGCCGCATGTCCCGGTTATATGTCGTCTTTCTTCATGGGGTCTTTCCGGATAGTCACACAATATTGACCGTGCAGCTCGTCACATGGGTTTCGATCAAGGGGTTCCTCTTGCTTACCAGCCGGTGATTCCTAAGGATTCATTGCGTGTCGCCCTCAATGCCAGTGCCCTCGAGCCGGGTATCCGTCTTCTCTTCTTTCAAACGGGAAGATTAACTTCGACGACCTTTGGCTATAATTAGTTCTGGTGCGATGAGTTTATTATGATCCAAGATTTTGTAAACAGCGTGGTGGAGAATGTTCGTTGTAAACCTTCCCCAGCAGTTTTGAAGAAGTATCCAATGTTAAGAGATCTCAGCTTAAAGTCGCCTAGCAACTCGAAAGTCCCCGTGCCAAGGAATGGAGAACGAAGAATCGTCTTTGGCGGGTTCCGGCGATTTCAAAAGATCCTCCCGCAGCTCTCGTGTCTTTCAGTTCTTCAAATAACCAGGTATGTGTCGCCCCCTTGTCGGTTTGTCTCAAAACATATGAATTTCTGCTGAAAACATGTGTCTCGTTTCTTCCAGGGCTTTGGTAGTGTTAATGCTTTCGCTGCCCTTGCACGTTGCCAGGAGACGGCAATTTCTTCGAAGAATTCCGGCGGCACTGAGCCTACTCATAGCGGTGATGAGTCGAGAGAAAAAGAAAGTTCGACAAGTGAGAGTGATTCCTGCGGCAAGATCTTGGTTCTTTTTGGGAAGTGGTTCGGTGAGTTTCGCGCCTCTTTTCTTCCTTCTTCCGTTTCTTCTTTTGAAAAATGTCTAACTCAAGTTCGCAGGAGGAATCCGGTTCGGAGGACGATTCTGGGGTGGAGCCACACGAAAACTTGCCTTTGGTGACCACCGCCGGTGACTTGGAGATGGAAGTTATCCAATTGCCGGGCCTGAGATGTGGTTCAAACGGTGGATGATTCTCGATGGTTCTGTCGTAGACATGGAAGAAGACCCTTTGCGAGTCGTGAGGCCGGATGCGGGGGCGCCATTTTTGATCCCCGTACTTGGTTCCTTATCCAGGTCATGTCTTGGTTGGCGGCTTCAGCGTGGGCTTGGCTAAGTATGAGGCGTTGTACACCGAATCTGGGAGAAGTACGGACATATGGCCACAACCAAGAAAGTCACTAGTCGATTTGCGCTGGTTAAGCGTGTGGAAGAGGCTTTATCTTCCATCGAGGATATGCGTGAGGTGACCGGTCACACCGTTTTCGAAGACGTTATTGCCGACTGGGAGCACCATCGCGACGTGTGCGTAGAAAAGGAGTTTAACACTTCATGGTTTGTCGAGGGCCTTGCTGAGATTCAAAAGTTGAAAGATGCAGCAATCGAAAGCCTTTCCGCCGAGGAGATTGCACGACAGGAGGTGGAACTCGAAAAGCTTTCCAAGATGTTGACTATGAAGAGAGCGGCTCTTGAAGATGCAAAGTTGACTTTCTCCAAGAAGAACAAACCTCTGTTGGATGATTTTCCTTGAATGTTTCTCTGTCAAACTTTCATTTAGGTTCTTCTTCTCTTTTTTTTTTTGAAAGACATATTGGATGTCTGGTTCAAAGTTTGACCGGTTTGGTAGACAGCTGGTAGCTTTTGAGGATATTGGATTATTTCTGGGATGAATGGTTTTGATAATATGACTCTGGTTATGTTTTGGGAAAGGAATATTGTTTTTATGAAAGTGTGTGCTAGCAATAGGCACAAGACGCAGTAGTATGACGGTTTTATTATGAACCTAAAAACAGATCGTATATCTTGCCCAATCTAAATTTACTCACTTCATAGGTTTTTGCAAACACACCTCTCTCTCCATGTAAAAGGCGGCTTTGCTTTGGTAGCACGTGACAATTCCCAATCCTTTGGTAGCATCTTGACCCGAGTCCCAGGTTTTGGGTGTAGTTTTAACAACTAATAACCGGGTTGTCTGGCAGTTGAGTCGGTCTGAGTCGCAAGTCCCCAATCGCTGGTAGCATTTTCAGCGAGTCCCCAATTTTCAGGTGTAGTTTTTACAACTGGTAACCGGGTCGTCTGGCAGTTGAGTCGGATTGAGTCGCCTTCCCCTACCATCTTGACATCCGGGGTCGAAGAACGAGATCGAAGATCGACATTGTAGCCGATAGATCAATCCTCCTACGTGGTCGCCAATTGTTTATGGGTGAAAATCGTTTCGCCGATTTAGGTAAATTCGGTAAGTGAGTGAGAAACTGGTTTAAACCCTAAACAAATGTGCCGCACGTGAGCACTTTATAGATTCGAGAGATCAACTGCACAAGTCCGGCCTAAACCAAGAAATGACCGTTCCGCACTTGCTTGGTCACAAAGTGGAGGAGAAGGGTTGATTTGGGGAGGGAAGCAAAGAAAGGTGTTGAGGCCATAATAATTCTGGGAGAGTAGTGTCTCGACTTGTATCAGGAAGTGAAAGCTTAGGAAGCTTGCAAGAGATGAAAGCTTTTTGGATAGCTTGCAAAGTTGCCTTTTCTGAGAGTGTTGTATTTTTCTCCTGACCGAGACTTGTGTCTGGTGGAAATAGGTAAGACCTATTTATACAAGTCGAGATTGAAACGTACCCTGACCTCATGATGGAAGAGAGTAAAGGGTGAAATAATAGGAGGAGGTGGTAACCACATGGTGTTAATGGGTGAAAACGTTTTCACCATTAATTCCTCATTTATTTGACCGCTTTATTCCTTTTCACGCTTTCTTAATGTGAGCGTAGTGTACGCCAAGTCGTGACCGCCAAACCAAGACCCGGAAAGCATCCCCGCTTGTGTTGATGTCTCGAGTGTTGGTTGCATCTTGAATGCAAGTGGTGCCGCTAGGGCGCATGTGGCATGTGCCAATGGCATGTGCGAATACCTTTGTCATGAGTTGCAGCTCGAGCGCAAGTGGCAACGCCCGAGCCGCTAGTGGCGTGTGTGGCATGTGCCAATGGCATGTGTGGAATGCCTTGGTGGTAGGTTGTACGTTGAGTGTAAGTGGCTACCAGCGTGGGTTTTGGCATGTGCCAATGGCGCGTACGGCCAAGTTGGCCTAGGTTTGCACGGCTTGCAAGTTAGGCTACCAGCGTGTATTAGGGCCACGTCTAGGTAATAAAGCTACCAGCGAGCGTGTTGGCATGTGCCAATGGCATGCGTGGCCAATAGGGTCGCGGCCTGGTAAGAAAAGCTACCAGTGACGCATGTTGGCATGTGCCAACGGCATGCTTGGCCACTAGGGCCACGCCCTGGTGAGAAAAGCTACCAGCGAGCGTGTTGTCATGTGTCTATTGGCATGCTCGGACATTAGGGCCACGGTTTGGTAAGAAAGGCTACCAGTGACGCATGTTGGCATGTGCCAATGGCATGCTTGGCCATTAAGGCCACGGTTTGGTTAGAAAGGCTACCAGTGACGCATGTTGGCATGTGCCAATGGCATGCTTAGCCATTAGGGCCACGCCCTGGTGAGAAAAGCTACCAGCGAGCGTGTTGGCATGTGCCAATGGCATGCGTGGACAATAGGGTCACGGCCTGGTAAGAAAAGATACCAGTGACGCATGTTGGCATGTGCCAATGGCATATTTGGCCATTAGGGCCACAGTTTGGTAAGAAAGGCTACTAGTGACGCATGTTGGTATGTGCCAATGGCATGCGTGACCAATTTGGGTCGCGCCTAAGTAGGAAAAGCTACCAATGAGCATGTTGGCATGTGCCAATGGAATGCGTGGCCAATTTGGGTCGCGCCTTGGTAGAAAAAGCTACCAGCGAGCATGTTGGCATGTGCCAATGGCATGCGTACAATTTGGGTCGCGCCTTGGTAGGAAAAGCTACCAGCGAGCATGTTGGCATGTGCCAATGGCATGCGTGGCCAAATTGGGTCGCTACTTGGTAGGAAAAGCTACCAAGCATGTTGGCATGTGCCAATGGCATGCGTGGCCAATTTGGGTCGCGCCTTGGTAGGAAAAGCTACCAAATGAGCATGTTGGCATGTGCCAATGGCATGCGTGGCCAATTTGGGTCGCTACTTGGTAGAAAAAGCTACAAATGAGCGTGTTGGCATGTGCCAATGGCATGCGTGGCCAATTTGGGTCGCGCCTTGGTAGAAAAAGCTACCAGCGAGCATGTTGGCATGTGCCAATGGCATGCGTGGCCAATTTGGGTCGCGCCTTGGTAGGAAAAGCTACCAGCAAGCATGTTGGCATGTGCCAATGGCATGCGTGGCCAATTTGGGTCGCGCCTTGGTAGGAAAAGCTACCAATGAGCATGTTGGCATGTGCCAATGGCATGCGTGGCCAATTTGGGTCGCGCCTTGGTAGGAAAAGCTACCAGTGAGCATGTTGGCATGTGCCAATGGCATGCGTGGCCAATTTGGGTCGCGCCTTGGTAGAAAAAGCTACCAGCGAGCGTGTTGGCATGTGCCAATGGCATGCGTGGCCAATTTGGGTCGCGCCTTGGTAGAAAAAGCTACCGGCGAGCATGTTGGCATGTGCCAATGGCATGCGTGGCCAATTTGGGTCGCGCCTTGGTAGAAAAAGCTACCCAGCGAGCATGTTGGCATGTGTCAATGTCATGCGTGGTTAATTTGGCCTAGGTTGCATGGTTTGCAAGCCTAGGTGCGGGCGCTACTTTGGCATGGCGCGGCTAGGGCCAAGGTAAGGGTGTTTGGCTTGGCGTGGCGTGACTAGGGCCAAGGTAAGGGTGTTTGGCTTGGCGTGGCATGACCCGGTGTAGCTAGGGCCAAGGCGAGTGTGTTTGGCATGGCGGCTAGCTCGGGTTAAGTGTGGTCGGCATGATTTGCCATTGGCACGAGGTGCGGCTAGCATGGTTGGCATGCTTCTGCGTGTTTGGTATGGTCAGCATGGTTTGCCATTGGCATAGATATGCGGCTAGCTTGGGCTAGGTGTGGTCGGCATGATTTGCCATTGGCACGAGGTGCTGGCTAGCATGGTTGCGTGCTTTGGCGCGTTTGGTATGGGGCATGATTTGCCATTGGCATAGAGATGCGGCTAGCTTGGGCTAGGTGTGGCTGGCATGATTTGCCATTGGCACGGAGGTGCGGCTAGCATGGTTGGCATGCTTGGCGCGTTTGGTATGGATGGCATGATTTGCCATTGGCATAGAGATGCGCTAGCTTGGGCTAGGTGTGGTCGGCATGATTTGCCATTGGCACGGAGGTGAATTAGGGTTTTGTTCGTTGTAACCCTAATTTGAAAAATACCCCCTATTAATTACAGACTACATGCATTAAATGTTCTAATAAATGTGTCACTGGTGACATTAGGTTATTTGGGGTTTTACGATTTTACCCTTTGTCTAAAAACCACCATCAACAACAGTTTGCCCATTTTCTTTCATATTCTACCTTTTGATAGGATTGGAAGAAAACTTCCATTACGCCGAAATTTTTGCACGTACCGATTGGGTGGTCCCTACATGTCCTTTCATGCAATATCTTCCCCTTGAATTTCGGGACATCCAAATTTTTGGATTTTCCAGCCGCCTATAAGAAGGGAATAAAAAGAAGTAATTTTCATTAACTCCTTTTCTTCTTCTTCGAACTGTCGCTCTCCATCTCTTTCATAGAGATTTTTCTCCTGCTGCTAACTGCTCCATCTCCCCTTCTATTCCTCAAGGTTCTGGTTCAACACTTGATTGTATAAGTAAGTGGTTCTTACTCGTTGTCGTTGCTTTCATATTTCTCCATGCTCGATCCTGTATTTCCTTCTTTGATTGTTTGATGTTGCTGTTATACTTGCATGCGAGAATTCTCATTCTTTTTTACTTGTTCATGTTGCATAAGAACTTTGGCTTTATCCCATTCCGCATTTTGATGATGATTCTACCATGATTGTTCTTCGTCTGCAACTTTTATTATGGTGGTGAATGATCTTTGATTTTGCATTATGATGAGTTTAAACCCTCTCCTTTGGTTGGTTTAGTAAAACCCATGCCCAAAGTATGTTGGTTTTTGCCCTTAATATGCTTTTGGAGTTGACTGTGATTTTCGTCCGCCATTTTTGATGGGACGTTCTTCCTGTTGGTGTTAGAAATTATGAGACTCCCGAAGAAGCCTACGCGTAAGGGTCTGAAAACCTCTTCTTCGACTGATCCACCTCCGCGGATGGATCATCCTGATGCTACGCCATCTCCGCCCCTGATGACACTGAGATACCTACTGTACTGAGATGGCTGTGGTCCCTGAGGGTGTTGTGGATCCTGAGGTAGAAGAAATTTTTGTTGAGGACCTTACACCTCCTCCTCCTCACTATGAGCTTCAGAGGCTTAAATTGCGTGACAAGGATGGCTTCGCTCATATGTCCATAACTGAGACCACCAAGTCTTTTCGCCTCCATAAGTTCGAGATCTCCTTTGTCAATGGTCATGATGTTCTCACCGAGTACCTTATCCGGGATTTTCCTTACGATGAGAATAACCTTCTAATTAGTATTGGCCAATTGGTCGCAGGTATGCTCCTCCCTTTTTTTAGTAGAAAGGATCCCTTCTACTATGACATTTTGTCTACCAGGGATGACCCGGTGAATATATCTCAGGTCCGAGGAGTTATGCAGTATACATGTAATTTCTGGTGTACCCTTCGTGAGAGCTGGTAGCGCGACAATGGTAAAAAAACTCTGGAGTCTTATGATCCCTTTGCTGAGGGGAGGTCTAAGAGAGAGGATTATACCCCGCCAAATTCAATGCTACGTGTGCTGATGCTATTCAGAAGAGTAATCTTCTTCCTTGGAGTGTTGGCCCTCGTCGTATCCATGTTACTGCTAAGAAAATCAGGGAAGGTAATAGCTTTCGTCTGTTGAAGGAGATCGATAAGAGTGGTTTGACTGTCATCCATTATTCTGCTAAGCTACCTTTGCCGAAATCTGATCGCATTCGCCTTGACCATGATGATCACTGGGCTCGTACTCCTCTTCGTGTGGTGGGTCCTTGGGCCTACGGTTTTACTACCGCTGATCCGCACGTTCCTCGCACAGCTTTTTCTTTGCCCTAGAAGTATGATGGATATCAGCCTTGGGTTTTCAACCCTGCTATTTGTCATGAGGTAACCTTCGTTTTTCCTTGAAGGTTTTTGCTTTGAAGGCTTTTGCTTTAATATCTTTGTTTGATGTTCTGATGGATTTCTTTTGTAGTCTGCCCCTGCTTCGTCTGCTGGAACCGGTCCGGGCTCTGATGGTAACTCCGTGGCTACCAGGCCCAGGAAGAGGAAAGCTTCGGTTGAAACAACTACACCAACACATGTGTAGGTAAGGATCATTTCCATACCTTTGTGTTTGTAATCTCCTTAGTATCTTTCCCCTGATCGTTAGATGACGCATTTTTTCTTCCATAGTCTTCCAAGAAAAAGGGCTAGTTGAAGGCTGTTATTGATCTTGAGGCTTTGGATGAGGATCCCAAGGTTGTTGGGGAGGTGCCGGATGATCAATACATGGAGGATATCAAGGATACGGGCCGCAACCCTCATTTGGATGATATTGAGGAAGATGTTTCCAAGGATATCCCAAGTCTCGTCCGTGCTGGCTTAGTAGAGGGTGAGAATCTCCTTGTTGGTACTGGTTCTCAGTTGGTCGACCATGTTATTGTTCAATCTCCAACTTCTACTTTGTCTTTAAAGACGCCTTCGTTTTTCCCCCGATGGAGCATTGCCTGCGTTGTCTCGGCCATCGCCGGGCTTTGTGGTAGCTTCCAAGAGTCTTCCTCATCTCCTGCTACTTCACTTCAATCAAGTGGTTCGTTTTCTAAGGTTTTTACCCCTGCGGTGAGGGTTAGCAGTTCAGATTCTCAGCCGAAGAAGAAGGTTATGATTTCACTTGCTAGCTTCTCCTTCAATGTTATGCCAACCTCGTTAGGGAGCGCTCAGTCTGTTTCTACTGCCCCTGTTAGCAAGCTATTGGACCTCCGCATTCATCACCAGATTGGACCATACTGGGTAATCTTCCCTCCGCTGGTGATATGGACTTAGGTGGTGCTCAAGCTTTTCCTTCAGTTCCTAGCTCATCCACAATGTCGTCTCTTCGTCGTGGTGAGGGCTCAGCAGTCGTGCCCCACGTTCATTCTCAATCGATTGAGGGATTTGTTGTTGAGCCCAGCCAGGGTCAGCTGCCTAAGAACTTGAGCCTTGGTAGTTCTGACGATATTATCCTCGAAACCATTCTGCGGGACTCTAAGGGTCATTTTTCTGATGGAGTTGATCACCATCATCTGGGTAGTTCCTTTGAGTAGATTCGCAGATGGATGTGCTATCTGCTCAGTATCGTGCGGCTAAGGACTTGTTTTTTGACCCGGATTGCCTCTGCTCTAGTCAGAGCTTTGGTGAAATCCGCGCAGGGTAGCATCCAAGAGATGAAGGCTTTTATGGACAACTTCGCCGATTCCTCCCTCATCTCTCAGCATTCTCAGTAAGTAATTCCTTCCTTACTGTTTTGCTTATTGTTTTTGGTCCATCTGCTCTTATTCTTCTTTGTTGGCAGCTTTGCAAGCAGATCGATGTTGGCTATACCTTATTCAAGGTCTATAGAGATAAGTGTACTCACTTGAGTGCTCTGCTGGAACGTGCTCGTCAAGAATATGCCCTAATTATCGCACAGCAACCTTCGTCGAGTAATGCCTCTTCTGTTGCTAAGGTATCTTTGTTGGATGACGATCTGAGCAATACTCAGAGATCCTTGGAGGCTTGTATGTTGGCTCTTAAGAGAGCTAATAATGCTGACAAAGTTACTGAGGATGGGCGCAAAGCTGCCAATTCCCGCCTTATCTCGCCGAAGTCTTCTAAAGCCATAGGTTCGCTTCTTCTTTCTCTTTAGCTTTGTATGTATTTTCGCTTAGTTGTATAGTCCTGAGACGACCTATCCCTGCCAGTTGGTGGTTCTGATGAACTTAGGAAACTTCGGGAGCAAGTAGCCAAGTTTTCCTCTGATGTTTCGTATTATCAGAAGAAATCGTATAGGTTGATGAACGTGACCGTTCAAAACGAGGCCCAACTTTCCATAGAGTCTGCTCATAATGCAGATCTGGTGAAGCAGATGGCTTTGCTTCGCAAGGAATGTGATGAAACCCTTAAGTGTAAAGAGGGTCTCATTATAAAGCAAAAGGAGGATATTGCCTTAGTTGAGATACGCCTCTCAGCCCAAGAAGTTATCCGCAAGAAGTATTACGCGGATTTCGAAGATGCCTGCGCTTCCTTAGCTAAGGTTACCCAAGAAGTTATTCTGAGGTCTGTTCTCTTAAGAACAAACTTATCGAGGCTGGATCCGTATCTTCTTCCATGTCTCATGCATCTTTAACAAAAAGGTTGGAAGACTTAGAGAATGTTTACCAAGCCTTATCCTCGAGAATTATTCGCTCCGGATTGATGTTGATGATCTTCGACGGAATGGGATACCCTCGTGGAAGATCTCGATGCCGCTGAGGTAGATCTTGCCGAGGCTCAACATAGTTTAGAGAAATCCCTTAGCCATGCAGGAGGTATCTTAGGACCCTTATTTTTCCGCGCAAAGCATTCCTTGTGTCTTTAATCGCTTTTTTTTTCTTATTGCGATACCCTTTGTTTCGCAGTCTCTAGGAGTAGCTAGTGGGTGCAAATTCCAAGATTCCCATCTTGAGGGTCAAATATCTTCGTTGGAGATATCTCGCCAATTTGATGTTGTCGCTAAGTTTAATGCCGAGGCACTTCAAAGAAGCTAACGATCGGCTCGGCGCCCAAATGATGAAGCTTCGTCGTGAAGTCGACTTGATCATAAAGTTCAAGCTTCTCGGATGAAGGTCCACCCGAGTGTTCGGCCATTGATTATATTAACAATGCCTTTGCAGATGCCGAGCTCCAAGCTGAAGGAGTTGTTTTTCCTCGTCTTCCTTATCCTTGATGCGTCCCGTTTCTCTTAACTGAACTCTTTGTTGTGTTATGCCCCAGTGAGGGCATTCATTGTCTCCTTTACTTGAAACAATACTTTTTCATGGTTTGAACCTTTGTCATCCGCAACTTTAAGACGTGTTAGTCGTATTTTGGTAACATTATTATGGTACCCTTAGTATTGCATGAATATATATGTAGACGTGTTGTGTCTAGTTATTTGCACATTCGAGTTATCACAAGGTGCTAAGGTATTTTTAACCTTTGGTGGAACATTCATCATCCTACCCAAGTATCCTTTGGCCAGAAGGTACCGTGGTGGCGAGGGCTCCTATGTGGGAAATAATTTTCCTGTAACCCTACGCGTTCAGCGCGAAGGCTGCTTTACTTCGACAAGGTATCTCTATAGGGGACACAATAGTTTCTATCTAATAGAGACTCTATGTATTTTTCGTTTCTTGATTCTTTGAGATCATGTGATCTCCTGTAAATATTGTAAATATCTTTTTTCCTTTCTAACATATCTTTCCTTTTCAAAAAAAAACAACAACAAGAAACCTACTAGTTTTAGCACATCACGGTAATTTCATGGACTATGCTAGTCTAGACTAATTGACATAGTTACACAACAAAACACGTACGGATAAGCACAAAAAATAACATATCACATTACATAAAAACACGACATAAAATACTACATAATATAGCACAGTACATCACATTTTGTATATATGTCACAAAAAAAAACACTTTATTTAAGCTAATTTTTGACATTTAGCTTCGTTACATTGAAACCATCTAGGATAAGCCCAGTTGGCCAGGAGTCTGATTCTCAAACACGAGGTCAGCTGCTCGAGTCTACGCTTAAACATTTGAGATCTCGTGTAATTTCTAATAATTAACTTTACTATGGGGAGGGGGGCTGGACGAGCCTACACCTAGTTTTCAAAAAAAAAAAAATGTTATGTTGACCTATTTTAATAACACCACACTAACACCTAAATATTTGAAAATATCTTGTTTGGAAAACATACAAAAAAATATGTTAGACCCAACACTATACAAACCGTATGTTTATGTTTCTGGCACAACACAATAAACAAAACACTTCGTCTAGCAGGACACATCATGGCATGTCTAAATTTCCGGCAAGGCACAATATGACACATATTACGCTTACCACATGACTTCAAGGGAAGGACAGCCCAGCCTACGAAGTCATGCTATGTGCTATGTTCGGGTTCTTGAATCTAACTTCTTAGCTATCATAAAGTCTAGATTTATTACATTAGCTAGATATTTGCAGGCATAAAGGTATCAAATCTACCAATAAAATTGAATGACATCTCTTCTAAGTTTGCAAAGTTTTGGGTGGTGTTTCCAAAGTAGATGTTATTCTTGAATCTAACTTCTTTAACCTTAAAGCTTGAGCATACGTTTCGTAAGCTTCATGAGCGTTCGTTGAAAGTCACTTTGAAATTCAATATGGTGACCCCTTAAAAATATGTAGCCCATTCGAACGCATTTTCAGCAGCCTTTAGTTCAATTCACTAAATTACAGGCATCGGGTATCATAAAAATGGTAGTGTTAATTCGATATTCCCTGGATATCGCAAGCGTGAAGTTAAGTTATTCTGAGATCTTCATCCTTAATCGTATCATAGTGAATGGTCTGATTCAGGTTGTAACTTGAATTGAGTAATGTGAGATTGTCAATTATTTAGTGCCTGTGCCAGCATGAGCATGGTCCAGCATGATGAAATTTGAGCCGATCCGAGTGTAGCCCAGTAAGTAACTAGTTAGTCCAGCATAACACGGTAATCTCACGGAATGTGCTGGTCCAGAATGATCAGCGTAGTAGCGCAACAAATCACGCAACACGTATAAGCACTGTGGAAATAAGTAGCACATCACGTTATAAGAGCACGCCATAAAATGCATTAAACACTATACAACATGGCACAATACATCACATTTGTGAGAGTAAAATACTTGAACGCCACGTGTAAACATCTCAAGAGGTGGTCTCATGATAAAATGATGAGATAGGTGTTAGAGCACTACTCTGGTCGAACTCGCATGCGCATGTTTGTCAATGTTAGTGATCAAAACTATAATTCTTGATTTCTAGCCTATTTATAGATGTCTCGGACTAGGATATAGATTGTGTAGTTGAGCATTAGACTTCACGACGTTCATCATTTGAAGACGAAGAACTACTAAGGGGACCTTGTGGATCTTCATCAACAAAAGGTATGTGGAGACCGAAACTCATCTATCACTTGGAAAGTCTATTTCTACTCTATCTCCTATATTGAGACATAAGTATTATTACGATATAGTTTTCTATTATACACATTTGAGATTTCGAATGAGTTTAACTCGCTTACATATTTCTCGAAATATGTGTTGGCAAGCTTTCGCTTTCGACCAAGTACATCTTATATTCTTGATGAAAGTCGAATATGATCATCTAAAAATTACCGAGTAACATCTTAAATGGTTTGTGTAATACAATCATTTGGTGTAGACTTGAATGTTTCGTTATGATTATTTCAATATCTTGAAAATTGCTTTGATGCTAATAGTGTGCGAAAACAGCCTATTGTCATCCTCTAAGAAAGTTTCAATGATTGAAATAAAGAGTTTAGAATCAAGTAACCATGTATGGATATAAACGTAGTGCGTTCTCACATTTGTGTATAAGTCCAAAACCGGGAACCTGAAGTATGCGTACCCGTACGCGTATCGGCGGTTGTTGGATGTCTGGGCAAGTATGCGTAACCGGTGGAAGTTTCATGTCCGTGAATTTCTGCTGGAGTTTGGAAGTGTGAATTGGTATGCGCAACTGTCCGCATACTAGCGTAACCAAACTCGTTCCTCTCTCCGGGAACTAGTGATCCTCAAGAAGTATTGAGGATACAATTGTAATTTAAGGAAGGAATACTGATTTTTAGGCAGTATTCTTAGATAAGGAAATATACCTAGAAAAGGAATATTTCCTAGACAAGGTAATATTTCTAGATAAGGAAATATATACTTTGAAAAAGGAATTATTCCTAGATTAAGAATATTTCCTAGACAAGGTAATATTTCTAGATAAGGAAATATATACTTAGAAAAGGAATTATTCCTAGATTAAGAATATTCCTAGACAAGGTAATATTCCTAGATAAGGAAATATACCTAGAAAAGGAATTATTCCTAGATAAGGAAATAGATTCCTATAAGGTTTGGGAAACCGTTAAAGCTATAAACAAAGATGTTTAGCTCATAGCTAAGATAATCTAGAGAGTGTGGATTGACACCTAAAAAAAAAGGTTGAACGCACATACCTAGAAAGAAGTTTGTGAGATAATTAATTATTGTAAAAGCAAGCTTAGAAAATACTTTAAGGTTATTTATCTAGAGAGATTGTGAGCGTAACAAAGAGAGAATTTTAATAGTTTTCTTGTTCATAATCTAGAGAAGATATATGTTCCTCGAATCTGGTTTCTAGTGTGTTCTGTTTTCTAGTTTTCGTCTATTATTATTTTGAATTCCGCCTCTATAATAATAGTCACCAAGGTACAGAGATCAATACGTATCACGTACCCATTTGCATACTTGAGTTGGTTACTTTCTAAAATAGGTTGTGTACATGAACTTAAATATTTATAAAATAAGGAATGCAATCTTTGAAAACCGTAACTATAATGTTCATGAATTGATTCAAGTGAATCAAACAAATTTTTCTTCAATTGTGTTCTTGTATACTTCTATGAGAATATAGCAATTGAACGGCTCTTTAACTAGTTTCATTTCAGTCATTTGAACTAGTTATGGTTAAGATGAATAAGGTTGATATGAGAGTGATCATATGGCTAACTTCGGTTAACTATTGTTAAGCCAATATGGTGTATACGTTTGGGTACGGTTACATAAACCTAAATGAGGGTACATTTCATTTGTGTGTAACAAGCTAAGTTCAATCTAACCGTTGAAATATATTAACTATTGGTTGAATCAGGTTTTTTATATAACGGTGAATATTGAATGCTTTGTTACCAAGGTAACTTGGATTGCAAACCCTGATTTGAAAACTATTTAAAGGAGAACTATAGCAACTGGGAAACCTAATCCCCACACCTCTTGTTGCATTAACTAGATTTGATTCTCCTTTAACCTTAGGTTTCTATTGAGACCCTGTAGGTTAACTACTTCAAAGACTTCATTGGGATTATGAAGCCAGACCTAACTATTTTCTTTGTAGTTGCGTGTTCAGATCTTGCCCGGTTATATCATTTGAGTACTATCTTCTCCAAGATTTTCTCGTGATTTAATCTCCGATAGGCAAGATAAAAAGTAAGTACAAACACCTTCGTCTCATCGTTTGTGATTCCACAATATCTAGTTTCCCATCATATGATTTAGATTATTTTGAGGTGATTGATAATACTAGGTTGTTTTTCGGGAATATAAGTCAGGTTTATCAATTGGTTCTTGTTCACCTTGATTTATCAAAATACAAAAGAAAACTCATAGGTAATTTTGTGGGAGACAAATTTATCTATTCCAATAGTAGCAACTCTTAGTTGTGGGTGAGATCAGTTAAGGGAAGTGCGTAGTATCCTGGTGGGATCAGAGACGTAAGGAGCGCAACTGTACCTTGAATCACTATGAGATTGGTTAGGATATAAGTAAAGTTCAGTCCGAAGTTCATTGGTAGTACTGGCTAGTGTCTGTAGCGGCTTAATACAGTGTGGTGTTCAAACTGCACTAGGTCCCGGGGGTTTTCTGTATTTGCGGCTTTCCTCGTTAACAAAATTCTGATGTCTGTGTTATTTCTTTTTCGCACTATATTTTGTTATATAATTGAAATATCACAGGTTGTGCATTGAATGGATCAATTGGGAAATCCAACCATTGGTTGTTGATTGAAATTGATTGATCCTTGAACATTAATCTTTGGTACCATTCAAGTTACTTCTCTAATATTCAATCGGGCTCTCAAATTTCTATTTGCTGATTGCAGCTTGAATAAAGAGACAGAGATATAAACTCTTTGATATACTTTTCTCTAGATTGAGTCTGACTGTCTAGTTGATTCTCAAGAAAGTATATTGGATAAAGTCCTCTGTGATTGCCAAACGAATTGTTGGGTGTGATTTTTAGAGCCCCCGTATTTTCAACAGGTGTATCGGATCATACTCCAAAAAGTGATTTCGTCCGAATCGAGATGCCTTCCGCAAGGCTACATGTTTGACGCGTGTAAGGAGTGGTCTAATCCGCTCAGACGGTCAAGTCTAAAAAGAAGGAATGCATTTAATGAAGGATCAGAAGAGGCGTGACACAGCTGTGAACAAAGGTACATCGTATTTGATGACTCTAACGATCTATAACACAACCCGAAGATGGTGCAGTACGATGCTCTCCAAGGAGAAACAATATGATAATGAACAAGGCGAGATAACTCAGACGGAGAACCGAGCAAGGCACCACGAAGCAAAGAGTTCGTCCGAAGTAATGATAAGATGTACGAAGCGTCACTAGCTAGGCGAGATCGGGTCACACATTTGCGAGTCTAGTCTGTCTATAAATACCAGTCCATGTAGATGGAAATGGGCATGTAATGTTAGATGGTCTTTCTAGAGAGAATTCTAGAGAGAGATTAAAGAAAGATGGAGTACTCTGAGTGATATTTGTAATTCATCTAAGGGTAAGACCTTTGTTAATAAAAGATAACTTCTTTCCCGTGGATGTAGGTCTAAAAGGCCAAACCACGTTATATGCTTGTGTTAATATTTACTTTCATGTTCTTTACATACTTGCCTAACTTTGAATCTTGAATATTAGTTGTTTATCATCGTTAGATCTTGTTGGATGTAGTTATCAGAAAAGATACAACTTCTTTTTGGCGTTAGAAACAGGGACGTATGAAGATTTAGTCTACTTCCCTTGCAAAGTTTTTAATTTTTTTTTCATAATCTCTGAAAAGGAGTTCTTTTCTATTTTACTGTGTAGATATCTATGAGACTCAAGAGTTGATATCGGATGTAACACGTTATGTACGACCGATGAGTCTTGTAGAACCTCAAAAGCATTAAATCTACAGCTTTTCCTTTGATTTCGGTAAAAATTTACATTTTTCTGAAACTCTCATTATGTTTCTAAAGAGACTAAGGAGATTAAATGGTTGGAAAGAAAATGGAGTCATAAAACTTCTAGTCAAAGCTCAAACAACCTCCTCCATGAACGAGTTGGAAATAAAACTAAGAAAGTAAGCTTCATAGACATGATTTTATGACAGTTGAAAAACTTAAAGAGAAGAAGCCATTAGAAGTATTTTTTTCGCTCTCTAAAACTCCATATGGCCTAGTATATTCTTCTTAAAAATTCAAATCCAAGTAAATGGGAAAGGCTAATGAGTACATAATCATTCATCAAACCCAGGTTTGTTCAAATCAAGAGCTTAAGACATTGAGAAATATTTCCTAATATGCGAAAACGTACTCAATCGTCATAACTTGGTTTTTTCCACATTAAAGGTATGACGTGTGGAAGGAGGGGGTTTGTTAGAGCTTATCTCGGTTGAACCTACCAAGCGTTGGTATGTCAAGTTTGGTTGTCATATTTTAGTGAGCCAAAACTCATTTTAAGAGTCGCTTGATTATGTACTAGAGTCAACTTCGTATAAGTTAGCTTGAAAGTATTAGGATATGAGACATTACAAGTATTGCGAAGACTTGAAGAAGTGAAGAAGTAAGGAGCTACAACGAGAACATCATCCTTCCGGGGTTTTTCTACATTTGCGCTTTCCTCGTTAACAAAATCTTGCTGTGTCTTTTACTTTTCTATTTCCGAAATTATAATTGTTTTTACTATAATTAAAAGTAAAATACACAAACGTAATTCATATGTACTTGATAAGTAATCCTATGTATTGTGTTTGGTTAAGTCCGAACCTTTTATCAAGCAAACATACTTCGTTGTTGTATTGTCTTGATCTCGTATCCATAGACGATCACACGAAGTGTGATCCGATTTTTTGTATTGTCTCGACTCAGTCCATAGACAATCACTTTCGGAGAAAGGGCTTATAAGTGGAAAAGTTTTAGATTGAGGTATATTTGGGTACCCTCGTCTTTTCAGGATATACTCGAAAAAAGAGAAAAGCAGAACACCTTTTTTTGTCACTAAGACTTTATCCAAGTGGGAATGTTTTAACATCATCAAATATCTCCAAAACTTACTTAAAAATCTTCATGTACTAAAATTGCACAGTTTGAACTACTGTATGACCTAGTGATTGCACATGACCTGCACAATTAGGGGCCCACTTTTTTGAAGAGAAAAGATAAATTAAGCATTATTGCATATCTCGCAGGTAAGACGATGGGAACGACACGATCCACTCGTACGAACCCATGGGAGACTGGTGGTACGCATCCCGAAGGACTCGACGCGATGGATCCAGGCGAAGCTCTATGCCATGGCGTTTAACCATGAGAGGGACAAACCGATAATCAATATCGGGAAGGACTGATGGACAATTCCTCATCCGAGGATCAAGATGAAATTCATCTTACACAAAACGGAGGGATACTAGACCTAGTCGCAGAAAAACCATTGAGGAAGGAAGATTCCAATGGTAACACTGTCGCCTTAGAAGCGGTAATAAAAGCACAAAAGGTGCAAGAGGAACGAATGAAAAAGCTAGAACGACGTAACCAAAGGTTGGAAAAAAAAATCAAATGGTTGAAACGCTTGGCAAAGACCAAGGCACTGCCTATCATCCCAAAGGAGATCTCCGGGGAGGAAAATCCCCTCGAGCACTTGCAAGACGATGAACATGTGGAAATACCAGATACCTCAAATGAGGTAACAAAGGTAAGATTCCCTCGAGGAAGCAGAGCGATACCAAAAGAGGTAGAAAGTAGCTCGGATGAGTCTTCTGATGTTAACCCCAGACACAAACGTGTCGAAAATCCAAAGGAGGGCGATAGGAGAATCATTGATTACTCCGAGGGTCCGTTAGAAGGACGACCCAAGCAAGGTGAGATGTCGAAGAAAAAATCCATTTGATTGGGCTACTCAGAGCAGTCCGATGAGGACTCGGGACGATAAAAGTATTGTTACACTTGTTAGAGCACTGCTCGGTCAAACTCGCATGAATTTCTATCTCGAAGCATGTTTGTCAATGTTAGTGATCAAAACTATAAGTCTTGATTTCTAGTCTACTTATAGATGTCTCGAGACTAGGACATAGATTGTGTAATTGAGCATTAGACTTCAAGGCGTTTATCATTTGAAGAAGAAGAACGACTAAGGAGAGCTTGTGGAACTTCATCACCAAAAGGTATGTGGAGACTGAAACTCATCTTGAAATCTTGAAAAAGCGGGGTACAACAACCACACCCAATATTTCGATTAGCAATATGTATGGACTAACTCCAATATACTTTCATGAGAATCAACTAGACTCAATCTTAATAAAGTATATCAAATATTTCTAATATCTCTATTTCACAATGTAATCAGCAAATCGAACAAATACAAATCCGTGAGCCTGATTATTATGTGAAATAACTTGAACGGTACCAAAGACCAATGTTCAAGTGTCAATCAATGTAAATCAACAACCAAAGGTTGGATATCTTAATTGATTGATCTTAATGCACGACTTGTGATATTTCAATTATATAACAAAATATAATGCGGAAAAGAAATAACACCGACACCAGAATTTTGTTAACGAGGAAACCGCAAATGCAGAAAACCCCGGGACATAGTCCAGATTGAACACACACTGTATTAAGCCGTTATAGACACTAGACTACTACAAACTAACTTCGGTCTGGACTATAGTTGAACCCTAATCAATATCACACTGATCCAAGGTACAGTTGCGCTCCTTACGTCTCTGATCCCAACAGGATACTACGCACTTGATTCCCTTAGCTGATCTCACCCACAACTAAGAGTTGCTACGACCCAAAGTTGAAGACTTTAATAAACAAATCTGTATCACACAGAAAAGTCTATGATAATAGATAAATTTGTCTCCCACAGAAATACCTACGAGTTTTGTTCCGTCTTTTGATAAATCAAGGTGAACATGAACCAATTGATAACTTAGGACTTATATTCCCGAAGAAAAGCGCCTAGTATTATCAATCGGCTCACAATAATCTTAATCGACGCGGCGAAAGAAGATATTATGGAATCACAAATGATGAGACGAAGATGTTTGTGACTACTTTTATATCTTGCCTATAAGAGATATTAATCTCAAACCAATCGTTACGATTGTACTCAACACGATAGAATCAGCAAGATCAGATCACACAACTACAAGAAAGTAGTATCGGTCTGGCTTCACAATCCCAATGAAGTCTTCAAGTCATTAAACTACAAGGTCTCGAAAAGAAACCTAAGGTTAAAGGAGGATCGACTCTAGCTTATACAACTAGTATCATACAGGAGGTGTGGGGATTAGGTTTCCCAGTTGCTAGAGTTCTCCCTTATATAGTCTTTCAAATCAGGGTTTGCAATCAATGTTAGCTTAGTAACAAAGCATTCAATATTCACTGTTAGATGAAAAACTGATTAGATTCAAGCTAATATCTTTCAACCGTTGGATCGAAAACTTAGCTTGTTACACACAAATGAAATGCACGATTTTAGGTTTGTGTAACCGTACCCAAACATGTACATTTGTTGGTTCAACAATAGTTAACCAAATGGTTAGCCATATGAGCACTTTCATATCAACCATATTCTTCTTCACCATAACTAGTTCAAATGACTCAAATGAACTAATTAGAGAGTTGTTCAATTGTATAAATCTTATAGAAGTATACAATACACAATTGAAGCAAAAATGATTTGATTCACTCGAATCGATTCATGAACTTTATAGCCACGGTTCGCAAATTGCATTCCTTAGTTAATATAAATATAAGTTTATAAATAATCATCTTTAGATATAACCAACTCAAGTACGCGGACTTAGTTTGCGGGAAGGATTTCACAAACTCCAGCTGATATTCTAGGGATGAGAACCTCCGCCAGTTCGCAGACTGGGTTCGTGGACTGAGTTCACAGCTCTTGTTCCGGTTTTCCTGATCAACAAAGTACGCATACTTTGGTTCAAGGAATAAGGAATTATACATATATGTGTTTCCACACAATGCTTATATCCAACATTGGTTATATAATCTAAACTCTCATTTCAATAATTGAAACATTATTAGAGGACGTTATATAGTTGTTATTCACAAACCATTTTTCGTCTAAGCCGTTTTCAAAGTGATTGAAACATAACATGACTTTTGTCACTAGGTAACGATGAACTTGGCCAAAGCGAAAGCTTACCAACACATATTTAGAGAAATAGATAAGCGAGATAAACTCGGCTCGAAATAGTAAATGAGTATAATCAAAGTCTATATAGCAAAACGACTTTTGTCTCAAAATAGGAGATAGAGTAGATAGACTTTTGAGTGATAGATAAGTTCATGTCTCCACATACCTTTTAAAAGATGAAGTTCCACTAGTTCCTTGAGTAGTTTTTCTTCTTATATGATGATTGCCATGGAGTTCTTGATCTCAACTACACTTTTTTTCCTAGTCCGAGACTTAGCTATAGTAGACTAGAAATCAAGACTTATAGTTTTGATCACCAACATTGGCAAACATGCTTGAGACAACAACGCATGCGAGTTCGACCAAGCAGTGCTCTAACAATCTCCCACTTTGTCAATTTTAGTGACAAAACTATCAATACATATGGAATACAAAAATAAATGAATAAACTTTTGTAGCTCCTATTCCACATGCCTAATCTTCAACATTAATCGAAATCTTCGTCACTTCCAAGTACTCCAATGATCCCAAAGGTTGTAAGTTCAGCATCATCGTTGTTGAAAATCCGTAGCTATAACAATGAGAAAACAAGTATTCTCAATCATTGTTATACAGTGTCATAGTATTATTATACAACATCAAAGTTAAATTGCATCACAACTTCGACAACAATACTATGGTGATATGTATCACTCCCCCTTAGTCAATACTCCATCTCACATGGAAACCACTCCCCCTTAAATACTATGTATTTGTAGTGTGAACTACATATTAATTCTCCCCGTTTTTGTCAATAAAATTGGCAAAGGTACGAAAATGGGATCCAAATGAAATTTCCAAAAGAGACATTTCAATGACCAAAAGAAAGCACATTTCAACTTATTTAGATGAAATCATATAGCCGAAGCTAAATGCTTTCATCAAGGAGTTTATAAAGATACAAGATAACCCCTATAATATTCCACAGCCGCACTCCCCACAAAGATTTGGCAATTAAGCACAAGTTCAATTAAGAACTCTCCCCATAATATGTCATTCCCGAAAGAAAAACAAGAGCGACCTTAATTTCAAAAGAAAAGAAGTATTTCTTTGGACATAACAAATCACTTATGAATATGAATTTGAATCCAAAAATACTCAATTAAATTAACCACAAGAGAACCCATGATTAATTTAATCGGAAATATATATACAATCAAATTTACCACAAAAAAAAGTGATTAATTTAATTGTCCATGCTCGACATAAGAGAACTTACGGAGCCTCACAAGTATAAACATAAAATATGGATCGGGGAAGATCAATATCATGGAATACACAAGGATTCATTCTATTTTCCATCATTATTCGCACAATGACATACAATAGACATAATCCTTGTAAAAAAATATTTTAACCTATCTTCCATCAATAAATGACATAATAGGCTTAACTTTTGTATTGTCAAAAGTTCATTCATTCCTTTTATCAATACATGCATATCGACATATGAAAGACTTGACTTTTGACAAGGTATGCGACAATCACAGTTCACGGACGCAAACACACATATCCCATAACAAATTGCAATACATAAAACCATCAATGAAGGAAACTTTTTACTAAAGAATTAGTCTTGATTACTACAATTGGGTTAGAATAGATACCCTCCGCCAGGATTGACGATGAGGCAAGGCAAGGAATAATCACAAGATATGTCAATCTCGGATCCTCGGGGTGAAGGCTCCTTTTATGAGGAATAAGAAAAATAAAATATCCCATATAAAGTTACTTATTCGAAGTAAAGCAGCCACCGCGTTGAACGCGTAGGGTTACAGGAAAATTATTACCCACGTAGGAACCCTCGCCACCATGGTACCTTCTAGCAAAAGGATACCTTGGGAGGATGATGAATGTTCCACCAAAGGTTAAGCATACCTTAGCATCTTGTGATAACTTGATTGTGCGATCAATTATACACAATACGTCTAAAAAAATATTCATACAATAACATAAGTAAAATAATAATTTTACCAAAATATGTATGACATGTCTTAAAAGTTGCAGATAACAAAGGTTCAAACCATCAGGGAACATTGTTTCAAATAAAGGAGACATCTCGGCTAAAGAAGATACCTCAGCCGAGAACATAAAACAACAAAGATAAGTTCACTCAAACAATGTTCGAACAGTAAAGTCAAGGATAGGGGAGACGAGGAAAGATAACTCCTTCATCTTGGAGCTCAGCCTCAACAAAGGCATTATTGATATAATCAATAGCCGAGTGCTCGAACTTCACCTTCATTTGGGAGGCCTGGGTCTCCATATCAGAGGCAGATTTCCGACGAAACTCCATCATATGGGCACTAAGATGGTCATTAGCCTACTCAAGTGACCCGGCTTTAAACTTAGCAGCAGTATCAAATTGGCGATTTATCTCCAACGAAGATACTTGACCCTCAAGATGGTTAATCTTGGCATTTGCACCTACAAGATGCTCCTGAATGATCTGTGGATAAACAAGGGATAGGTTACAAACACGAACAACTTGGGGGCACGAAAAAGGCTACGGGAATAAGGAAATCCTAAGCTACCTCCGGCATGGCTAAGGGATTCTTCTAAACTATGTTGGCCTTCGG
Organism: Papaver armeniacum; assembly: GCA_023531295.1. Taxonomy (NCBI): domain Eukaryota; kingdom Viridiplantae; phylum Streptophyta; class Magnoliopsida; order Ranunculales; family Papaveraceae; genus Papaver; species Papaver armeniacum. The sequence continues at coordinate 249,464 of JAJJWW010001682.1, forward strand.
AAAGATCCACTAATGCGACGTCGAGATCCTCCACAAGAGTATCTCGTTCAATCCGGAGATCCTCAACATCAATCCGGAGCGAAGCATTCTCAGGGATAAAACTTGGTAAACATTTTCTAACTTTTATAATCTTTTAACCAAAGATGCATGGGACGTAGAAGAAGACACGAAACCAGCCTCGACAAGTTATTTTTAAGAGAGCGGACCTCAGAAGACAAAACGTTACGTACTGCAGTAACCATAGATAAGGAAGCGCATGCATCTTCGAAATCTACATGATACTTTTTACGGATAATTTCTTGAGTTGAAAGGAGCCTCTCAACTAAGGGAATATCCTCTTTTTCTTTAAAATAAGACCCTCTTGACACTTAAGAGTTTCATCACATTCTTTACGGAGCAAAGCTATCTTTTTCACAAGATCAGAGTTATGAGCAGATTCAAGAGAAATTTTGGCTTCATTATGAACAGTCACGTTCATCAAACTATCAGACTTCTTATGATAATACCAAACATCGGAGGTCAACTTGGCTACCTGCTCCCAGAGATATCTAAGCTCACTAGAGCTACCAGCTGGCAGGGGCAGGTTCTCTTAGGACTATGCTACCATATAAAAATAAAGATAACTATAAAAACTTGCCTCAGCGTGTTCATATTTATGAACGAACTGCTAAGGAAAGAAATGGAGGCTACCTTTTGGCGGGAAGAACAAGGTTATGCTTTGGCTCGATCCTGCACATATACGATCTCGGTAGCCAAGGAAGGAGGATGAAGATTGTTTGTGGCTCAAACTCGCCTACATATATAAGAAATCGATGGTAAAGTCCATCTTTGACTCTAGCATATCCATATGTTAGAGAATGGCTCGGTTGAACCCACCAAGCGTTGGTATGTCAAGTTTGGTTGTCATATTTTAGTGAATCAAAACTCATGTTAAGAGTCGCTTGATTATGTACTAGACTCAATTTCGTATAGGTTAGCTTGAAAGTATTAGGATATAAGACATTAAAAGTATTGAGAAGTCTTGAGATGTGAAGAAGCAAGGAGCTACAACGACAACAATCATCCTTCCACATGAGGTTAGTGATATTTGACTTGAACTGTTTCATTCCCTAATGTATCTTTCAAGTGGTGCATATTGAAAACATAATCTGAAGCATATTTGAACTCTAGATAGACATAGTATTGAGGAATACAATATGAGGTTTATTGCTTAACCATTAAACTTTGTAGATAAGACATCGTCATAATCATTTGAATGCTATTGTGATTATGTATGGGTATGAGGTGAGGATTTCATTCTAGGGAACAATGTTTACATGTGTTCTAAGGAAGTAAGTTCATAAACTTGTTTGTGAACCGAAAAGGAAATTGCCAAGTGTTATTGGTTTTGTTATTCATTGCATATCTTATGAACAACCAATATGTGTGATTGAGTATAACCGCTCACAACTTGTTTGTGTTCTTGGTAGAATTATTCACAAAGGCCTCGACTTATGTATTGGTATGACTTCTATTAGTGAAACCGATCTTAAGTAATCACCAGAGATGGTATGATAGGGTTTGTGTTTTGTCTGACCAAATATGGGAAAGGGAAACTAATCCTAGTAAGAAGTGCAGTATATCACAAAGGGGAACCGATCCTTGTATGGGGTGCATCAAGGTTTATAGCAGAAAGTGGAACCGATCCTTTGGACATGTGCAACACGTTTTTAGGAAAAGGGGAACCGATCCTATGGACATGTGCAACACATATAAGTTAGATGCCATATATATGTGGGAAACCGATCCTAGTACCTAGTCAACCGAATTTTGGAAAGCTAGTGTGACTATGCACTGTACTCACATGGAGGTAGAACCGAAGCTTGTTTTGGTAGAATCGTTAAACCCACGATTGTGATTGAATGTTGGTTTGATCAATCACATAGTTCTTGAAAGTCAGATGAACCAATTCTAAACTTGTTTGGAAGTGTGTCAAATCGGTTTCAAGGTTGTAAGTGTGAAAGAGAACTTACAAAGTAAGGATGTCGACATACTTTGAACGCATGTTGTGAATGTTTATTTCTTTAATTGTTCAAAGATATTCCTTAACGGCTAAGGGAAGAGAATCCCAGGATCGAAACATAAGTAAGTTAAGAATCTTTTAATTAAGGTTATTAATTTCATTTTGTAGGAAATTCCAGAATTAGTAATGTGCATTTACTAATTAGATTTTCCGAGAGATTTCGATCATTATTTTTGGACAGAGCATTTCCAGGAATTATGAAAACCGAATTTTTTCTTTAATGAATATCTTGAGAATATTTTCGGTTTTGGAAATTCCTTGGTGTCCAAACTTCCTTGTCTATAAATACTTGAAGTTTGCCTTTCTAGCAAACTAATCCTTCGTAACAACAAATTTCCTCTTTTGTTGTTGTTACTTGTGTGGCCGCCTATTCGGAGAGTAGAGTAATCTAATTAGGCGAAATCTCTTATGACCGCTCAGTTTAAAGTCTTCTTTGGGATTGAGAAGCTCTAGCGTACCGTTGGTGGGAAACTAGATAATTTTGGTTTATCTTTTTTCTTTCGATTGATTTGATTGACTAACAGTGGTTGAAATCTGATTGCACCTAGTTTGTTTATTCTTGAGAATATTCTCTTCTGATATAAGATTCACTCAAACTAGTTCATAGTTTCGATAGAGATCGTTAGACTGTTGTGAGTTCTAAAGACGATTTTGTGATTATCCATTGTTAATGACTCAGATTCCGTGATTGATCACAAGAGATTCAAGTGGTTGTGTGCAGGTTTTTATTGAAGATTTGAAGACAAAGAAGATATTAAAGATCTGACTTGGGTTTTATAATCTTTGGTGTGCACAATACTTGTTTCGGTAAAAGAGGATCCACCTAATAATCGTTTTATCCTTGTGGTAGATTGGATTGATTAATTGAGTAGATCGGCATCAACACAATTCTTTGGATTAAGAGTGTTGTTGGCTTAATCTTAAACGATTACTTCGGTAATTAAACATAAGATAGACCTAAGGACCTGACGAACGAGTTTATGTTAAGATAAACGGAGGAGCCTTTGTCCGACTCATATCACTTGGTTGAATAGAGTTGATACCAAACAGATTTGTTGTTCCTTTACTGTTTGGAATACGAACCAAAGGAATTGTTCCAAGTACGTGACTTATTTATAAGTTGGAGGCGTGGGAATACAGACGGAATTAGGTGAACTATAGGTTTAGTTGCTTTGTCTCAACTATACGAAGTTAAGTGTAATTTTGTGTAGCGTCTTAAACCTGAGAGTATTCGATTCTAGACAAGGTCCCGGAGTTTTTCTGCATTTGCGGTTTCCTCGTTACAAAATCGTGTTGTGTCATTTACTTTTATTTTACGCATTATAATTATTTATTATAATTAAAGTAAATTACACAAACTTTAATTCCTATTTACTTGATAAGCAATCCTATTGTGTTTGGTTAAGTCCGAACCTTTGTATCAAGTAAACATACTTCGTTGTTGTATTGTCTCGATCTCATATCCATAGACGATCACACGAAGTGTGAACCGATTAGTTGTATTGTCTCAACTCGTCCATAGAAATCACTTTCGGAGAAACGACTTATAGGTAGGAAAAGTTTTAGCTTGAGGTATATTTGGGTAACCTCGCCCTGTCACCATATATGTCCTGAGAAACCAAAGACAGTGGAGATTGCTTTCACTGACTCAGGCATATCCATATACGAACAGTCCAGGACCAAAATTAAAGCAAGGCCGAAGCCTCCGAAAATAAAGTGGTGCAGCCATCGTTTTATAACCGCTAGGGCGGTGGCAATAATAAGTACACAGAAGAGGTACATCAAAGGAAAGTCATAATAAGACATCAACAAAGGTTACGACTGAAGTCTAAATCCAAGAATACGGGGGAGCAAATTCTATAAAGGGGTATCTCACTAAAAGAAGACTCCACAGGGAAAATATAAATCTACACACCGAAAAGAGGGCTCCATAAACACATATGCTTTTCCTTTGAAAAGGCTACAAAAATTAGCTTTCCAAAAGAAAAAAGGGGCAAACATACATCAACCACAGTCAAAAGCAACAAGGAAGTTCACAAAGCACTAAACATTGTTCCAAAACATCGAAATGAAACATTTCAACTAAGTAAAAGAAGGAGATCCTAAGCCACATGTGACTACTCGTTTTCCCATAGTTTACGTAATGCATACAGCTCAAAGAACCAGATACTAAGTAGTATCGATACCTCTGTTGAACCGATAATGCTAAGTAATAAAAGATATCCAAGATCACAATAATAACGAAGAACACAAATATAATGTAAAAGCTTATAAGTTATCATGAGACACTAGGGATTACGTGGTTCGATTTTGTCTACGTCCACGTGGTAATGAGTGATGTTTTGTATTAAGTTATGGTGGTTACAAATATCTTAAATGCTTCCCAAAGTAAAAGAGAGAACGCAAGTTGAAAATACTTAAGTTCTAAACATTAAAGAGGTATAAGCTTAAGACTAGATCTTCTCTCCCGAGATATTGAGTGCCCTTAGTTTATTGGTAAGGCTTGGTATTTATAGCCCCTTCTGCTCCAGGTATACCTTTGCTGCCTCTGGGTCTATCGTTTGCTGATATACCTTTCGTACCAACGGTACCTTCGTTCACCGCGTGCTTTCTCCAGTCACACTCTGCCACCTCAGCTGACCCACGTTCCTTCAGGAACATCCCAAAAGGTACCGTTTGCTGATACTTTCGTCTCGTTTCGGAAAAAGTGATACTTTTTCTGAAACGGGGCGAAAGTATCACTTTTTCCGAAACGGAGCGAAATTATCACTTTTCCCGAAACGGAGCGAAAGTTTCACTTTTCCGGAAACGGGTTGTGAAAGTATGACTTTTTCAGAAACGGAAAATTAGTCAATCCATAAACCAAAATATGGTTGCATGATGTGTTATGCATCCTTTGTGGTGGTTTGCATAATGGTTATGCATTCAATTTTCGAGAATTGTGCCTAAAATTAAAGTATCATTTTTCTTGAAACGGAGGGAGTACATCGTTTTATACTTTTATTAATTGCAACGGAAAATTAGTTGATGCATAAACCAAAATTTTGCTACATAAAGTATTATGTATCTTTTGTGGTGGTTCGCATAATGGATATACATACATTTAATTTTCTAAAATTGTGCCTAAAATGATAAATACCTCCGAATTTTTCGTAAAAACTCTAAATTTAATATTGTTGTTTGTACTCGTTGCGTAGAGTTTTTTATAACCTTTCCAACGAGATAAAATTTGTAAAATTCTAAGGCACGGATTTTTAGATATGTTATATTAAAGTTTGGTTACCAATTATACCCCTGAAAAGATAGGATACACAAAGAGTTATAGTAATTGGACTAAAAGGGAGGGACATTTTTGGTTTTTCAGCATGGACCATTCTCAATCTTTTTGTGGTAATTGATCACTTAGATTTACAAAAAATCTAAGTGATCACGTTTATATGGCCACTTTTTTGGCCACTTTTTTGGAAAGCAAACTTTAATATAACATATCTAAAAATCCGTGCCTTGGAATTTTACAAATTTTATCTTGTTGGAAAGCTAATAAAAAAATCTATCCAACGAGCACAAACAACAATATCAAATTTAGAGTTTTTACGAAAAATTCGGAGGTATTTATCATTATAAGCACAATTTTAGAAAATTAAATGTATATTCATTATGCAAACCACCACAAAAGATACATAATACTTTATGTAACAAAATTTTGGTTTATGCATCAACTAATTTTCCGTTCCAACTAATAAACCGATGTACTCCCTCCATTTCAAGAAAAATGATACTTTAATTTTAGGCACAATTCTCGAAAATTGAATGCATAGCCATTATGCAAACCACCACAAAGGATGCATAACACATCATGCAACCATATTTTGGTTTATGGATCGACTAATTTTCCGTTTCTGAAAAAGTGATACTTTCACAACCCGTTTCAGGAAAAGTGAAACTTTCGCTCCGTTTCGGGAAAAGTGATACTTTCGCTCCGTTTCGGAAAAAGTGATACTTTCGCCCCGTTTCAGAAAAAGTATCACTTTTTGGCATTTCTTCTCTGTTTTGTTGGTTAATTTTTAGATGTTGCATCGAATATGATCCAAGCATATACAGATTTGGCATTTCGAAGACCAGAAAGGGGCCCTTGTGCATTGGAAATGATGGCAAGGAGTCCTGATGCATTTTTAAGTAACAGCCAGCTTTTATTTTGCGATCACCTCATCTACTCATGTTTGTATAGCTTCATCAATCTTGTTTGTTTGGCCTTTTTATTCTTTTAAATTTTATTTTATAGGGCTCCTATTTTCACAAAAGACATCTTAGACATTACATTCTCTTGGGTCAGACGTTGACTTTTGCGACATAATTTGCTTCTTCTCCGGTGGGAGGCACCGGTGTAGGTAACAAAATATCGAGGAACTATGAAGCTATAAACTTGGTTAAAGACATTTTCAACATAATAAGCTCTGAAATGACCAGTTCGCAATATCTGTCATAAGACCCAAATTCACCTCCTTGCGTGCATGGACACCAGCTTTGTAACAAATATTCGCAATTACATCACGTACTAAGTCATGGCGGAATTTTAGTCCAACCTCGTTAGCGCAGTGAAGCGCGTGATCACCAAAGATATCCATGGACCTATTGCAACATGAGCATAACCCGCCTTCAACAAATAACGGGATACCAAGACGATAGCAAACCACCGCTCTAAACTGTCTGGGGCCAAGACATTGATCTAAACCACTGATCGGGACAGCCAAAAGGTAATCTTGAGCATGTTTGATCTGGTTACATGGCCAAAGAATGGAGTCTCTTGCAGATAAAGTAAATTGGTCGGGGATTTGCTTCTTGATTGCATCAAAAAAAGTGACTGCCAGGGAGTGCATAGAAGAGGGGGCAGTGTTATCAGCGCAAAAAGTGGAAGGCAAACCGCATACCTGAATGAATTTCTGAAGAGCCAACTAGTAGGCGACCCCATAGTCGCTGGTGAAAGAATTACCAAGAATCGCCTTCCGCACCGAAGCAGTCTGACTCTGAGAAGCAAGATAGCAATAAGTGCGAGTGTCAGCCATGGTATATATACCCAGCCCGCCGTCCTTGATAGGAAGAGTAGCCAGTCTCTGTTGCAAAAGCCCAAAACCAAGACCATCTCCGGTGATTAAGAGCCTTAAATATTGGAACAAGTGGTCATCAAAGAGGTCAGAGGCTTGTTGAAGAGCTTCCGGATTAGTAGTACGCATAGCAAAATATAATCTTGATACACCGACACAGTTTCGGAGTAGCAACATCTCGCTTTGGGGATCCCTGAGCTTTTTTATAGCAGACATGAGCTGAATAGTTTTATTCACCCGATTCACCGCCATGTCACTCATGAAATCCAAATCTAGGCTCACAGGTCCACCCAAAAGCTTAACTCCCTTGCTAGGCCTACCAATATCAGGGGGGAAAACACCTACCTCCAGACTACGTGGATCAACTACAGGCCAGAAAACCTCAGTTTTCTTTATATTGAGATGGAGGCCTCTGCTCGGACCTTCGGTTTCAATAATACTCAAAGCCTTGGCAACCTCCAAAGTGTCACCAATGATTGTACCATCATCCAGGTACCATGCATGCAAATCAAGCTTACAATGAGAAGCAATAGACTTCACAAGGGGGTGAAGTGTCAGGGCAAACAAAAGGGGACCGAGAGGATCACCTTGTTGAACACCGAGTGCAGAAGACATGATGTATTGATCGTAGTAAAGATTAGCAGTCCTGGCATAACAAAATTCAACCCAACGAGAAATACCTGGACAATGAAGCCGGACCTCCTTAAGAAGAAAAGACCTACTCACCATGTTGAAAGCATTCGAAAAATCAATAAGCAACATTGACATGCTATCCGAAAGACCCTTCAACTCCAGTAAGCCATTAACAGCATGAAGTATACTTTCTCCTCCCACCGGAACTCCAACACCGAATTGATAATCCCCCAAATATGACTGCATGTCCTTGCCTACTGAAAAGGCAGCCACCTTAGAGACCAAACGACGCCAAATAGTACCAACTGCAATTGGTCTAAGACCACCCCCGGGTTTGAGCAAAGGTGTAAGTGGCGCACTAGCAATAAGCTCTCCTAAGACTTTAGGACACTTACCTGCTAGCCAAAGGTTGACAACTCCGGTAATCGAAGCCACCAACTCGTCAGCAAAAGCCGCTGCCGCTCCACTCAAAGCGTCGACTAAATGCTTAGCACGCAAACCATCCCGACCACAAGAAGTACCTCTAGGAAAACTCTTAATGGCCCCAACGACAGCCATCGAGTCAACCGTTATGGAGTCACCAATTGCAATGTCATCCGGAATAGCGGGTGGTGGAGCTGTAGGGTGTTTAGCTTGCAATTCACACAAGGTGCTCTCATCGCGAGGTGCTAAACCATTGGAAGACAAGACACGGATCGCCGCTGCAAAATGCCCATGGCCTATCTTCTTCCGACAAGCGCTCAAATTAGCCATCTGTGGCTCCTTTTCCTTGTCCTTCTTGGCGGAAAATTGTTGGCAAGGTTGGCGAAGACACTTGGAGATTAAGGTGAAGCAGCCCATAGGTTCCTTCCAGGTGAGTAGATCCTGTTGGATGGCTGTCACTTGGAGTCGTTTCCTACTGGAGGACTTCTTATCAACAGAACGGGTGGGTCTATACAAGGATAGTGTGCAGATAGGAAGCAGCAAGAGACTGATCCAAGCCGACAAATCAGTAGGCCTACAAAGCACACTATCAAGACAAGACTTCAAGGCTCAAGAGAATCCTAACCTGCACTGGTGGGGGATGCTAGAAACAGTGGTAAAGCAGCGCTGGAAAACAACATTGAGTAGTTCCGGCGACAAAGAAGAAAACATGTCAGGTACAGGCTTCCGGGAAGCAACAAAATCGACAGATTCAGGTGAAGCAATACCCACGGCAGATTCAGCTGAAGCAACAACATTATTGTGCCCAATCTCAGGCCTGTCAAAGCACTCAGCTGGAGCAACACGGACCGTTGAAACAACAGCAGTATCATGCACAAACTCAGACCTGTCAAAGCCCTCAGCTGATGTAGCAACACGGTCAATGCACCTAGCTACAGGTTCACAAGCACCAACAGTATCAAGCACAGCGACAACATTCTCAGGCTTGTCGATACCGTGTATGAGGAAGCTTGCAGAGGCACCAGGTCCAGCAATGGCAGCGTGACGAGCTCCTTCAATCCCTTTACAGGAGGTTCTCCAGGCATGTACGGACATACAACAGCTGCATAACCATTGTCGAGACTGTTGAAGAAAGTTCTCCCAAACAGTGAAGACCCGTAAATCGTTGGAGATGATAGTTCTGCAAGCAGTCCTGTTATCCATTGTTGAGAAGTGTCTGTCCTGTAGGTGTTTTGCAAAAGATCCCCTTACGTAGCCTCTACCGTTCACCCCATCTAGACAGCCATTAAAAATTTTGAATGGGCAATGATACTGTTCGTTCCGTGAAACAACATCATCGTTTTGGCGTCGCATAGAAGATGATATCGGCTGGGAAGAAGAACGATGCTGAGAACAGCTAGCAGCAGAAGACCGTGGAGACGCAGACATGGGTGAAAAACCTTCAAAAACCCTAAAAACAAAACTGGAAACCTAGAACGAAAAAGACAAGAAAAACAAGGTAAAAGCAAACGTGGGAAAGGGAGAAGAAAGCAAAAACGAAAAATCAACGAGAAAAAGCAACAGGGATGAGACGAATTTAGTTTTGGTAATAATATAACATTAAATAGGCTAGTCAAGGGATAGTCATGACAATTTATAGGATTTCCTTAATATCTTCACTTAGTCAAAGCGGACTCTTAATTTAGGACGGAGGGAGTAGTCCAATATATATAGGCGAATATTTATTTCCAATGTGATTCTTTTCATATATATCCTTATTAAAGATTATGATATTCACAAACTTAGTTAATATCTTTAGCAATTCCTAAAAACAATTATATTTTTTAAATATATTAGTGGGACAAACATTTTTAATATATTCATATTTTGCATATTTCCTAGACAAATGTATTGGGAATTGATGCGGATAAATCACTTACAATATTTTTTGTTATTCTAAGAGAATTCCACTTTTCCGCCTATATATAGGGGACGGAGGGAGTATTTCATCTGTTTTATGTAGCTGCGAAAAGTTAATATGCCGAACGGATTTCAAATGCATGATAGGTAAGGTTGTTCCCCTACTGCGATCACTTTGGGCTAGGCAAAAGCTTATGCGACTAATGATTTTTACGACTAGAACTGCTGCTCATCGATCTAGTCATTCGCTATGAACAGCTGATCCACGGTCCATCCTCTTTAAAACAGAGCAACACAGAGTAGGAAAATATTAGTAGCACAGTTGATCGACTTTATTTGGTCTCCAGAGTAGTTGAAAAATATAAATTTCAGTGTAAGCAGTTGGTCCCACACCAAAGCCGTTGAAAAATATTTTTGGTAATTAGTATTAACACTAATCCTAAAAGGGCAGATTTGCCATTACCAAAAATATTTGGTTAAGGGGCTTCTGATTTTGCTATTTACACTCCTTTTTTGTCTTTACTTGGTATGCCCTAAAAGATTTCGGTATATCTAAAATCATAGTTCAATATTTTTCAACCGCTTTGGTGTGGTCCAACTGTTTCCACTGAAATATAGATTAGTGACATCTGAGGGTAAAAGTTTGGAGACCAAATAAGGTCGATCAACTATGCCACAAATATTGTCCAACTCTGTTTTGCTCTGTTTTAAAGAGGGTGAATCAGCAGCTATCCGTAGCGAATGACTTGATCGATGAGCAGCAGTTCTAACCGTAGAAATCATTAGTTACGCAAGTCTTTGGCTAGCCCAAAGTCATCGCAGTGGGGAAACAACCTTTGCTATCATGCTTTTGAAATCCATTTGGCATATTACCTTTTCGCAGCTATATAAAACAGATGAAATATGTAAGTTTCATCTGTAAGAATAGATGCTGTCATGAATAAATCCTTCGATATTTTGTACAGCATTGAAAACAAAGCGTTGGAATAGTAAGCAATAAAGACTGCTGCCCGATGAGGAATATGAAGTCAATGTGTAATCACATCCTTAAATAAAATCACATCCTTAAATAAATTAACCACTATGCAACTTGCATCTTTTAGAGATCAACGTCTTCTTCTTCTTGGTTGCTGTTCACTGAATAACGACGTTCAACTGATCATGAATTTTAATTGTTTTTGTCTCTATGTGATAAACCATTCTTCCATACATCGTAATCGTCCAGCATCAAAGACAATTCGTCGGAATGTAAACTGAAAAGTCTATAGCGTGCCCGGACTGCAATATCAAGTCAATTTGTATTCACATCCTTACATTCGTGGTTGATCATGAACTGGATTGTGTTTGTCTCTACGTAATAAGAATTCTTCCATACATATCGTAGTCGTGCATTGGCAAAGAAAAATCGTCAGGATGTAGACAAAAACTTTGTAGCGGACTTGGTACGAAGTATCAAATCAATCCGTATTCCCATCCTCGCTAAAATGCATTCTGCAACTTGCATATATCATAATATTCTTTTTCGTGGTTGATCATGAAATGACATGAATCGAATTGTGTTTGTCTCTATGTAATAAACCATTCTTCCATACATATCGTAATCGTGCATCATCAAAGAAAAGTCGTCGGAATGTAGACATAAAAGTCTGTAACGTTCCCCGAATGCAATATCAAGTCGATTTGCATTCAAATCCTTAAATAAATGCATCCTACACAACTTGCATCATAATATTCCTTTTCTCGGTTGATCATGAATTTGAACTGTGTTTGTCTCTAAGTAATAAACCATTCTTCCATACATCGTTATCGTCCAGCATCAAAGTTAATTCGTCGGAATGTAGACCAAAAGTCTGTAGCTACCATGCTGGGAACGCACTATCAAGTCAATTTGTATTCACATCCTTAAATAACGCATCCTGCAACTTGCATCGTAATATTCCTTTTCTTGGTTGATCATGAATTGAGTTGCGTTTGTCTCTAAGTAATAAACGTTCTTTCATACATCGTAATCGTCCAGCATCAAAGACAATTCTTCGGAATGCAGACAGAAAAGTCTGTAACTACCGTGCCCGGAACGCACTATCAAGTCAATTTGTATTCACATCCTTAAATAATTTGTATTCATATCCTTAAATAACGCATCCTGCAACTTGCATCGTAATATTCCTTTTCTTGGTTGATCATGAAGTTGAATTGTACAATTTGTCAGAATGTAGACCAAAATGACTGTAGCTACCGTGCCAGGGACGCACACTGTCAAGTCAATTTGTATTCACATCCTTACATAAATGCTTCCTGCCACTTGCATCATAATATTATTTTTCGTTATTGATCATGAATTGAATTGATTTGCTTTTCTCTACGTTAACGCATTCTTCCATAGTCAATACATGTGCATATCTGCAAACGCAAATGGTCAAAAAAAGGCTGTAGCGTGCCTGTGCCAGCACGAAAATAGTCTAGCATGGTAAAATTTGAGCCGAGCGCAATGCAGCCCAACAAGAAACTTACTATAGACTGTGTGAAGTTGCTGGGAGATGGAGAGAGAAAGAGTGAGAAAGCCGCTCTACCTTGAGAGGAAAATGTTTTACGCTTCAATGGATTTACAAGGATTGACATTGGAAGAGAAAAAAAGTAATGGTTTTTCATCTTGGATTACATTTCCTGTTGAGACTGCGAGATGGTTGTCAGGGGTTTTGGAGGAGGCAAGGGATCCAAATTGTCAGAAGAAGAGATGGCCAAGAAGAGAAGGAGAATCATCATTTCTTTGCGAGATTAGGGATAATGATGTTGGAGTATATCTTAGGATCTCCAGAGTTAGAAGAGGTGATGCAGCGAGATCTTATGCGTTATGTGTACCAGCGGGAAATAGTAGCTATTACTGGGCTGTCCTACGCAAGGAGATTAACATGCTGATGAAGGAGAACAACATGATCAAAAGGCCGATTCAAATTGTACCTACAGGGTCAGATTTCGCTACAACATTGCAAAGTGATGCTTCAGACGCATTTTCTTGGTTGTATTCAAGTAGATGGTTTTGTTAGATGGCAAAGAATAGCTAGAGAGGTGAGAAATCAGATGCAATGGGATTCATTTATAGATTTTGAAATCATAGATAAGCATCATGCTAAAATAATCCTAGACAGAGATTGTTGGTTTGATCTATGGAAGCCACAGAATTTTTTTTTGCAGATAATGTGTTGGTGCACATCACGCAAACAAGTGCAATGGAGGAGATTATCGTTAGGCTAAGTCCTATGGGCTAGATTGGACTGCTAGATTGGCCAAAAAGTGTTGTAAATTATGAAAAAAGCGTGGGAAAAAAAGTTAACACTCAATCTGGCTACTTCTCTCTCCTAGCAAGGTTGCTGTGATCGCACTATCGGCGAGATTGAAACGCTGAGTGCTGCGGTGCTCAAAAAGTTGTCTCAACGCCGAATGGTTCAACGTTTGATGACTTTTTCTGGAGAGAGAAGGAAAAGAGGGAGAGAGAAAGAGTAAGAGAAGGAGAGAGAGAAGAAAAAGAGGGAGAGAGAAGCGTAGAGAGGGAGAAAAAAAGAGAGAGAGGGAAGAAAAAAAGAGAGAGAGAAGAAAAAGAGGAAAAGAAGGAGAGAGAATTGGTAACGCCGAATGGTTAGGCGTTTCGCTGCTAGATTGGCCATCCCATATGGGTTAGGAGGTTGCCCTATCTGACGTGGATGGCCAATCTAGCAGCTAAATATCTAGCCCATAGGACTAAGCCTTACTCAGTCTGGTGTGAGGGAGGAGAATCTGAAGACTACTAGGGATAGCATTTTTCCATTACAGGCACTGTCAAAACTTAAGAAGTGGGTAATGATAAGAGGAATTCCACACAGATTTTGGAATTCCAAACTCTTCAAAATCGTTGGAGACTTGTTGGGAGGACTGGTAGAAATTGATTCCAGTTCTTTGAAGTTGATGAGCAGAAAGTTCTTGGGATCTCTCGTAAGGGGAGATTTTTCAAAGCAATTCCAGCGGTTCTTACGGTTGAAGAAGGAGACCAAAAATAGGTGGTCACGTTGAATGGGATTTCAAATATGATCCTAAAACTAAGGCTTCGATGGAGCAAGTATATTGACTAATTAATGAGTTTGATAAACAGATTGAATGTTTCAAATTCAAATTTATGTTACGCCGCTAATTCAGTGACACATGCACGTGTCTCAGGATCGGTCTCAGTTGATTCACTCAGGTGATACGAGGTACGTAATATTGTTTGGGACACAAGCCAACAAATTTTGTGCATAACTCTTTATTGTCGGGTGACTCTTTGCCTAGATATGATGTTCAGGGGATTGAGCATAACATCTCTAGCTCCAGAGCTGTGATTGAGGGAGGATTCAATCAAGCTACTGAGAGAGAGGTTGATGAGTCTATCTTTGAACATGATTTAGGTATGGGGAATTCATCTGAACATAGAAATATCATCTCTACAATCAACAAGTTCCAATGTATAAATATTGGTGGATGTGCAGATGATGTTCCCACTACAAATAGACCTTCACTTATTGGCAGTATTTTGGCTGCTGAAGCTATTGGTTTGAAGAATAGTGTTGGATGTGAAGTTGAAGTTCCCAACATGTCTGTCATACCTCTAGTTGCAGTGAGTAAGATTTCTTAGCTCATGGAAGTATTATAGGTGCAGGAGAGGTTCCTAATATTGTTGGGGTTAATGAATCGGTTTTGGACTTAAATGAAAACCATAGGTTTACTTCCTCAGGTTCTCCTGACGACCTGCAATTGGTTCTTCATGATAGTCTTTTGGTGAATAGCATTGAATGTGCCTCTCCAGAGTTTGTACTAGACTTTTTACCTCTTCAAGTAGATTCAGGTACTAAACTGTTTTACATTTTGGAAGATAAAATTGCTATTAATATTGGAGAGCTACAAGCTTCAAACATCGACTCCAATGAAGTGGTTTTTTCCACTTCGAAATTGGTATTTGAATTAGCTTGTAAACTGGGAGGCATTCATTCAAAAGATGAAGGGCAAGCTAAATCTCTTATTGATGCAGTCATTTTCAAGTATAGGGATCGATATATAACTATTTTTGATGGCAAGAATGCTAAGGATAACTGTGAATCAAACAAATCAGATGAAGCAAATGATGTTGGTTGATAGGTGTCTAAAACACCTTAATATTTATCTATTGTTTATGCTTTCTTTGCTAAGTTTTCTTGTAAAATATGTATCTTATGTGTGAATTTGAGTTTTTAGGTGCTTTGGAGTCGCGCGGAGCAAAAGAAGAAGAAATCATTCATTTTGAGCAAGGAACGGAATTTGGTCATTTCACATGCGGGTGATACTCGGAGTCGGCCAAGAATATGCGCAACAAGGAAGTAAATAGGCAAATTGGTTCATGAAACCGACAAGCCAAGTATCACTATGGTGGCTTTTATCGAAAAATGGGTGCATAGAACCATTTATGGGTAACCCCTTATCTTTGTCACTTGGGAGGTTTTATCCATTCTCAATTCCTACACAAGCCTCAAATTCAGAGAAGAATTTCTTCTCATTATTACACATCTGAAACCGAGAGGAAAGAGAGAAAGGCGGCCATGGAATTCAAAGATCAAGAGATCGACAGAGATGTTTCAGTTTTCATGGCTGCACTAGCTTAGGGGGCGCTACAGGCGGCACCATTAAGATGTAGAGAAATTGTGAGAAAGGGAGGAATCGAGGTGTTTTGAAGCTGATGCTATTTGAATCTAGAGTGAGAGCTTCGAATTGAGACATGGAGCTTGAGAAGATGATGTCGATTGAATCTGGTAGTTTATTGGCTCGAATTCAGGGCTGGATTAAATCGAGAGCTGAGGAGATGAAATCTCTGAAATAGAGAGGGGTTTTTGAATGAGATGAGGGAACTGAGTTTGAGGAAGGTTTGAGCCCGAGTTGGGTTTTACACGTAAGAAGGAAAGATCAAAGTACAAGTTCTTTGGTGATTAGATGGAGAGGGATATGAAGAACTTGTTGTTCAGAGTATGAAGACTGCGCAGCGAGTTTGGGTTAATAAATGGCTGGAGTTCACGGTGGTTTTAGCTCGAATCGATCTTCGAATTGAGTTCGAATTGAAGTTAATTTTGGGTTTTGAATAGATTGAACTCGTGGTGGTTTCGATTTTGTTTGAGGGTTTGTTAATTGCCGAGAAAATCAGGAAAGAAGATGGAGTTTCACTATCAGTAACTGATGTTGCTGCCACTGCTTGTATGAATGAATGGGTGTGTGCTTGTAATAGTGTTGCAGGGATGAATGGCAGCAGTGGTGGACTGGTGATGTTGGCAGTTCACAGATACTGTCATTGCTGTGGGTTATCAATCTTGGGAGCGACAGTTTCAGGTGAGGGTGCTTGCAACTGAGAAGAGACTCAAGTCTCTGCTGCTATGTAGCATAGTGGAGCCATGATTGCAGGCAAGGCTAGGAATGGACCTAGGGACTTGAACTCAGGCTGGTTGCCGCTGTTATTTGTAAATGTATGTTTAGGACTCGCAGGAGCTGTGCTATGTGCCATGGAATTGTGGTGGTGTTGATGATGGTTCTGGTGGATTCTGTAATTGGCTAGCTGATGTAGACTGGAATGAAGTGTAAACTAACATTGCAATTACAGATGATGCAATACAAGAGAAAGATGGCAGTGTTGCAGGTGGTTGATAAGGCTACAGGCCATGGTGCAGAGAATGGATGAAATCAGGGATGTGCTGTGCTTGCAGGTGCAGTTGTGAGCTGCTGGTGTTGAGCTGGAGCTAGTTACAGCGAAGGGGAGTCGAACTAGAGCTGTAGTAGCTGAAAGAGTGAAGCAGCATGTACATGAACTGAGATTGCAGCTGTTGGCCAGAGAAGATTCAGGTGGTGAAAGAGTGAAGCAGCTAAGATGAAATGAGTTGAGTATGAATGCAAGTGACTGAGATTGGTTATGGAAATATGCGAGGAATGTATGGATGAACCAGTTACTGAAGGACTAGATGGCTTTGGCTTTAAGATGCAGCTGAGTTGGTGACAAAGACAATGAAATGGTTGTGCTGTTAAAATGGGGCCTGGATTCACAGTGCAGTAAATGATGGTGGATACAATGGGTTTGAGCACTGGTGATGGAAGTGGAGATGCAGTATGCTGTTGCTGTTGGAGTTTTGAACTAAGAAGTAACTGAGTCATTGCAATTGTAGTTGGTATTGCAGGAAATTGCAGGACTGAATGGTTGGTGTTGTTCGATGGGACTGATCATGAAGCTGATATGCAAGAATACTTCTGTTGATGGATGAGGTTGCAGTTTGTGGTGGCGAGTAAGCTGATGCCAGCAAGAGCTGTTTTGCAAGCCATGGCTGAACCGAATGTGCAGTGAAAAAAGAGAATGGCAGTGCGTTGCTGGAATGAAATTGCAGGTCATAGTTGTCACTGAATGACCGAGCTTGAGCTGTCATGTACATTGCGGAGTTGTAGTCGTCGCTATCGAGGTGCAATCAAGAAATGGGAAGAACAAGAACAAGGGCAACAGCCATCTTGGCCGTGAAGCTGGAGACGCTACAGCCATCATGGCTGAGCGCAATGATTGCAGCAGCTCTGGCCAAGCAATTCAGCCCACTCAGATCTAACTCGATTCTAACTCAGCTTCTGACTCGTTCTGGCGTTGACCGTTATTGACCGTCAGTATTTAACGGTTGACTGTTACGATTGACCGGTGATTGTTGACATTCCCAGTCACCTGAGGCAATTTTCCGGGTGATTTCCCGGCCAATTTCCGGCCAGTGCACCAGTTTTCCGGCGAGCATATTTTTGGGACATATTTTCACATGGGTTTCTCACACATGGTTCATGGGCTTGGTGGACTTTTTGGTGATGGACTTTGAAGACCTAATTTTGGAAAGTGGGAAGGCTATAAAAAGAAAAGGTTTCTATTCTTTTGAAAATCACGTATTCTTCTTGGAGTTTTGCAGAGAGCCGGAGCTAGGGTTTGCTTTCATTTAATATTCTCATCTCCTTTACTTTATTTTCCATTATTATTTGGTGATGAACTCCAATATTATGATTAACTAAAACTCTCTTTGATTAAGGGCGATTTCGAAGCCCGAAATATGAATCTATATTTGATATGAAAAACTTGTTCTCTTGCATTCATTAATGTTATTGATTGATTTCTACCATGCTATTATTGTTTATGGATTATTTGTTGATTGTTTAAGTTCGAAATTAAATAGTTGATTCATAATCCTATTGCTAGTTTAGATTTTCTTCTAACCCGTAATTGTCTAGAGAAGATAAACGCAAGTAGCAATATATAGGTATTGATGATGGGACTTTGTTAAGTACCTATATGTAGAAATCAACACTAGTAGGTGATTCATGCTTTTGAGTTCATCACTAGGAGCAACCTTATCTCACAGTAACTTAGAGCACTTGTTTAAGTCAAACCTAGTAAGCGTACCTCTAGGAAACTTGGCAAGTAGGAACCGGTAGTCGAGCGCTTCCGTATCCGGTGAGCTAGGAGATAATAACGGAATAGTTGAGCGTACTAATTATTCTAGGGTTGTTAGTAACATGATAATGTGAAGAACATAGCTATCTATCAATTTGGTTTGTATTCCGTGGTCTAGAATGAACCTTTAATCAATTACATCTCATATTTGAATACATTTTACAATTTTCGCATTTCTACAACAAAATCATCTTTGCTAAGAGTATTTGCATAACAACTTGAACTTCATACCTCCCTTGGGACGATCCTACTTACATTATACTACTTGCTAGTTAAAGAGAAGTAGAGAAATTTATTTTTGCGAGTTTGACACCTCGTCAAAATTGGCGCCGCCGCCGGGGAGGCAAAGTGTGCAAGTTTAGTTGTTATTTTTATTCTTAGTTGTTACTTTTGCTTTTATTTTCAATTTCTATCTACTTATTCAACCTCTTAGAATCTGATTTTCAGTACTAATTCTTTGGTGAATGCGTGGAGAGGGCAGACCAAGTCCAATTGGTATACGTCTTCGTTCGGGCACTTTACTTAAGGATTTCATTCGAGCGGTCAACACTCCACTTCCTCAAAGTTCTACACCAACTGAATTCTCGGACTCGGACGAAGAGGAAGACAACACAATGGGAGGTAGACCACCTGCTCCAAGAACACTCAAGGAGCTCACTTCTCCAAACCTAGATCAGCAGCCTTTATGTATTCAATTTGAATGGAAACATTGAGTTGAAACCACAATTGATTAACTTGCTGCCCAAATTCAGAGGTTTAGCGGGAGAAGACCCTAATCGTCACTTGCAACAATTCCATCATGTTGTGACTAGTATGAAGCAAGCAAGCTGCAGATGCGGATATGGCTATGATGACAGCTTTTCCTTTCTCTCTTTTGGATCTTTGCAGGAGAGTGGTTCTTTTGCTTACCCGCTGGAAGCATAACCACATGGAATGGGATGAAGAAATTGTTCCTTGAGAAGTATTTTCCAGCATCAAAAGCAGCTGTGATTCGCAAGGAGATTTGTGGTATTAGGCAAGTATCGGGAGAGACTCTCCATGAGTATTGGGAGCGCTACAAGAAGCTTTTAGCTAGCTGCCCACACCACCAAATCAGCGATTAACTTGTGATTCAATATTTCTACGAGGGGTTGCTTTCTAATGATAGAAATTTGATCGATGCCGCAAGTGGTGGTGCACTTACCAACAAGACCATTGCGGAAGCTACAAGTTTGTTGGAGAATATGGCTGCGAACACTCAACAATTCTACACTCGAGATGAATCGCCCAAAGAAGGAAGGTGAATGAAGTTGGCAATTCTTCACACATGGAACAAAGGATGGGCAACATGGAGAGAATGATGACTCAAATAGCTGCATTTGTCATACCATCATCATATACCGAAGATGTTGAGCAAGCAAGTTCTATGTACCAAAATCAAGCAAAGGCCGAGGTACGATCCGTACTCCAACACATACAACCCAAAGTTGGCGTGATCATCCTAATTTCGGCCTACGCCAACAAGCAAGCTGCTGCAAATCCTACTTTCAATCAACAAGGAGGATATCAATTCATGCAAAGACCACCACAAGAAACTCAAGGCACGAGTATAGATGACAAGTTGAATCTCATTCTCAACACAATGGTGCAAGATAAGCAAAAGACAAAGAATGGATATGAAGCACATCCGAACACAAATGGGTCAATTAGCTAATGCCGTGAGCAAATTTAAAGCACAAGCAGAGGGAAAACTTCCTTCGCAACCAATAAATCACAAGGAGAATGCCAATGCTATTGAGTTACGAAGTGGGAAGCAAGTAGAGAAACCGGAAACTTCTGGGGTGTCCCATGAACTCGATTTGGAGAAAGAAGAGGGTGAAACAAGTCCCTAAAAAGGCTGACCCGGTAACAAATTCTAACTCTAAAACTCATGTTTCTACTTATGTTACTTCTCCGCCTTTTCCTAGCAGGTTTGCAAAGTCGAACAAAGAGACATTGTACCAAGAGCTTTTGGAAATCTTTAAGAAGATTGAAGTGAACATTCCACTCATTGAGGCGATAAGGCAAGTTCCACGTTGGGCAAAGTTCTTGAAGGAATTGTGCACTAACAAGCACAAATTGACCGGTAACGAGGTAATGAGTGTGGGGGAGAATGCTTGGCATATCTTCAAAAGAAACTCCCACCTAAGTTGAAAGACCCCGGTAGTTTCACCATACCATGTACTATTGGTAAAATCAGGTTTGAACGTGCTATGTTAGATTTAGGAGCATCCATTAATGTTATGCCTGCCTCCGTTTATGAATCATTGAATCTTGGACCTCTTAAGAATACTAGGTATTGTTATACAACTTGCTGATAGGTCTAATTCTTACCCGAAAGGGGTTATTGAAGATGTTTTGGAGCAGGTCAATCAACTCATATTTCAGCTGATTTTTATGTTCTTGACATGATGGATGAAGATTCACCATCGTCTACTCCCTTCTTGTTGGGTAGACCATTCATGAGAACCGCTAGAACAAAGATTGATGTTTTCAAGGGCGCTTTAACTATGGAATTTGATGACGAAGTCATAAGTTTCAATATCTTTGAGGCTATGAGATATCCTAGTGATGTGCATTCCTGTTTTTCAATTGATATTATTGATTCTCTAGCTCAATGATTTTTGAATTGAATGGTGAAGATGCTTTAGAAAACACCATAGTGGAAGGTTTAGGTTATGGAAAATACAAAGACATTGAAAGTGAATTGTCTATTTGTGATGAGCTTAAAGAGGCTGTTTTATCTCTTAACTCATTACAAGAAGTTCCACCAAAATATAATGTGTCTTATGTTTCTTTGCCGCTTACTAATGAGAAACTTTTACCGTCGATTGTGCAGGCACCTATTCTTGAGTTGAAACCTCTTAGGATCATCTCGAAATACGTGTATTTAGGTGACAAGGAAGAATTACCGATGATCATTGCCAACAACCTTACCAAGGTGCAAGAGGAGAAGCTTGTTCGAGTGCTAAGAGAGTACAAGTCTGCCATTGGATGGACCATTGCCGATATCAAAGGAATCAGTCCTTCCACATGTATGCACCGAATACTTCTTGAGGAGGGGGCAAAACCAACAAGAGAAGCTCAACGTCGCTTGAACCCTCCGATGATGAAAGTAGTCAAGAAGGAAATCCTGAAGTTGTTGGATGTCGGGGTTATCTATCCCATATCCGATAGCAAATGGGTGAGCCCGGTTCAAGTTGTTCCAAAGAAGTCCGGAATCACGGTGGTGAAAAAACGAAGATAATGACTTGGTTCCAACTAGAATTCAGACCGGTTGGAGAGTTTGCATTGACTACCGGAAGCTCAACTCTACCACCCGAAAGGACCATTTTCCCTTACCATTTATTGATCAAATGCTTGAAAGATTGGCTGGACATTCTTATTATTGCTTTCTTGACGGTTTTTCAGGTTATAACCAGATTGTAATAGCTCCGGAAGATCAAGAAAAGACGACGTTTACTTGCCCTTTTGGCACTTTTGCGTATAGACGTATGCCATTTGGCTTGTGCAATGCACCAGCCACTTTTCAACGTTGTATGGTGAGTATATTCTCGGATTATGTGGAAAGCATCATAGAAGTGTTTATGGATGATTTCAGCGTGTATGGTGATTCTTTTGACAAATGCTTAGATAACCTTGCACTTATTCTTAAACGATGCGTAGAAACTAATCTTGTGCTTAATTGGGAAAAATGTCACTTTATGGTCAATCATGGTATTGTGCTAGGTCATGTTGTATCCTCTAAGGGGTTAGAAGTTGACAAGGCTAAGATAGATTTGATTCGGAACTTACAATACCCCACAAATGTGAGGGAGGTTCGCTCTTTTCTTGGTCATGCAGGTTTTTATAGGAGATTCATCAAGGATTTCTCCAAGATTGCAATGCCCCTGTGTAGACTCTTGCAAAAAGATGTGGCCTTTGATTGTGACAAGGAATGCAAGGAAGCTTTCGACACCTTGAAGGAGTTGTTGACTACCGCACCAATCACCAAACCACCGGACTGGAGCAAGCCATTTGAGTTGATGTGCGATGCAAGTGATTATGCCGTTGGAGCCGTGTTGGGACAGCGATATGGCAAAGTTCCATATGCCATTTATTATGCTTCTAGAACTCTCAACGGAGCACAAATCAACTACTCCACTACTGAAAAGGAGCTTTTGGCCATAGTGTTTGCACTAGATAAGTTTCGATCTTATTTGGTGGGTACAAAGGTGGTTGTTTTCTCTGACCATGCTGCACTTCGATACTTGCTAACAAAGAAGGATGCTAAGCCAAGGCTCATAAGGTGGATTCTTCTTCTTCAAGAGTTCAACTTGCAAATCAAGGACAAGAAGGGCAAAGTGAGAATATCGTAGCGGATCATCTAAGCAGATTGGTTGTGTCCGAAGAAGCGATTCCTTTGCATGATAGCTTCCCGGATGAGCAACTCTTTGCGGTTGGTGGCACAACTCCATGGTACGCTGATATTGTTAACTTCTTGGTGACGGGACAAGTACCTAGTTCCATGTCTACATTTCAAAAACACAAGCTTAAGAAGATTGCTAAGCAATATATATGGGATGAACCTTATTTGTGGAAGCATTGTTCCGATCAAATGATCCGCAGGTGCGTACTTGAATCCGAGTTCCAATCAATTCTGAATTTTTGTCACTCATATGCTTGTGGTGGCATTTTGGAGCCAAGAGGACAGCCCTCAAGGTTCTCGAAAGTGGTTTTTATTGGCCTACATTGTTTAAGGATGCATATCTATGTTGTAAGGCTTGTGATAGGTGTCAAAGGACAGGCAACCTTGGTGCTAGAAACCAAATGCCGCAAACACCAATTCTCACTGTTGAGATTTTTGATGTTTGGGGTATCGATTTTATGGGGCCTTTTGTGAATTCCAATGGGAAATTTTTTATACTTCTTGCTGTAGATTATGTTTCTAAGTGGGTGGAAGCTAAAGCCACCCCTACCAATGATTCTCATATTGTTTGTGAGTTTGTGAAGGAACATATCTTTGCTAGGTTTGGAACACCTCGAGTGGTGATTAGTGATGGAGGTTCGCACTTCAAGAGATCCTTTCACGCTCTTCTAAGGAAGTATAACATTTCTCATAAAGTTGGCACACCGTATCATCCACAAACGAGTGGACAAGCTGAAATTTCCAACTAGGGAAATTAAGTCCATCTTAGAGAAGACGGTGAATGTTACAAGGAAAGATTGGAGTTATAGACTCAATGACGCTTTGTGGGCGTATAGGACAGCTTATAAGACACCCATCGGTATGTCTCCTTTTAGGCTTGTCTATGGTAAACCTTGCCATCTTCCCGTCGAACTTGAACACAAAGCTTATTGGGCTATCAAGGTATGTAATATGGAATTAGATGCATTTGGTGAACATAGGAAACTTCACTCAATGAGTTAGAAGAGATACGAAATGATGCATATGAAAGTTCACGCATTTATAAAGAAAAGACCAAGGCTTTCCATGATAAAATGATTTCCCGAAAGAGTTTTGAAGTAGGGCAGAAAGTACTTTTATTCCATTCTCGTCTTAAATTGTTTACGGGTAAACTTAGGTCCAGATGGGTTGGACCATTTGTTGTTACTAATGTGTTTGCGCATGGTGCGGTTGAAATTACTAGTCCCAAAACAGGGCTGATTTCCAAGGTTAACGGCCATCGCTTGAAACCATACTATGAGCGATTTGTGACGGAGAATCGAGGATATGATCACATTGAGTGATCCACTACCTCCGGGAGGAGTAATTGGAGCCGAACGTCGGGCTGATGACGTTAAACCAAGCGCTAAGTGGGAGGCAACCCACCGGTTTTGTATCTTTCCCTTTATCTTTTTATTTTTAAGCATTTTATCTTTATTTTCTTGTTTTTGCATATCATTTGCGGAATTTCCCACCTTAAACCTTCTTTGGATGATTCAATTTTACATTGAGGACAATGTAAAGATTAAGTGTGGGGGAGCATTTATATGTTTGTATAGTTTGTTTTATGCCTTAAAAAAAAGAAAAAATCAGAAAAATAGAAAAAAAAAAAAAAAAAATTGTGCTTTTTGAACTCCGAAATCTAGAAACTTGTGCCTTTAGGATGACACTATTAGTGGATGGAATCATTTTGAATGCAGGAGTTGAGGAACCCATTAATTAACAAGAAACGAACATAGCTCAGGAATCACAAATAACATGATAGTCGTTACCATATCTCGGAATATCACCATATCGCATTTTTTTTTTTTTTATTTTTCCATATTTATCTATTGTTCTCTAAGTGTTTTGGTGGGTCACTAAACATCGACGTGTTATTACTGCTAGGATGAAATAGAGTGATTGAGTTGCTAGAAAAAGAAAAAAAAAAAAGAAAAAGAAAAAGAAGAGACCGACCAATTAGACCAAACGGAATGAGAATGACACTTGGGAATAGCAGTATGTGTGAAACGTAGTCCCTGTCTCCGTCGCCTAAACAAGCGTGGAATGCAGGATCCAAGGCAACTATCACGTACTTGCTGACAAGAAGCATGCGCTTGGATCCAGTTTGATCTAATCATGCCGTCTGAAAAAAAAAAAAAAAAAAAAAAAAAAAAAAAAAAAAAAAAAAGTGAAAAAGAAAAGAAAAAGAAAAGAAAGTATTATATTTGGTGAATAAAGTCACTCCTGGTTCCCTTGTATATGCCAGTGAGTTGATGTAGAAATAAGTTTGTTGACCTTTGGTTCCCTTGTATATGCCAAAGTGTGTTGACATTAGAATTGACCAAGAGCTCAATCCAATAGGAATAGGTTCATCTTAGTAGTGACCTTGATGACGGATATGGGAAACATCGAACACTTGTGAACATTCGCCAACATCTACATCTATATCCATCTTCTTAATCTTTTCATTGTGATTGTGGTTTGTTAGTTTCCGAGTATTGTGGCTTGTTCGACTATCTAATTAGAGCTTTATTTACTTATATATGAACTGAATTTGCGCAAGGTACCTCCTCCTGTAGTCATTTTGGATTCATTCATTGATTTGTCACAAATAGACGGAGTTGAAAATATAGGTTTTGTAGGCATACCTCTTGTAAACCTTCACGAGACTAAAACTCGTCCACTAGGGACACCTAGGGGTTCAAAGGCCTGTTATTCATGCTTAGAGTAACCGTAGCCTCGACGAGACGGAGTTGTATGTATCTTTTAGAATTATTTTGTTTGATTTGCTCGAGGACTAGCAAAGTCTAAGTGTGGGGAATTTTGATAGGTGTCTAAAACACCTTAATATTTATCTATTGTTTATGCTTTCTTTGCTAAGTTTTCTTGTAAAATATGTATCTTATGTGTGAATTTGAGTTTTTAGGTGCTTTGGAGTCGCGCGGAGCAAAAGAAGAAGAAATCATTCATTTTGAGCAAGGAACGGAATTTGGTCATTTCACATGCGGGTGATACTCGGAGTCGGCCAAGAATATGCGCAACAAGGAAGTAAATAGGCAGTCGGTTCCGCGAAACTGACAAGCCAAGTATCACTATGGTGGCTTTTATCTGAAGAATGGGTGCCTAGAACCATTTATGGGTAACCCCTTATCTTTGTCACTTGGGAGGTTTTATCCATTCTCAATTCCTACACAAGCCTCAAATTCAGAGAAGAATTTCTTCTCATTATTACACATCTGAAACCGAGAGGAAAGAGAGAAAGGCGGCCATGGAATTCAAAGATCAAGAGATCGACAGAGATGTTTCGTTTTCATGGCTGCACTAGCTTAGGGGCGCTACAGCGGCACCATTAAGATGTAGAGAAATTGTGAGAAAGGGAGGAATCGAGGTGTTTTGAAGTCGATGCTATTTGAATCTAGAGTGAGAGCTTCGAATTGAGACATGGAGCTTGAGAAGATGATGTCGATTGAATCTCGGTAGTTTATTGGCTCGAATTGGGCTGGATTAAATCGAGAGCCGAGGAGATGAAATCTACGAAATAGAGAGGGGTTTTTGAATGAGATGAGGGAACCGAGTTTGAGGAAGGTTTGAGCCCGAGTTGGGTTTTACAAGAAGAAGGAAAGATCAAAGTAGAAGCTGCTTTGGTGATTAGATGGAGAGGGATATGAAGAACTTGTTGTTCGAGTATGAAGACCGCATGAGCAGAGTTTGGGTTAATAAATGGCTGGAGTTCACGGTGGTTTTAGCTCGAATCGATCTTTGAATTGAGTTCGAATTGAAGTTAATTTTTGGTTTTGAATAGATTGAACTCGTGGTGGTTTCGATTTTGTTTGAGGGTTTGTTAATTGCCGAGAAAATCAGGAAAGAAGATGGAGTTTCACTATCAGTAACTGATGTTGCTGCCACTGCTTGTATGAATGAATGGGTGTGTGCTTGTAATAGTGTTGCAGGGATGAATGGCAGCAGTGGTGGACTGGTGATGTTGGCAGTTCATGACATCTTGTCATTCTTTGTGGGTTATCAATCTTGGGAGCGACAGTTTCAGGTGAGGGTGCTTGCAACTGAGAAGAGACTCAAGTCTCTGCTGCTATGTAGCATAGTGGAGCCATGATTGCAGGCAAGGCTAGGAATGGACCTAGGGACTTGAACTCAGGCTGGTTGCCGCTGTTATTTGTAAATGTATGTTTAGGACTCGCAGGAGCTGTGCTATGTGCCATGGAATTGTGGTGGTGTTGATGATGGTTCTGGTGGATTCTGTAATTGGCTAGCTGATGTAGACTGGAATGAAGTGTAAACTAACATTGCAATTACAAATGATGCAATACAAGAGAAAGATGGCAAGTGTTGCAGGTGGTTGATAAGGCTACGAGGCCATGGTGCGAGAGAATGGATGAAATCGGGGATGTCTTTGTGCTTGCAGTGCGGTTGTGAGTCTTTGGTGTTGAGCCGGGAGCTAGTTACAGCGAAGGGGAGTCGAACTAGAGCTGTAGTAGCTGAAAGAGTGAAGCAGCATGTACATGAACTGAGATTGCAGCTGTTGGCTAGAAAAGATTCAGGTGGTGAAAGAGTGAAGCAGCTAAGATGAAATGAGTTGAGTATGAATGCAAGTGACTCGAGATTGGTTATGGAAATATGTGAGGAATGTATGGATGAACCAGTTACTGAAGGACTAGATGGCTTTGGCTTTAAGATGCAGCTGAGTTGGTGACAAAGACAATGAAATGGTTGTGCTGTTAAAATGGGGCCTGGATTCACAGTGCAGTAAATGATGGTGGATACAATGGGTTTGAGCACTGGTGATGGAAGTGGAGATGCAGTATGCTGTTGCTGTTGGAGTTTTGAACTAAGAAGTAACGGAGTCATTGCAATTGTAGTTGGTATTGCAGGAAATTGCAGGACTGAATGGTTGGTGTTGTTCGATGGGGTGATCATGAAGCTGATGTGCAAGAATACTTCTGTTGATGGATGAGGTTGCAGTTTGTGGTGGCGAGTAAGCTGATGCCAGCAAGAGCTGTTTTGCAAGCCATGGCTGAACTGAATGTGCAGTAAAAAAGAGAATGGCAGTGCGTTGCTGGAATGGAATTGCAGGTCATAGTTGTCACTGAATGACCGAGCTTGAGCTGTCATGTACATTGCAGGTTGTAGTCGACGCTACTGAGGTGCAGTCGCGAGCTGGGAAGAACAAGAACAAGGGCAACAGCCATCTTGGCCGTGAAGCTGGAGACGCTACAGCCATCATGGCTGATCGCAATGATTGCAGCAGCTCTGGCCAAGCAATTCAGCCCACTCAGATCTAACTCGAGTCTAACTCAGTTTCTGACTCGTTCTGGCATTGACCGTTATTGACCGTCAGTATTTAACGGTTGACTGTTACGATTGACCGGTGATTGTTGACATTCCCAGTCACCTGAGGCAATTTTCCGGGTGATTTCCGGCCAGTGCACCAGTTTTCCGGCGAGCATATTTTTGGGACATATTTTCACATGGGTTTCTCACACATGGTTCATGGGCTTGGTGGACTTTTTGGTGATGGACTTTGAAGACCTAATTTTGGAAAGTGGGAAGGCTATAAAAAGAAAAGGTTTCTATTCTTTTGAAAATCACGTATTCTTCTTGGAGTTTTGCAGAGAGCCGGAGCTAGGGTTTGCTTTCATTTAATATTCTCATCTCCTTTAATTTATTTTCCATTATTATTTGGTGATGAACTCCAATATTATGATTAACTAAAACTCTCTTTGATTAAGGGCGATTTCGAAGCCCGAAATATGAATCTACATTTGATATGAAAAACTTGTTCTCTTGCATTCATTAATGTTATTGATTGATTTCTACCATGCTATTATTGTTTATGGATTATTTGTTGATTGTTTAAGTTCGAAATTAAATAGTTGATTCATAATCCTATTGCTAGTTTAGATTTTCTTCGACCCGTAATTGTCTAGAGAAGATAAACGCAAGTAGCAATATATAGGTATTGATGATGGGACTTTGTTAAATACCTATATGTAGAAATCAACACTTGTAGGTGATTCATGCTTTTGAGTTCATCACTAGGAGCAACCTTATCTCACAGAACTTAGAGCACTTGTTTAAGTCAAACCTAGTAAGCGTACCTCTAGGAAACTTGGCAAGTAGGAACCGGTAGTCGAGCGCTTCCGTATCCGGTGAGCTAGGAGATAATAACGGAATAGTTGAGCGTACTAATTATTCTAGGGTTGTTAGTAACATGATAATGTGAAGAACATAGCTATCTATCAATTTGGTTTGTATTCCGTGGTCTAGAATGAACCTATAATCAATTACATCTCATATTTGAATACATTTTACAATTTTCAGCATTTCTACAACAAAATCATCTTTGCTAAGAGTATTTGCATAACAACTTGAACTTCATACCTCCCTTGGGACGATCCTACTTACATTATACTACTTGCTAGTTAAAGAGAAGTAGAGAAATTTATTTTTGCGAGTTTGACACCTCGTCATTGGTGAGGAAGTTTCTTCTAGGAGAACTTGGTAACGGATGGGAACTAAATTTTTGGATTGGAATATTCGAGGACTAAATGCTTATGATAAGGAAATTACAATCCGAGATTTGATTGCTCTTCATAGGTGTGCTATTTGCACAATTCAAGAAACCAAAATGTTAAATATATCTCCTTTCTTTGTGAGACAACTTTAGTTTAATTCAGATTTTGGCTGGGATTTCTTACCTTCTCAAGGAAGCAGTGGATATAGTGGTGGATTGCTAACTATTTGGGAAAATAATATCTTTGATTTATTGGATGTCAGGAAAGGTTACAACTCAATTTCATCCCTCCTGATATGCCAGGCAACTGGTTTTTCTTTTGCCTTAACTAATGTGTATTCACCGTGTGAGTATAACCAAAGAGAGGAGTTTTGG
Organism: Papaver armeniacum; assembly: GCA_023531295.1. NCBI lineage: Eukaryota > Viridiplantae > Streptophyta > Magnoliopsida > Ranunculales > Papaveraceae > Papaver > Papaver armeniacum. Next base: position 279,401 of record JAJJWW010001682.1, read on the forward strand.
AGAGACCTAACTGAAGTTATGAACTGGTAAAATGTGGCTTGGTGTGTGGTGGGTGATCTAAATACGGTGAGATCTGATGCTGAAAGAAACATGGTTGGTGGAGACGCAAGAAATATGCATTTCCTAAATGAATTTATAGCAGACATGGAGATGACTGACATTCTGTTACATGGTGGAGCCTTAACATGGAGAAATAAGCATGACATTCTTTTTCTTTGCAGGTTAGATAGATTCCTTTTGTGCTCCAGATTTGATTCTCATTATAACGCTGCAATTCAGAATGTTTTGGTATGGACAGTTTCAGACCATAACCCATTACTATTGAATTTGGAACAGGAGCTCAAGTTTAAATCTTATTTCAAAATCGAACATCATTAGTTAAAACATCCTGAATTTTATAAGAATGTGGAATTGTGGTGGAACTCAATGAAGTTCACTGGTACTCCTAGCTATATCCTTTTTAAAAACTGCAGAATCTAAAGTTTTTTCTTAAGAGTTGGAGCAAACAGACTTTTGGAATATAAAGAAGAGTGAAGACGAGTTAGTTGAGAAAATCAGGCAGCTGAATCTTTTGGAAGAAAATACTTATCTTACAGACGTGTAAAGAGCCGCAAGAACTGAGTATTTGCTAAATCTTAATCAGCTGAAAATTACTAGGGCGAGAATGAGCTATCAAAGAGCTAAAGTTCAAGGTTTTAAGGAGGGAGATAGAAACACAAGGTACTTCAGCAGGATAGCTAACTATAAAAGAAAGAAGAACATTATTTCTAAGTTGATTATTGGAGGGACAGATGTGTTTAACCAAGACATGATAAAACAAGAAATACACCAGTATTACTCGAATATTTTCACTGCTACAGATGATGTCTCTCCAAGCTTTGAGAATCTCGATTTCAAGAGATTAGATGAGTAACAAAGCTCATGGCTTGAGAGAGATTTTGAGGAACAGGAAGTGCATGCTTCGGTTAAAAAGTGTGGAATCAATAAGGCACCAGGGCTTGATGGTTTTACATTAGATTTTTTAAAACTCTGTTGGAACATTGTGAAGGAGGATTTGATGAAATCTATACAAAATTTTCATACTAATGGTAAGGAATATTGGAGACTTAACATGGCTTTCATGAGACTCATTTCGAAAAAAAGAAGACACAACAACTCCTAAAGATTACAGGCCGTTAAGTTTAATTAGTAGCTTATACAAGATAATCTCCAAGCTATTGGCGGAAAGGATGAAGATTTCCATGCCAGCTCTTATTTCAAATGAACAAGATGCTTTTATTAAAGGTAAGAAAATCCTAGATAGAATTTTGGTTGCTAATGAATGCATTGATAGTAGGATTAAGCAAAAGAAACTAGACATTTTATGCAAGATTGACATGGAGAAGGCGTTTGACAATGTTAGATGGAATGCGCTTTTCACAATTTATAAAAAATTGGCTTTGGAGAAAGGTGGATAAAATGGATTAGATGGTGCGTTTGTGAGGTTCTGTTTTCTGTTCTCGTTAATGGAGCTGCTTCAGACAGAATTAAACCCTCAAAGGGCATCATGCAAGGTGATCCGTTATCACGATTCCTTTTTCTTCTAGTGGTGGAAGTGCTCTCTATTTTATTAGAAGGAGTTGTGAATGATGGGAGATTAGGTGGCTTTCAAGTTGCTGAAAATGGCTCTACTATCTCACACCTACAATTTGTAGATGTTACGATTATATTAATGAATGCTTCTAGGATTGAGGTGAGAAGACTTCATGTGTTGTTGATTGTATTTCAAATTCTAACAGGTTTAACATTGAACTTGTAGAGGAGATCGATGGTAAGCATTGGGGCTGATGCGATTGTTCATGAGTTAGCTGAAGAATTAGGATGTAAGGTAGAATCTCTACCAATAACTTATCTTGAAATTCCAACTGGAGTGAATAAACGAAATGCTGCTATATGGGATGTGGTTATTGGAAGGATGAAAAAGAAACTGGCACCATGGAAGCGTAAATTCTTGAATAAAGCTGGGAGAATTGCTTTGATTAGGAACTCGCTGGAAAGTTTAACAACATAATTTATGTCCCTCATAGAGTTACCAGTTACAGTTGAGAAGAAACTTAACAGCATAATGAGAAAATTCTTGTGGGGAGAAGATGAAAACATAAAAAAGATGAGTTGGGGTAGGTTTTAAGAAAGTCTGTAAACCAAAGAAGTTTGGAGGTCTTGGAATACGGAGTTTGAGACATGTTAATAGATCTCTACTTTTGAAATGGCATTGGAGGTTTGCTAGAGAAAAAGAGTCGTGGTGGAGAAAAATCATGGCAGAGAAAACGAACTCAAGTGAGAACTATATTATTCTTACAATTACTAATGAAGCTGTAGGTAAGAGTATGTGGAATATTATATCAAAAACTAATCAGGACTTTCTGGAAGTAGTGGAAATTAAGGTGGGGGATAGAAGAAGTTTATATTTTTGGTTTGATTGTTGGGTAGGGAGGAAGGATTTAAAAAGTAAATATGCTCGGTTGTACAAACTAAGCACTCAGAAGAATGGTATGGCGGCTGATATTATAGGGGGTAATATGGTTATTCTTTTATCGAGAGCTCTTAATCCGGCAGAGGGAATTGATTTCCCAGTGTTAAAGCATGAACTGAGAAATGTTACATTAACTGAAGGTCTGGAAGACAACTTCTCAGGTGAGTATACTTCAAAGCTGACGTATGACAAGTTTGTTGAGGAGGCAAAGGTTGCGGATTTTGCAGGTCTTTTAGAAAACAAACTCATCCCACCAAAAGTAATGTTTCTGGTTTGGTCTTCTTTACATGAGGCTTTACCAACTAGATGTATGTTGAGAAGAAGAAGAAGAATGGAGATTCCTTCAACGATGTGTATTTTCTGTAATGAAGAGGAGGAAGATTCAAAACTTCTTTTTGTTCACTGTAAGTGGACAAAACCAGTTTGGGATTTTTTATTGCTTCTCTTAAAGTGAACTGGACTATGCCAGAGGTTTTCAAAGTTGTGTTGAAGAGATGGAATCTTAGCAAGGTTAGTAAGAGGAAATCAATAGTGTGGCAGTTAACTCCATATGCCATCTTTTGGGAGATTTGGAAAGAGAGGAATGCGAGAATTCATGGAGGCAGGGTTAAAACTTTTGAAGACATCAAGATTCTGATCATTCAGAATATTTTCTTATGGAGCTTTGGGAAGGATATATTCAAGGATTACACAGTTAATCAGATTCTGTTTCAATGGGACACAATAGTTTCTATCTAATAGAGACTCTATGTATTTTTCGTTTCTTGATTCTTTGAGATCATGTGATCTCCTGTAAATATTGTAAATATCTTTTTTCCTTTCTAACATATCTTTCCTTTTCAAAAAAAAACAACAACAAGAAACCTACTAGTTTCAGCACATCACGGTAATTTCATGGACTATGCTAGTCTAGACTAATTGACATAGTTACACAACAAAACACGTACGGATAAGCACAAAAAATAACATATCACATTACATAAAAACACGACATAAAATACTACATAATATAGCACAGTACATCACATTTTGTATATATGTCACAAAAAAAAACACTTTATTTAAGCTAAATTTTGACATTTAGCTTCGTTACATTGAAACCATCTAGGATAAGCCCAGTTGGCCAGGAGTCTGATTCTCAAACACGAGGTCAGCTGCTCGAGTCTACGCTTAAACATTTGAGATCTCATGTAATTGCTAATAATTAACTTTACTATGGGGAGGGGGGCTGGACGAGCCTACACCTAGTTTTCAAAAAAAAAAAAAAAAAATGTTATGTTGACCTATTTTAATAACACCACACTAACACCTAAATATTTGAAAATATCTTGTTTGGAAAACATACAAAAAAATATGTTAGACCCAACACTATACAGACCGTATGTTTATGTTTCTGGCACAACACAATAAACAAAACACTTCGTCTAGCAGGACACATCATGGCATGTCTAAATTTCCGGCAAGGCACAATATGACACATATTACGCTTACCACATGACTTCAAGGGAAGGACAGCCCAGCCTACGAAGTCACGTGCTCAGCATGCTATGTTCAGGTTCTTGAATCTAACTTCTTAGCTATCATAAAGTCTAGATTTATTACATTAGCTAGATATTGCAGCAGGCATAAAGGTATCAAATCTACCAATAAAATTGAATGACATCTCTTCTAAGTTTGCAAAGTTTTGGGTGGTGTTTCCAAAGTAGATGTTATTCTTGAATCTAACTTCTTTAACCTTAAAGCTTGAGCATACGTTTTCGTAAGCTTCATGAGCGTTCGTTGAAAGTCACTTTGAAATTCAATATGGTGACCCCTTAAAAATATGTAGCCCATTCGAACGCATTTTCAGCAGCCTTTAGTTCAAGTCACTAAATTACAGGCATCGGGTATCATAAAAATGGTAGTGTTAATTCGATATTCCCTGGATATCGCAAGCGTGAAGTTAAGTTATTATGAGATCTTCATCCTTAATCGTATCATAGTGAAGGGTCTGATTCAGGTTGTAACTTGAATTGAATAATGTGAGATTGTCAATTATTTAGTGCCTGTGCCAGCATGAGCATGGTCCAGCATGATGAAATTTGAGCCGAGCCGAGTGTAGCCCAGTAAGTAACTAGTTAGTCCAGCACAATACGGTAATCTCACGGAATGTGCTGGTCCAGAATGATCAGCGTAGTAGCGCAACAAATCACGCAACACGTATATGCACTGTGGAAATAAGTAGCACATCACGTTATAAGAGCACGACATAAAATGCATTAAACACTATACAACATGGCACAATACATCACATTTGTGAGAGTAAAATACTTGAACGCCACGTGTAAACATCTCAAGAGGTGGTCTCATGATAAAATGATGAGATAGGTGTTAGAGCACTACTCGGTCGAACTCGCATGCGCATGTTTGTCAATGTTAGTGATCAAAACTATAATTCTTGATTTCTAGCCTATTTATAGATGTCTCGGACTAGGATATAGATTGTGTAGTTGAGCATTAGACTTCACGACGTTCATCATTTGAAGACGAAGAACTACTAAGGGGACCTTGTGGATCTTCATCAACAAAAGGTATGTGGAGACTGAAACTCATCTATCACTTGGAAAGTCTATTTCTACTCTATCTCCTATATTGAGACATAAGTATTATTACGATATAGTTTTCTATTATACACATTTGAGATTTCGAGCTGAGTTTAACTCGCTTACATATTTCTCGAAATATGTGTTGGCAAGCTTTCGCTTCGACCAAGTACATCTTATATTCTTGATGAAAGTCAGAATATGATCATCTAAAAATTACCGAGTAACATCTTAAATGGTTTGTGTAATACAATCATTTGGTGTAGACTTGGAATGTTTCGTTATGATTATTTCAATATCTTGAAAATTGCTTTGATGCTAATAGTGTGCGAAAACAGCTATTGTCATCCTCTAAGAAAGTTTCAATGATTGAAATAAAGAGTTTAGAATCAAGTAACCATGTATGGATATAAACGTAGTGCGTTCTCACATTTGTGTATAAGTCCAAAACCGGGAACCTGAAGTATGCGTACCCGTACGCGTATCGGCGGTTGTTGGATGTCTGGGCAAGTATGCGTAACCGGTGGAAGTTTCATGTCCGTGAATTTCTGCTGGAGTTTGGAAGTGTGAATTGGTATGCGCAACTGTCCGCATACTAGCGTAACCAAACTCGTTCCTCTCTCCGGGAACTAGTGATCCTCAAGAAGTATTGAGGATACAATTGTAATTTAAGGAAGGAATACTGATTTTTAGGCAGTATTCTTAGATAAGGAAATATACCTAGAAAAGGAATATTTCCTAGACAAGGTAATATTTCTAGATAAGGAAATATATACTTTGAAAAGGAATTATTCCTAGATTAAGAATATTTCCTAGACAAGGTAATATTTCTAGATAAGGAAATATATACTTAGAAAAGGAATTATTCCTAGATTAAGAATATTCCTAGACAAGGTAATATTCCTAGATAAGGAAATATACCTAGAAAAGGAATTATTCCTAGATAAGGAAATAGATTCCTATAAGGTTTGGGAAACCGTTAAAGCTATAAACAGAGATGTTTAGCTCATAGCTAAGATAATCTAGAGAGTGTGGATTGACACCTAAAAAAAAAAGGTTGAACGCACATACCTAGAAAGAAGTTTGTGAGACAATTAATTATTGTAAAAGCAAGCTTAGAAAATACTTTAAGGTTATTTATCTAGAGAGATTGTGAGCGTAACAAAGAGAGAATTTTAATAGTTTTCTTGTTCATAATCTAGAGAAGATATATGTTCCTCGAATCTGGTTTCTAGTGTGTTCTGTTTTCTAGTTTTCGTCTATTATTATTTTGAATTCGCCTCTATAATAATAGTCACCAAGGTATGAGAGAGATCAATACGTATCACGTACCCATTTGCATACTTGAGTTGCTTACTTTCTAAAATAGGTTGTGTACATGAACTTAAATATTTATAAAATAAGGAATGCAATCTTTGAAAACCGTAACTATAATGTTCATGAATTGATTCAAGTGAATCAAACAAATTTTTCTTCAATTCTGTTCTTGTATACTTCTATGAGAATATAGCAATTGAACGGCTCTTTAACTAGTTTCATTTCAGTCATTTGAACTAGTTATGGTTAAGATGAATAAGGTTGATATGAGAGTGATCATATGGCTAACTTCGGTTAACTATTGTTAAGCCAATATGGTGTATACGTTTGGGTACAGTTACATAAACCTAAATGAGGGTACATTTCATTTGTGTGTAACAAGCTAAGTTCAATCTAACCGTTGAAATATATTAACTATTGGTTGAATCAGGTTTTTTATATAACGGTGAATATTGAATGCTTTGTTACCAAGGTAACTTGGATTGCAAACCCTGATTTGAAAACTATTTAAAGGAGAACTATAGCAACTTGGAAACCTAATCCCCACACCTCTTGTTGCATTAACTAGATTTGATTCTCCTTTAACCTTAGGTTTCTATTGAGACCCTGTAGGTTAACTACTTCAAAGACTTCATTGGGATTATGAAGCCAGACCTAACTATTTTCTTTGTAGTTGCGTGTTCAGATCTTGCCCGGTTATATCATTTGAGTACTATCTTCTCCAAGATTTGCTCGTGATTTAATCTCCGATAGGCAAGATAAAAAGTAAGTACAAACACCTTCATCTCATCGTTTGTGATTCCACAATATCTAGTTTCCCATCATATGATTTAGATTATTTTGAGGTGATTGATAATACTAGGTTGTTTTTCGGGAATATAAGTCAGGTTTATCAATTGGTTCCTGTTCACCTTGATTTATCAAAATACGAAAGAAAACTCATAGGTAATTTTGTGGGAGACAAATTTATCTATTCCAATAGTAGCAACTCTTAGTTGTGGGTGAGATCAGTTAAGGGAAGTGCGTAGTATCCTGGTGGGATCAGAGACGTAAGGAGCGCAACTGTACCTTGAATCACTATGAGATTGGTTAGGATATAAGTAAAGTTCAGTCCGAAGTTCATTGGTAGTACTGGCTAGTGTCTGTAGCGGCTTAATACAGTGTGGTGTTCAAACTGCACTAGGTCCCGGGGGTTTTCTGTATTCGCGGCTTTCCTCGTTAACAAAATTCTGGTGTCTGTGTTATTTCTTTTTCGCACTATATTTTGTTATATAATTGAAATATCACAGGTTGTGCATTGAATGGATCAATTGGGAAATCCAACCATTGGTTGTTGATTGAAATTGATTGATCCTTGAACATTAGTCTTTGGTACCATTCAAGTTACTTCTCTAATATTCAATCGGGCTCTCAAATTTCTATTTGCTGATTGCAGCTTGAATAAAGAGACAGAGATATAAACTCTTTGATATACTTTTCTCTAGATTGAGTCTGACTGTCTAGTTGATTCTCAAGAAAGTATATTGGATAAAGTCCTCTGTGATTGCCAAACGAATTGTTGGGTGTGATTTTTAGAGCCCCCGTATTTTCAACAGGTGTATCGGATCATACTCCAAAAAGTGATTTCGTCCGAATCGAGATGCCTTCCGCAAGGCTACATGTTTGACGCGTGTAAGGAGTGGTCTAATCCGCTGGGACGGCCAAGTCTAAAAAGAAGGAATGCATTTAATGAAGGATCAGAAGAGGCGTGACACATGTGTGAACAAAGGTACATCGTATTTGATGACTCTAACGATCTATAACACAACCTGAAGATGGTGCAGTACGATGCTCTCCAAGGAGAAACAATATGATAATGAACAAGGCGAGATAACTCAGACGGAGAACCGAGCAAGGCACCACGAAGCAAAGAGTTCGTCCGAAGTAATAATAAGATGTACGAAGCGTCACTAGCTAGGCGAGATCGGGTCACACATTTGCGAGTCTAGTCTGTCTATAAATACCAGTCCATGTAGATGGAAATGGGCATGTAATGTTAGATGGTCTTTCTAGAGAGAATTCTAGAGAGAGATTAAATAAAGATGGAGTACTCTGAGTGATATTTGTAATTCATCTAAGGGTAAGACCTTTGTTAATAAAAGATAACTTCTTTCCGTGGATGTAGGTCTAAAAGGCCAAACCACGTTATATGCTTGTGTTAATATTTACTTTCATGTTCTTTACATACTTGCCTAACTTTGAATCTTGAATATTAGTTGTTTATCATCGTTAGATCTTGTTGGATGTAGTTATCAGAAAAGATACAACTTCTTTTTTGGCGTTAGAAACAGGGACGTATGAAGATTTAGTCTACTTCCCTTGCAAAGTTTTTAATTTTTTTTTTCATAATCTCTGAAAAGGAGTTCTTTTCTATTTTACTGTGTAGATATCTATGAGACTCAAGAGTTGATATCGGATGTAACACGTTATGTACGACCGATGAGTCTTGTAGAACCTCAAAAGCATTAAATCTACAGCTTTTCCTTTGATTTCGGTAAAAATTTACATTTTTCTGAAACTCTCATTATGTTTCTAAAGAGACTAAGGAGATTAAATGGTTGGAAAGAAAATGGAGTCATAAAACTTCTAGTCAAAGCTCAAACAACCTCCTCCATGAACGAGTTGGAAATAAAACTAAGAAAGTAAGCTTCATAGACATGATTTTATGACAGTTGAAAAACTTAAAGAGAAGAAGCCATTAGAAGTATTTTTTTCGCTCTCTAAAACTCCATATGGCCTAGTATATTCTTCTTAAAAATTCAAATCCAAGTAAATGGGAAAGGCTAATGAGTACATAATCATTCATCAAACCCAGGTTTGTTCAAATCAAGAGCTTAAGACATTGAGAAATATTTCCTAATATGCGAAAAACGTACTCAATCGTCATAACTTGGTTTTTTCCACATTAAAGGTATGACGTGTGGAAGGAGGGGGTTTGTTAGAGCTTATCTCGGTTGAACCTACCAAGCGTTGGTATGTCAAGTTTGGTTGTCATATTTTAGTGAGCCAAAACTCATTTTAAGAGTCGCTTGATTATGTACTAGAGTCAACTTCGTATAAGTTAGCTTGAAAGTATTAGGATATGAGACATTACAAGTATTGCGAAGACTTGAAGAAGTGAAGAACTAAGGAGCTACAACGAGAACATCATCCTTCCGGGGTTTTTCTACATTTGCGGTTTCCTCGTTAACAAAATCTTGCTGTGTCTTTTACTTTTCTATTTCCGAAATTATAATTGTTTTTACTATAATTAAAAGTAAAATACACAAACGTAATTCATATGTACTTGATAAGTAATCCTATGTATTGTGTTTGGTTAAGTCCGAACCTTTTATCAAGCAAACATACTTCGTTGTTGTATTGTCTTGATCTCGTATCCATAGACGATCACACGAAGTGTGATCCGATTTTTTGTATTGTCTCGACTCAGTCCATAGACAATCACTTTCGGAGAAAGGGCTTATAAGTGGAAAAGTTTTAGATTGAGGTATATTTGGGTACCCTCGTCTTTTCAGGATATACTCGAAAAAAGAGAAAAGCAGAACACCTTTTTTTGTCACTAAGACTTTATCCAAGTGGGAATGTTTTAACATCATCAAATATCTCCAAAACTTACTTAAAAATCTTCATGTACTAAAATTGCACAGTTTGAACTACTGTATGACCAAGTGATTGCACATGACCTGCACAATTAGGGGCCCACTTTTTTGAAGAGAAAAGATAAATTAAGCATTATTGCATATCTCGCAGTAAGACGATGGGAACGACACGATCCACTCGTACGAACCCATGGGAGACTGGTGGTACGCATCCCGAAGGACTCGACGCGATGGATCCAGGCGAAGCTCTATGCCATGGCGTTTAACCATGAGAGGGACAAACCGATAATCAATATCGAGAAGGACTGATGGACAATTCCTCATCCGAGGATCAAGATGAAATTCATCTTACACAAAACGGAGGGATACTAGACCTAGTCGCAGAAAAACCATTGAGGAAGGAAGATTCCAATGGTAACACTGTCGCCTTAGAAGCGGTAATAAAAGCACAAAAGGTGCAAGAGGAACGAATGAAAAGCTAGAACGACGTAACCAATGGTTGGAAAAAAAAATCAAATGGTTGAAACGCTTGGCAAAGACCAAGGCACTGCCTATCATCCCAAAGGAGATCTCCGGGGAGGAAAATCCCCTCGAGCACTTGCAAGACGATGAACATGTGGAAATACCAGATACCTCAAATGAGGTAACAAAGGTAAGATTCCCTCGAGGAAGCAGAGCGATACCAACAGAGGTAGAAAGTAGCTCGGATGAGTCTTCTGATGTTAACCCCAGACACAAACGTGTCGAAAATCCAAAGGAGGGCGATAGGAGAATCATTGATTACTCCGAGGGTCCGTTAGAAGGACGACCCAAGCAAGGTGAGATGTCGAAGAAAAAATCCATTTGATTGGGCTACTCAGAGCAGTCCGATGAGGACTCGGGACGATAAAAGTATTGTTACACTTGTTAGAGCACTGCTCGGTCAAACTCGCATGCATTTCTATCTGAAGCATGTTTGTCAATGTTAGTGATCAAAACTATAAGTCTTGATTTCTAGTCTACTTATAGATGTCTCAGACTAGGACATAGATTGTGTAATTGAGCATTAGACTTCAAGGCGTTTATCATTTGAAGAAGAAGAACGACTAAGGAGAGCTTGTGGAACTTCATCACCAAAAGGTATGTGGAGACTGAAACTCATCTTGAAATCTTGAAAAAGCGGGGGTACAACAACCACACCCAATATTTCGATTAGCAATATGTATGGACTAACTCCAATATACTTTCATGAGAATCAACTAGACTCAATCTTAATAAAGTATATCAAAGATTTCTAATATCTCTATTTCACAATGTAATCATCAAATCGAACAAATACAAATCCGTGAGCCTGATTATTATGTGAAATAACTTGAACGGTACCAAAGACCAATGTTCAAGTGTCAATCAATGTAAATCAACAACCAAAGGTTGGATATCTTAATTGATTGATCTTAATGCACGACTTGTGATATTTCAATTATATAACAAAATATAATGCGGAAAAGAAATAACACCGACACCAGAATTTTGTTAACGAGGAAACCGCAAATGCAGAAAACCCCGGGACATAGTCCAGATTGAACACACACTGTATTAAGCCGTTATAGACACTAGACTACTACAAACTAACTTCGGTCTGGACTATAGTTGAACCCTAATCAATATCACACTGATCCAAGGTACAGTTGCGCTCCTTACGTCTCTGATCCCAACAGGATACTACGCACTTGATTCCCTTAGCTGATCTCACCCACAACTAAGAGTTGCTACGACCCAAAGTTGAAGACTTTAATAAACAAATCTGTATCACACAGAAAAGTCTATGATAATAGATAAATTTGTCTCCCACAGAAATACCTACGAGTTTTGTTCCGTCTTTTGATAAATCAAGGTGAACATGAACCAATTGATAACCCGGACTTATATTCCCGAAGAAAAGCGCCTAGTATTATCAATCAGCTCACAATAATCTTAATCGACGCGGCGAAAGAAGATATTATGGAATCACAAATGATGAGACGAAGATGTTTGTGACTACTTTTATATCTTGCCTATAAGAGATATTAATCTCAAACCAATCGTTACGATTGTACTCAACACGATAGAATCAGCAAGATCAGATCACACAACTACAAGAAAGTAGTATCGGTCTGGCTTCACAATCCCAATGAAGTCTTCAAGTCATTAAACTACAAGGTCTCGAAAAGAAACCTAAGGTTAAAGGAGGATCGACTCTAGCTTATACAACTAGTATCATACAGGAGGTGTGGGGATTAGGTTTCCCAGTTGCTAGAGTTCTCCCTTATATAGTCTTTCAAATCAGGGTTTGCAATCAATGTTAGCTTAGTAACAAAGCATTCAATATTCACCGTTAGATGAAAACCTGATTAGATTCAAGCTAATATCTTTCAACCGTTGGATCGAAAACTTAGCTTGTTACACACAAATGAAATGCACGATTTTAGGTTTGTGTAACCGTACCCAAACATGTACATTTGTTAGTTCAACAATAGTTAACCAAATGGTTAGCCATATGAGCACTTTCATATCAACCATATTCTTCTTCACCATAACTAGTTCAAATGACTCAAATGAACTAATTAGAGAGTTGTTCAATTGTATAAATCTTATAGAAGTATACAAGACACAATTGAAGCAAAAATGATTTGATTCACTCGAATCGATTCATGAACTTTATAGCCACGGTTCGCAAATTGCATTCCTTAGTTAATATAAATATAAGTTTATAAATAATCATCTTTAGATATAACCAACTCAAGTACGCGGACTTAGTTTGCGGGAAGGATTTCACAAACTCCAGCTGATATTCTAGGGATGAGAACCTCCATGATTGGGCAGACTGGGTTCGTGGACTGAGTTCACAGCTCTTGTTCCGGTTTTCCTGATCAACAAAGTACGCATACTTTGGTTCAAGGAATAAGGAATTATACATATATGTGTTTCCACACAATGCTTATATCCAACATTGGTTATATAATCTAAACTCTCATTTCAATAATTGAAACATTATTAGAGGACGTTATATAGTTGTTATTCACAAACCATTTTTCGTCTAAGCCGTTTTCAAAGTGATTGAAACATAACATGACTTTTGTCACTAGGTAACGATGAACTTGGCCAAAGCGAAAGCTTACCAACACATATTTAGAGAAATAGATAAGCGAGATAAACTCGGCTCGAAATAGTAAATGAGTATAATCAAAGTCTATATAGCAAAACGACTTTTGTCTCAAAATAGGAGATAGAGTAGATAGACTTTTGAGTGATAGATAAGTTCATGTCTCCACATACCTTTTAAAAGATGAAGTTCCACTAGTTCCTTGAGTAGTTTTTCTTCTTGTATGATGATTGCCATGGAGTTCTTGATCTCAACTACACTTTTTTTCCTAGTCCGAGACTTAGCTATAGTAGACTAGAAATCAAGACTTATAGTTTTGATCACCAACATTGGCAAACATGCTTGAGACAACAACGCATGCGAGTTCGACCGAGCAGTGCTCTAACAATCTCCCACTTTGTCAATTTTAGTGACAAAACTATCAATACATATGGAATACAAAAATAAATGAATAAACTTTTGTAGCTCCTATTCCACATGCCTAATCTTCAACATTAATCGAAATCTTCGTCACTTCCAAGTACTCCAATGATCCCAAAGGTTGTAAGTTCAAAGATCATCGTTGTTGAAAATCCGTAGCTATAACAATGAGAAAACAAGTATTCTCAATCATTGTTATACAAAGTGTCATAGTATTATTATACAACATCAAAGTTAAATTGCATCACAACTTCGACAACAATACTATGGTGATATGTATCACTCCCCTTAGTCAATACTCCATCTCACATGGAAACCACTCCCCCTTAAATACTATGTATTTGTAGTGTGAACTACATATTAATTCTCCCCGCTTTTGTCAATAAAATTGGCAAAGGTACGAAAATGGGATCCAAATGAAATTTCCAAAAGAGACATTTCAATGACCAAAAGAAAGCACATTTTAACTTATTTAGATGAAATCATATATCCGAAGCTAAATGCTTTCATCAAGGAGTTTATAAAGATACAAGATAACCCCTATAATATTCCACAACCGCACTCCCCACAAAGATTTGGCAATTAAGCACAAGTTCAATTAAGAACTCTCCCCATAATATGTCATTCCCGAAAGAAAAACAAGAGCGACCTTAATTTCAAAAGAAAAGAAGTATTTCTTTGGACATAACAAATCACTTATGAATATGAATTTGAATCCAAAAATACTCAATTAAATTAACCACAAGAGAACCCATGATTAATTTAATCGGAAATATATATACAATCAAATTTACCACAAAAAAAAGTGATTAATTTAATTGGCCATGCTCGACATAAGAGAACTTACGGAGCCTCACAGTATAAACATAAAATATGGATCAGGGAAGATCAATACTGCGGAATACACAAGGATTCATTCTATTTTCCATCATTATTCGCACAATGACATACAATAGACATAATCCTTGTAAAAAAATATTTTAACCTATCTTCCATCAATAAATGACATAATAGGCTTAACTTTTGTATTGTCAAAAGTTCATTCATTCCTTTTATCAATACATGCATATCGACATATGAAAGACTTGACTTTTGACAAGGTATGCGACAATCACAGTTCACGGACGCAAACACACATATCCCATAACAAATTGCAATACATAAAACCATCAATGAAGGAAACTTTTTACTAAAGAATTAGTCTTGATTACTACAATTGGGTTAGAATAGACACCCTCCGCCAGGATTGACGATGAGGCAAGGCAAGGAATAACTGCGCATATGTCAATCTCGGATCCTCGGGGTGAAGGCTCCTTTTATGAGGAATAAGAAAAAATAAAATATCCCATATAGAGTTACTTATTCGAAGTAAAGCAGCCACCGCGTTGAACGCGTAGGGTTACAGGAAAATTATTACCCACGTAGGAACCCTCGCCACCATGGTACCTTCTAGCAAAAGGATACCTTGGGAGGATGATGAATGTTCCACCAAAGGTTAAGCATACCTTAGCATCTTGTGATAACTTGATTGTGCGATCAATTATACACAATACGTCTAAAAAAAATATTCATACAATAACATAAGTAAAATAATAATTTTACCAAAATATGTATGACATGTCTTAAAAGTTGCAGATAACAAAGGTTCAAACCATCAGGGAACATTGTTTCAAATAAAGGAGACATCTCGGCTAAAGAAGATACCTCAGCCGAGAACATAAAACAACAAAGATAAGTTCACTCAAACAATGTTCGAACAAGAAAGTCAAGGATATGGGAGACGAGGAAAGATAACTTCTTCATCTTGGAGCTCACCTCAGCAAAGGCATTATTGATATAATCAATAGCCGAGTGCTCGAACTTCACCTTCATTTGGGAGGCCCGGGTCTCCATATCGAGGCAGATTTCGACGAAACTCCATCATATGGGCACTAAGATGGTCATTAGCCTACCTCAAGTGACCCGGCTTTAAACTTAGCAAAGAAAAGATCAAATTGGCGATTTATCTCCAACGAAGATACTTGACCCTCAAGATGGTTAATCTTGGCATTTGCACCTACAAGATGCTCCTGAATGATCTGCGGATAAACAAGGGATAGGTTACAAACACGAACAACTTGGGGGCACGAAAAAGGCTACGGGAATAAGGAAATCCTAAGCTACCTCCGGCATGGCTAAGGGATTCTTCTAAACTATGTTGGCCTTCGGAAAGATCCACTAATGCGACGTCGAGATCCTCCACAAGAGTATCTCGTTCAGTCCGGAGATCCTCAACATCAATCCGGAGCGAAGCATTCTCAGGGATAAAACTTGGTAAACATTTTCTAACTTTTATAATCTTTTAACCAAAGATGCATGGGACGTAGAAGAAGACACGAAACCAGCCTCGACAAGTTATTTTTAAGAGAGCGGACCTCAGAAGACAAAACGTTACGTACTGCAGTAACCATAGATAAGGAAGCGCATGCATCTTCGAAATCTACATGATACTTTTTACGGATAATTTCTTGAGTTGAAAGGAGCCTCTCAACTAAGGCAATATCCTCTTTTTTCTTTAAAATAAGACCCTCTTGACACTTAAGAGTTTCATCACATTCTTTACGGAGCAAAGCTATCTTTTTCACAAGATCAGAGTTATGAGCAGATTCAAGAGAAATTTTGGCTTCATTATGAACAGTCACGTTCATCAAACTATCGACTTCTTATGATAATACCAAACATCGGAGGTCAACTTGGCTACCGCTCCCAGAGATATCTAAGCTCACTAGAGCTACCAAACTGGCAAAAAGGTGTTCTCTTAGGACTATGCTACCATATAAAAATAAAGATAACTATAAAAACTTGCCTCAGCGTGTTCATATTTATGAACGAACTGCTAAGGAAAGAAATGGAGGCTACCTTTTGGCGGGAAGAACAAGGTTATGCTTTGGCTCGATCCTGCACATATACGATCTCGGTAGCCAAGGAAGGAGGATGAAGATTGTTTGTGGCTCAAACTCGCCTACATATATAAGAAATCGATGGTAAAGTCCATCTTTGACTCTAGCATATCCATATGTTAGAGAATGGCTCGGTTGAACCCACCAAGCGTTGGTATGTCAAGTTGGTTGTCATATTTTAGTGAATCAAAACTCATGTTAAGAGTCGCTTGATTATGTACTAGACTCAATTTCGTATAGGTTAGCTTGAAAGTATTAGGATATAAGACATTAAAAGTATTGAGAAGTCTTGAGATGTGAAGAAGCAAGGAGCTACAACGACAACAATCATCCTTCCACATGAGGTTAGTGATATTTGACTTGAACTGTTTCATTCCCTAATGTATCTTTCAAGTCGTGCATATTGAAAACATAACTGCGAAGCATATTTGAACTCTAGATAGACATAGTATTGAGGAATACAATATGAGGTTTATTGCTTAACCATTAAACTTTGTAGATAAGACATCGTCATAATCATTTGAATGCTATTGTGATTATGTATGGGTATGAGGTGAGGATTTCATTCTAGGGAACAATGTTTACATGTGTTCTAAGGAAGTAAGTTCATAAACTTGTTTGTGAACTGAAAAGGAAATTGCCAAGTGTTATTGGTTTTGTTATTCATTGCATATCTTATGAACAACCAATATGTGTGATTGAGTATAACCGCTCACAACTTGTTTGTGTTCTTGGTAGAATTATTCACAAAGGCCTGACTTATGTATTGGTATGACTTCTATTAGTGAAACCGATCTTAAGTAATCACCAGAGATGGTATGATAGGGTTTGTGTTTTGTCTGACCAAATATGGGAAAGGGAAACTAATCCTAGTAAGAAGTGCAGTATATCACAAAGGGGAACCGATCCTTGTATGGGGTGCATCAAGGTTTATAGCGAGTAAAGTGGAACCGATCCTTTGGACATGTGCAACACGTTTTTAGGAAAAGGGGAACCGATCCTATGGACATGTGCAACACATATAAGTTAGATGCCATATATATGTGGGAAACCGATCCTAGTACCTAGTCAACCGAATTTTGGAAAGCTAGTGTGACTATGCACTGTACTCACATGGAGGTAGAACCGAAGCTTGTTTAGGTAGAATCGTTAAACCCACGATTGTGATTGAATATTGGTTTGATCAATCACATAGTTCTTGAAAGTCAGATGAACCAATTCTAAACTTGTTTGGAAGTGTGTCAAATCGGTTTCAAGGTTGTAAGTGTGAAAGAGAACTTACAAAGTAAGGATGTCGACATACTTTGAACGCATGTTGTGAATGTTTATTTCTTTAATTGTTCAAAGATATTCCTTAACGGCTAAGGGAAGAGAATCCCAGGATCGAAACATAAGTAAGTTAAGAATCTTTTAATTAAGGTTATTAATTTCATTTTGTAGGGAAATTCCAGAATTAGTAATGTGCATTTACTAATTAGATTTTCCGAGAGATTTCGATCATTATTTTTGGACAGAGCATTCCAGGAATTATGAAAACCGAATTTTTTCTTTAATGAATATCTTGAGAATATTTTCGGTTTTGGAAATTCCTTGGTGTCCAAACTTCCTTGTCTATAAATACTTGAAGTTTGCCTTTCTAGCAAACTAATCCTTCGTAACAACAAATTTCCTCTTTTGTTGTTGTTACTTGTGTGGCCGCCTATTCGGAGAGTAGAGTAATCTAATTAGGCGAAATCTCTTATGACCGCTCAGTTTAAAGTCTTCTTTGGGATTGAGAAGCTCTAGCGTACGTTGGTGGGAAACTAGATAATTTTGGTTTATCTTTTTCTTTCGATTGATTTGATTGACTAACAGTGGTTGAAATCGATTGCACCTAGTTTGTTTATTCTTGAGAATATTCTCTTCTGATATAAGATTCACTCAAACTAGTTCATAGTTTCGATAGAGATCGTTAGACTGTTGTGAGTTCTAAAGACGATTTTGTGATTATCCATTGTTAACAGACTTCGTTCTGTGATTGATCACAAGAGATTCAAGTGGTTGTGTGCAGGTTTTTATTGAAGATTTGAAGACAAAGAAGATATTAAAGATCTGACTTGGGTTTTATAATCTTTGGTGTGCACAATACTTGTTTCGGTAAAAGAGGATCCACCTAATAATCGTTTTATCCTTGTGGTAGATTGGATTGATTAATTGAGTAGATCGGCATCAACACAATTCTTTGGATTAAGAGTGTTGTTGGCTTAATCTTAAACGATTACTTCGGTAATTAAACATAAGATAGACCTAAGGACCTGACGAACGAGTTTATGTTAAGATAAACGGAGGAGCCTTTGTCCGACTCATATCACTTGGTTGAATAGAGTTGATACCAAACAGATTTGTTGTTCCTTTACTGTTTGGAATACGAACCAAAGGAATTGTTCCAAGTACATGACTTATTTATAAGTTGGAGGCGTGGGAATACAGACGGAATTAGGTGAACTATAGGTTTAGTTGCTTTGTCTCAACTATAAGAAGTTAAGTGTAATTTTGTGTAGCGTCTTAAACCTGAGAGTATTCGATTCTGGACAAGGTCCCGGAGTTTTTCTGCATTTGCGGTTTCCTCGTTAACAAAATCGTGCTGTGTCATTTACTTTTATTTTCCGCATTATAATTATTTATTATAATTAAAGTAAATTACACAAACTTTAATTCCTATTTACTTGATAAGCAATCCTATTGTGTTTGGTTAAGTCCGAACCTTTGTATCAAGTAAACATACTTCGTTGTTGTATTGTCTCGATCTCATATCCATAGACGATCACACGAAGTGTGAACTGATTAGTTGTATTGTCTCGACTCTGTCCATAGAAATCACTTTCGGAGAAACGACTTATAGGTAGGAAAAGTTTTAGCTTGAGGTATATTTGGGTAACCTCGCCCTGTCACCATATATGTCCTGAGAAACCAAAGACAGTGGAGATTGCTTTCACTAACTCAGGCGTATCCATATACGAACAGTCCAGGACCAAAATTAAAGAAAGGACAAAGCCTCCGAAAATAAAGTGGTGCAGCCATCGTTTTATAACCGCTAGGGCGGTGGCAATAATAAGTACACGTAAGAGGTACATCAAAGGAAAGTCATAATAAGACATCAACAAAGGTTACGATCAAGTCTAAATCCAAGAATACGGGGAGCAAATTCTATAAAGGGGTATCTCACTAAAAGAAGACTCCACAGGGAAAATATAAATCTACACACCGAAAAGAGGGCTCCATAAACACATATGCTTTTCCTTTGAAAAGGCTACAAGAATTAGCTTTCCAAAAGAAAAAAGGGGCAAACATACATCAACCACAGTCAAAAGCAACAAGGAAGTTCACAAAGCACTAAACATTGTTCCAAAACATCGAAATGAAACATTTCAACTAAGTAAAAGAAGGAGATCCTAAGCCACATGTGACTACTCGTTTTCCCATAGTTTACGTAATGCATACATCTCAAAGAACCAGATACTAAGTAGTATCGATACCTCTGTTGAACCGATAATGCTAAGTAATAAAAGATATCCAAGATCACAATAATAACGAAGAACACAAATATAATGTAAAAGCTTATAAGTTATCATGAGACACTAGGGATTACGTGGTTCGATTTTGTCTACGTCCACGGGGTAATGAGTGATGTTTTGTATTAAGTTATGGTGGTTACAAATATCTTAAATGCTTCCCAAAGTAAAAGAGAGAACGCAAGTTGAAAATACTTAAGTTCTAAACATTAAAGAGGTATAAGCTTAAGACTAGATCTTCTCTCCCAGATATTGAATGCCCTTAGTTTATTGGTAAGGCTTGGTATTTATAGCCCCTTCTGCTCCAGGTATACCTTTGCTGCCTCTGGGTCTATCGTTTGCTGATATACCTTTCGTACCAACGGTACCTTCGTTCACCGCGTGCTTTCTCCAGTCACACTCTGCCACCTCAGCTGACCCACGTTCCTTCAGGAACATCCCAACCTTAGTACAGGTTGTACCTTCGTTCACCGCCAGCCTCCGTCAATCAGGTACCGCCACATCATCTCTCTCCACGTGCTTTGATTACGCGTGTAGATAAGAGATTTGTGCATTTAATGCTGATTAGATGCGTCATCTAACTCTGTCCCTTCGCCAGCTGCCCTTTCCTAGACTAGGCTTTAGTTTTTCCATCCTGGCCGTCAAGGTATCCCTTCTTCGGATGAGATAAAGTAGATATGCGAAGGTATCCTCTACTACTTAGGTCTACCTACATAGCGAGGGCTACACAGTTATCTTGTATGCGGCCACTAAGATCGTGACACGTGCTCCGTAGAATATTGGTATTCACAGTTGTTTATGGGTGAAAATCGTTTCTGCCGATTTCGGTAAATTCGGTAAGTGATTGAGAAACTGGTTTAAACCCTAAATAAATGTGCTTCACGTGAGCACTTTATAGATTCGAGAGATCAATCTGTACAAGTCCGGCCTAAACCAAGAAATGGACGTTCCAGACTTGCTTCGGTCACAAAGTGGAGGAGAAGGGTTGATTTGGGGAGGGAAGCAAAGAAAGGTGTTGAGGCCAGAATAATTCCGGGAGAGTAGTGTCTCGACTTGTATCAGGAAGTGAAAGCTTAGGAAGCTTGCAAGAGATGAAAGCTTTTTGGATAGCTTGCAAAGTTGCCTTTTCTGAGAGTGTTGTATTTTTCTCCTGACCGAGACTTGTGTCTGGTGGAAATAGGTAAGACCTATTTATACAAGTCGAGATTGAAACGTACCCTGGCCTCATGAAGGAAGAGAGTAAAGGGTGAAATAATTGGAGGAGGTGGTAACCACATGGTGTTAATGGGTGAAAACGTTTTCACCATTATTTCCTCATTTATTTGACCGCTTTATTCCTTTTCACGCTTTTTTAATGTGAGCGTAGTGTACGCTGCAAGCTGTGACCGCCAAACCAAGACCCTGGAAAGCATCCCCCAGTTTGTGTTAATGTCTCGAGTGTTGGTTGCATCTTGAATGCAAGTGGTGCCGCTAGGGGCGCATGTGGCATGTGCGGAATGCCTTTGTTGCGAGTTGCACCTCGAGTGCAAGTGGCAACGCCAGAGCTGCTAGTGGCGTGTGTGGCATGTGCCAATGGCATGTGTGGAATGCCTTGGTGGTAGGTTGTACATTGAGTGTAAGTGGCTACCAGCGTGGGTTTTGGCATGTGCCAATGGCGCGTACGGCCAAGTTGTCCTAGGTTTGCACGGCTTGCAAGTTAGGCTACCAGCGTGTATTAGGGCCACGACTAGGTAATCAAAGCTACCAGCGAGCGTGTTGGCATGTGCCAATGGCATGCGTGGCCAATAGGGTCGTGGGAAAAGCTACCAGCGCGTGTTGGCATGTGCCAATGAAAAGCTACCAGTGGACGCATGTTGGCATGTGCCAACGGCATGCTTGGCCATTATGCTTGGGCCACGCCCGGTGAGAAAAGCTACCAGCGAGCGTGTTGGCATGTGCCTAATGGCATGCTCGGACATTAGGGCCACGGTTTGGTAAGAAAGGCTACCAGTGACGCATGTTGGCATGTGCCAATGGCATGCTTGGCCATTAGGGCCACGGTTTGGTAAGAAAGGCTACCAGTGACGCATGTTGGCATGTGCCAATGGCATGCTTGGCCATTAGGGCCACGCCCTGGTGTGAAAAGCTACCAGCGAGCGTGTTGGCATGTGCCAATGGCATGCGTGGACAATAGGGTCACGGCCTGGTAAGAGAAGATACCAGTGACGCATGTCGGCATGTGCCAATGTTGGCCATGTGCCACGGTTTGGTAAGAAAGGCATGGTATGGCCATGGCATGCGTGGCCAACGGTTTGGTAAGAAAGGCTACCAGTGACGCATGTTGGTATGTGCCAATGGCATGCGTGGCCAATTTGGGTCGCGCCTTGGTAGGAAAAGCTACTAGCGAGCATGTTGGCATGTGCCAATGGCATGCGTGGCCAATTTGGGTCGCGCCTTAGGAAAAGCTAAAAAGTTGGCATGTGCCAATGGCGAGTATGTTGGCATGTGCATGTTGGCATGCTAATGGCATGCGTAATAATTTGGGTCGCTCCTTGGTAGGAAAAGCTACCAGCGAGCATGTTGGCATGTGCCAATGGCATGCATGGCCAATTTAGGTCGCGCCATGGTAGAAAAAGCTACCAGCGAGCATGTTGGCATGTGCCAATGTCATGCGTGGACAATTTGGCCTAGGTTGCATGGTTTGCAAGCCTAGGTGCGGGCGCTACTTTGGCATGGCGCGGCTAGGGTCAATGTAAGGGTGTTTGGCTTGGCCTGGCGTGACTAGGGCCAAGGTAAGGGTGTTTGGCTTGGCGTGGCATGACCAGTGTAGCTAGGGCCAAGGCAGAGTGTGTTTGGCATGGCGCGGCTAGCTCGGGTTAAGTGTGGCTGGCATGATTTGCCATTGGCACGGAGGTGCGGCTAGCATGGTTGGCATGCTTCGACGCGTTTGGTATGGCTGGCATGGTTTGCCATTGGCATAGAGATGCGACTAGCTTGGGCTAGGTGTGGCTGGCATGATTTGCCATTGGCACGGAGGTGCGGCTAGCATGATTGGCATGCTTCGGCGCGTTTGGTATGGATGGCATGATTTGCCATTGGCATAGAGATGCGGCTAGCTTGGGCTAGGTGTGGCTGGCATGATTTGCCATTGGCACGGAGGTGCGGCTAGCATGGTTGGCATGCTTCGGCACGTTTGGTATGGCTGGCATGATTTGCCATTGGCATAGAGATGCGGCTAGCTTGGGCTAGGTGTGGCTGGCATGATTTGCCATTGGCACGGAGGTGAATTAGGGTTTTGTTCATTGTAACCCTAATTTGAAAAAATACCCCCTATTAATTACAGACTACATGCATTAAATGTTCTAATAAATGTGTCACTGGTGACATTAGGTTATTTGGGGTTTTACGATTTTACCCTTTGTCTAAAAATCACCATCAACAGGGCGGTCATTGGGAAGTTGACGCGAGTTAGGAAACTGAGCGTGCTAGCTGGTGGGACCGGCGCAAGGTAGGGAAGTTGTGCGTGCTTGCTGGAGGGACTTGGACGGTCATTGGGAAGTTGGCTTGAGTTGGGAAACTGAGCGCGCTAGCTGGTGGGACCGGCGCAACTTGGGCGGCATTGGGAAGTTGTGCGTTCTTGTGAGCCCGCACGATTTTTGGTAAAGGGAAATCCTTCCCTATTTCAGAATCTTCACGACCATATATATATAAAATCCCTTTCTCTCATCTTGCACCTTATACCTTTCATCCTTTCCTACTAGCGGCAGAGTCACAAAGAAAAACCGGCTTCCAGGTATGTCTTCTCTTGTTTCCCTTTTCACGTAGGTGCAAACCCTAAGAGTAGGCGTTTTTCTTTATAATCCTTGCAATGATATTGAGCATATAATTTCTTGGCGTGCCACTTGTAGAAAATATTGTATGTATGCACCCAAGGGAAATACTGCATATATTATTCGAACCCGTAGGAAAGTGCTCCATATATAATTTTGAACCCGAAGAAGGATACTGCAGACGCACTTGAGCCCGTATAGAATGCTGCGTATAATTTTGAACCCTAAAGAAATACTGCGTGTGCAGTTTCAGACCCGTAGAGAATACTGTATATGAATCCCGAAGAAGAATACTGTATATGCGCTTCACATGACTTCGAACCCGTAGGAAATATTGCATATATGAATTTCGGTCCTGAAAGAAATACTGTGCGTGCACTTTTGAACCCGTAGAAAAATGCTCCATATATAATTTTGAAACCGAATAATGATACTGCAGACGCACTTGAGCCCGTATAAAATACTGCGTATATAATTTGGAAACCTGAAGAAAATACTGCGTGTGTATTTTTGAACCCTTAAGAAAATACTGCGTGTGTATTTTTGAACCCGTAGAGAATGCTCCATATATAATTTTGAACCCGAAGAATGATAATGCGAGACGCACTTGAGGCCGTATAAAATCTGCGTATATAATTTTGAACCCCGAAGAAAATCTTGCGTGTGCGTTTTGAGCCAGTAAAGAATACGCCCTCTCTTTTTTTTTTGTATTTCAGGTTTTCCTTTGTTGGGCGCGGTTATGTGTCAGGGAGATAAATTTTATTTTTTCTCCGTGTGCAGATATCTTGTTATTAAGTTGTTATGAAGAAATCCGACAAGATGTTACCTGAACAGAATTTCTCCTCATCGAAGGATGTTCATAGTTCCAAACCGAACACGGATGATGAATTCTTCGCCAAAAAACTTGCCTCTGCTCGGAAAAATCACCCAGGTTTCGTGCCAATTTTGTTAACCGGTGGTGAAGATGAAAAGAAGACACGTTCGGTTCGCCTGCAGAACACCATATGGTTGTCTTCATAAAGGGGTATATTCCTCTTCCAACATTGATTTCGTGGATGTGCCAAAGCCCATTGCATTCTTTTGATAGATGGGTTGAGTTCATGGTGAGTAAGGAGCATATAAATACCAACTTGACTCGAGCGCGAGATTATTGATGTTGTCGAGCTTGCAGAAATCTCCAGTTAGGAAGGATATCCGGGCTTGGTTGCTTTCATCTCCAGATGGTGTTCGGACACCCATACGATCATATGTAGATGGGGTAAGATAACTTTCTCCTTGGAGAGTGTGGCTCTTCTTTGAATCTTAGAGTGTAGGAAATCTTAATATCCGATTGTCTCGAAGGTGAGGAGAAGATGCGGGACGACCTTGCCGCTAAGTTGGGAGATTACGCTCGAAAAGACTCCACTACGAAGTCGAAGGATTCTGTCCGGAAAGAGGATGAAAGGTGCCTTTATAGCTGGTGGATATCTCAATGGTTTCCGGACGAGCTGGAACCTATACGAAAAGCAAATGATCTTCATGTTGGAAAGCATTTTTGGCTCTCTGGTTGTCTAGAGACATTTTTGATGACCAGTTACGGCAAGAAGGAAATAAGACCGGAGTTGCTAGTGATTCTTTGTGAAGTTAGCAAAAGGTGAAGTTTTCCCATTGGCAAGCTATTCCTCGGTTCCCTGTATGTGCATCTGGATCACCTGGTTGCGAACATGCGAGTTTCGAATGGTTTCATGAAAGTGGATTCATATGTGCACGTTGCTTTTCTCGCAGTCGGCTATGGGAGCACTTTGAGAAGTATGCTCGAAACCGATGCCTTCGATTCCGCGAGTTGGGGCGGCTCTCGAATTCTTCGATGGGTGAACAGGCGTCCAAGGGTTGGCATGAGCTTGGTTAGTCTTCTCGATAAGTCATATGAAATCGGTTTCGCTCATGGGAGCCGGTCCACAGTCGATGACTCAAATTGACACCTTTGCTTACGCCTCTAGGTCATGTCTGTGTCTTCGATGGCAATTTGAGCGTTGGTGAAAACTTGTTCATTCAAAGTTGCATGTCCAGGTTATATGTCGTCTTTCTTCATGGGGTCTTTCAGGATAGCTGCTTACAATATTGACCGTGCGGCTCGTCACGTGGGTTTCAATCAAGGGGTGCCTCTTGCTTACCAAATAGGTGATTCCTAAGGATTCATTGCGTGTCGCCCTCAATGCCAGTGCCCTCGAGCCGGGTATCCGTCTTATCTTCTTTCAAACGGGAAGATTAACTTCGACGACCTTTGGCTATAATTAGTTCTGGTGCGATGAGTTTATTATGATCCAAGATTTTGTAAACAACGTGGTGGAGAATATTCGTTGTAAACCTTCCCCAGCAGTTTTGAAGAAGTATCCAATGTTAAGAGATCTCAGCGAAAGTCGCCTAGCAACTCGGAAAGTCCCCAGGCCAAGGAACGGAGAACGAAGAATCGTGCTGGCGGGTTCCAGGCGATTTCAAAAGATCCTCCCGCAGCTCTCGTGTCTTTCAGTTCTTCCAATAACCAGGTATGTGTCGCCCCTTGTCGGTTTGTCTCAAAACATATGAATTTCTCATTTGAAAACATGTGTCTCGTTTCTTCCGGGGCTTTGGTAGTGTTAATGCTTTTGCTTTGCCTTTGCACGTTGCCGGGAGACGGCAATTTCTTCGAAGAATTCCGGCGGACCGAGCCTACTCATAGCGGTGATGAGTCGAGAAAGAAGAAAGTTCGACAAGTGAGAGTGATTCCTCCGGCAAAGATCTTGGTTCTTTTTGCACTCACTTGAGTGCTCTGCTGGAACGTGCTCGTCAAGAATATGCCCTAATTATCGCACAGCAACCTTCGTCGAGTAATGCCTCTTCTGTTTCTAAGGTATCTTTGTTGGATGACGATCTGAGCAATACTCAGAGATCCTTGGAGGCTTGTCTGTTGGCTCTTAAGAGAGCTAATAATGCTGACAAAGTTACTGAGGATGGGCGCAAAGCTGCCGATTCTGCCTTATCTGCTGAGTCTTCTAAAGCCATAGGTTCGTCTTCTTCTTTCTTTAGCTTTGTATGTATTGTCGCTTAGTTGTATAGTCCTGAGACGACCTATCCCTGCCAGTTGGTGGTTCTGATGAACTTAGGAAACTTCGGGAGCAAGTAGCCAAGTTTTCCTCTGATGTTTCGTATTATCAGAAGAAATCGGATAGGTTGATGAACGTGACCGTTCAAAACGAGGCCCAACTTTCCATAGAATCTGCTCATAATGCAAATCTGGTGAAGCAGATGGCTTTGCTTCACAAGGAATGTGATGAAACCCTTAAGTGTAAAGAGGGTCTCATTATAAAGCAAAAGGAGCATATTGCCTTAGTTGAGATACGCCTCTCAGCCCAAGAAGTTATCCGCAAGAAGTATTACGCGGATTTCGAAGATGCCTGCGCTTCCTTAGCTAAGGTTACCCAAGAAGTTATTCTGAGGTCTGTTCTCTTAAGAACAAACTTATCGAGGCTGGATCCGTATCTTCTTCCATGTCTCATGCATCTTTAACAAAAAGGTTGGAAGACTTAGAGAATGTTTACCAAGCCTTATCCTCTGAGAATTATTCGCTCCGGATTGATGTTGATGATCTTCGGACGGAATGGGATACCCTCGTGGAAGATCTCGATGCCGCTGAGGTAGATCTTGCCGAGGCTCAACATAGTTTAGAGAAATCCCTTAGCCATGCAGGAGGTATCTTAGGACCCTTATTTTTCCGCAGCATTCCTTGTGTCTTTAACTGCTTTTTTCTTATTGCTGATACCCTTTGTTTCTGCAGGTCTCTAGGAGTAGCTAGTGGGTGCAAATTCCAAGATTCCCATCTTGAGGGTCAAATATCTTCGTTGGAGATATCTCGCCAATTTGATGTTGCTGCTAAGTTTAATGCTGAGGCACTTCAGCAAGCTAACGATCAGCTCAGCGCCCAAATGATGAAGCTTCGTCAGAAGTCGACTTCGGATCATAAAGTTCAAGCTTCTCAGATGAAGGTCCAATTCGAGTGTTCGGCCATTGATTATATTAACAATGCCTTTGCAGAGGCCGAGCTCCAAGCGGAAGGAGTTGTTTTTCCTCGTCTTCCTTATCCTTGATGCGTCCCGTTTCTCTTAACGGAACTCTTTGTTGTGTTATGCCCCCAGCTGAGGGGCATTCATTGTCTCCTTTACTTGAAACAATACTTTGTCATGGTTTGAACCTTTGTCATCTGCAACTTTTAAGACGTGTTAGTCGTATTTTGGTAACATTATTATGGTACCCTTAGTATTGCATGAATATATATATGTAGACGTGTTGTGTCTAGTTATTTGCATATTCGAGTTATCACAAGGTGCTAAGGTATTTTTAACCTTTGGTGGAACATTCATCATCCTACCCAAGTATCCTTTGGCCAGAAGGTACCGTGGTGGCGAGGGCTCCTATGTGGGAAATAATTTTCCTGTAACCCTACGCGTTCAGCGCGAAGGCTGCTTTACTTCGACAAGGTATCTCTATAGGGGATATCTTACTTTTTCTTACTGCCTCATGAACGGATCTATCACTCCGAGGATCCGAGTATTGACACATGCGCAGTTGTGCCTTGCCTTGTCTCATCGTCAATTCTGACGGAGGGTGTCTATTCTAACCCAGTTTGTATTTAATCAAAATAGATTTTTTCTTAGCAAAAAGTTTCTTTCATTGATTAGTAAGGTTTATAATACCTTCAATCATGGATAAAACATGGTGGGCTATTGCCCCTTCCCTTTTTCTTCTTTAGGTACATTGCGTTCCAAGGGTGTTGTAATTAATACTTCACCTTTGAGGTTTCTTAGGTAGTACGATCCTTTCCCGACAATGTTATGTATAATGTAGGGCCCGTTCAATGTCGTATCTAGTTTTCCCCACTCATTCTTCCTTTGATATGGTGGTATCTGTCGTAGCACGTATTCTTCGACCACAAAGTTCCTTGGGATAACCCGTTTGTTGTATTCGTGAGCTAGCCTTCGTTGATAGTTTACCATCCTTTGCAAAGCCACTTCTCGACTTTTTTCAAGATCATCGAGATTTTCTAGCATTAGGTCCATTGTAAGGTTCTTTTCCCATGCCTCCGTTTTTGTTGCTGGCAGTATTATCTCCGTTGGGATGACCGCTTCGGCTCCGTAGGTTAGCAAAAACGGAGTTTCTTCCGTAGCTGCCCTTCTTGTAGTTCGGTAGGCCCATAGGACATTGTGTAGTTGTTCACACCATCTTTTCTTATATGCTCCCAGCTTATTTTTCAAGTTCATCGCTATCGTCTTGTTAGTTGCCTCCGCTTGTTTTTTAAGTTTATTGCTCTTAGGGTATATCGAAGTGGAGTTATTTTTCTGAATGTTGAAAGTGTTGAACAACATGTCTATGTTCTTTCCTTCCAACTGCTTGCCATTGTCAGAGACTATGGCGGCTGGTATTCCGAACCTGCGGATGATTTGCTCAAACAAGAATTTAAAGACATCTGTGTCCCTGATTCTTGCCAAAGCCCTTGCTTCCACCCACTTGGTGAAGTAATCCGTAGCCATGATAAGGTATTTTCTTTTCGATGTTCCTTTTATGAAGGGTCCAACAATATCAACCCCCCATTTGACAACCGGTCATGGGCTGATGACCGAGTTGAGCTCTGTTGCTGGTGCTTTAATCTTCCTGACAAAGCATTGGCATCTTTCGCAGCGCTTAGCCACGTTCTTTGAATCTTCGTCCATGCTTAGCCAATAGTATCCTTGCATCTTGGCTTTGATCGCCAAGGACCTTCTTCCGCTATGGTTGCCAGCTTCTCCGCTGTGTATATCATGTAGTATTTTTTTACCTTCGGTTTGTGAGAGGCACCGCATCAGAGGTCCAAGAAATGACCTGCTATACAGTATTCCATCACCTAGGCTGTACATTGCTGCCTTTGATTCAAGTTTCCGAGCTTCTTTGACATCTGATGGTAAGGTACCTTTGTCAAGGTACTGGTGAATTGGGATATAATCTTCTGTTTTGTCTTCGTTGCTTCCGTATGACATGGACTGCTCTTTTTCGGACCCGTCAGCTTCGTTATCTGGTTCTTCTATCCCTTCATCTTCTTTTTCTTTTTCTGCTTCTCTCATGGCCCGAGTTTGGACGGCCAAGGATTCCTCAATGCCTGAGATTGGACCTTCTATTGAAGGTTCATATACCCTCCCGATTTTCACGGAGGTGGTATTTTTGTCTCTCAGCATTGATGATATGAATGCTAAGGCATCTCTGTGTCTGTTGTCTTTTCGACAGACATGTATGAATGTGATTTTGTTGATCTTTGACGCATGCTCCTGGGTTAACTTTAGGTACGAAGATAGTATTGGATCCAAAGTTTTATATTTGAGCTCGATTTGTCTAATGACCAGCTGTGAGTCACTAGTTAAACGAACATTTGATAAGCCTAGCTCATGTGCTAAGTGTAGACCGTGTATGACCGCCTCGTATTCTGTGATGTTATTAGTATATTGTGCAAATTCTAACCTGAATGCATAGATGAGTCGGTCTCCAGTAGGGGTTGTTATTACAATCCCTATGCCTACGCCTTCTCCGTTGGAGGAGCCATCTACGAATATCTCCCACCTTCGTGAATTTTGTGGTTCCAAGAGGTCTTCTGGTTCCGGCTTGTCTTCCTCCATTCCTGGGATGTCATCTATCTCTGCTTCGTCGTTGAGAGGTAGGTCCGCTAAGATTTGTGATTTCTCAGCTTTCCTTGCTTCAAAGATTATGTGAAACTGTTTGATCATGGCGTTCCATTTTGCCACCCTTCCAATTTTCTCTTTGCTGTCAAGGATTTGAATTATCTAAGCTTTTGTGAAGACTTGGATGGTGTGTGCATCGAAATATATCCTTATTTTTCGTGTATCCACTACTAAGGCAAATATGAGCTTCTCCACCTTGGTATAGTTACGCTATGCTGAACTGAGTGTCCTGCTGATGTAGTATACGGTCTTTTGTCCTTTCCCTTGGTCTCGTACCAATACTGCGCTCACAGCGTAGCTTGTTGCTGCTAAGTATAAGGTGAGTATCTCACCTGGGTCTGGTTTCTATAGGATGGGTACTGGTGCTAAGTACTCTTTGATCTTGTGAAACGTTTGTTCATATTCTGTGGTCCATGTAAACCTGTTTCCTTTCCTTAGCATATCGAAAAATGCTTTGCATTTATCCGACGACCTATCTATGAATCTTCTCATGGAATCTTAGATTCCATTTATCTTTGGAACTCCTTTTAATGTTTGTGGAGATGACATCTCCATTATTGCTCTGACCCTTTCAGGGTCTACTTCTATTCCTCGCTTAGTTACCAAGTATCCCAAGAATTTTCCTGAGGTTACTCCGAAAGTGCATTTCTTCGGGTTCACCTTCATGTGGAAGTTTCTCATGGCTTCGAATATTTCCCTTAGGTCTGACATGTGGTTTTCTGCTTCTTTGCTCTTGACGATCATATCGTCCACGAAGACCTCTAATATCTTTCCTATCCATGGCTTAAATATTTTGTCTACTAATCTTTGGTATGTTTCCCTCGCGTTCTTTAGTCCAAAAGGAATCCTTGTATAGAAATACAAGCCTCGTGGGGTAAAGAACGCAATATGCTCCTGATCTTCTTCTGCAAGGGCTATTTGGTTGTAGCCTGAGTATCCATCCATGAAGGATAACCTCTGGTGGCCTTCGGTTGCGTTGACCAGTTAGTCAATGTTTCGCAGTGGGTAGCTGTCTTTGGGGCACGCTTTGTTGAGATTGCTAAAGTCTATGCAAATGCGCACATCTCCTTTCTTCTAAGGTACGATTACCATGTTATATATCCACATGGGATATTTGACTTCTCGTATGAATCCTTCTGCGAGTAGATTTTGCAACTCCTTTTCTACCGCTTCATGATAGATATTTGCCACCTTGCGGATGCGTTATTTAAATGGTGGCATTTTTGGTTTGAGCCGAAGGTGGTCTGAGACCAAATTCGGTTTAGTTCCTGGCATGTCTTCCATTGACCATGCAAAGACGTCTGCGTATTCCCTTAGTAACCTTTGTAGTTGCATCTCATCTTCCTCTTCAAGTAAGGTTCCAATGTTGAGCATTTTTGGTTCTGTCTCCGTTCCAATGTTGATTTTATTTGTTGGTTCCACTGGTGAGAAGGTTTTTTTTTCTGATGTCGTTGAGGAGTGCTTTTATATTATTGTCATTTGGCGGAGACGTCCGCTCTTGGAGTGGCGGAGGTGCTTGTCTCCGAAACTGAGACGGATTCGGGTACTGAGAAGGCTCCGTCCTTCACCTGTTTAGCGTTTTATTTGCGTCTTTTTCTTTCGTGCTGCTGGGCAGCAGCTCTTTCTTCGTTGAGTCTGACCTCTGCTAGATTGCATAGCCTTACGTCTTGCTGGTCACCTTTGATTTCCATTTCACCCATGGGTATAGGAAATCGTAGGTATTGATGATATGTCGAAGTTGTTCCTCGCAATCTATGGACCCATAGTCTGCCCATGATTACATTGTAGGGCGAAGGTGCTTCCACCACGCAGAAACGTGTATTGGTTACTAAGGGTCTTGCACGCACCTGCAAGACAATTTCTCCTTTCGGTTTAGAGACTGCTCCATTGAAACCATTTATGTTGCAAGTGGAGAAATCCATCTGCTCCGCAGTCAAACCCATGCGTCGGTAGGGTTCGTAAAATAGTACATTTAACGAGCTGCCCCCGTCAACGAGGACCTTCGTAACGTTCCATGTGTATTGGAAGAGTGATCACTAGTGGATCGTTGTGCATATCGACCTCCTAATTGACGTCTTTTTTTGAGAATGTTAATGGCGTGGCCATCCATTCATCCCAAGCTGGTAGGTGGTCCACTTAGCTTGAACACCTCGTGGGTTTCTAGCTTTTTTATTTTTTCGAGCTAACTCGAGGATGTCTTCAATCAGTTCTTCTTGACCTCCGTTGGATAAGGTGATCATGTTGATGTATTTGTCGTTCTGAGGTAATTCTACCCTTTTCTTTGGGGCCTCCTCAGTTTCGACTGACAGTATTTGTACGTACTCCATGAATTTTCCTTCATCTATGAACCTCTGAATCACATTCCGTAAATGGTAGCACGCGTTAGTTGTATGCCCGTAGTACTGGTGGTATGCACAATACTCCATGGCCTCCTTCGTTTTGTCTGGTTGCTTTCCCCTAGTATTAGGGTAAGGAAAGCCTGGCTTTGCTCCTTCCTTGCTGAGAATGTGAGAGAACGTTGTATTCAGCTTCGTGTAGATTTTATCTACAAATTCTTCTCTTCCTTTGCCTCTTTTGCTATCCCCGTATTTGGATCGTTTGTCTCGAGAGTTGGTCCTTCCCCCGACTTCATTTTGTCGCTTAGGTATCTCTAGAGTTGGTTCCAGAGAGTTGTTTCGTTGTGGAGCTGTTGTCGCCTTTGCTTGTGCCCTGGGGTTGTCCTTCTGGATTTCTTCAAGTCTGATGTAGCGGTCTTGGACCACCCTGAGCTCTCCTTCGGAACCTAGGGCTCTGTTGTGGAGCTCCACGAAGATGGATGAGGTTCCATCAAGTCCATACTTATAGAAATTAATGTTAATTTCTAGATTGACTTTTCCAATTGATTGGCACGAATGTTTTGCCACCTGTCTGTGTATTGCATCAATGTTTACCGGGGTCCGATAGCTAAAAAAAAATAGCTTATCTAACCCTTCCTTTGTTGATTTGTTGTACATGTACTATTAATCTTGCGAAATTTTCAGGTTACCAAGCTAAGAAAAAGCTACAAAAGGACTGCCAAGGCAAGTACCCTAGCGGCGCTCCGTTCGATCACGGATGAAGTAAGAAATACTTTCCTTTAATATTTTTAACAATATTGTTGCCTCTGTTTCTTATCTTCATACGTGTGCGAAGGTTGGTGTTGAAATTGTTGATGAAGAAGAAAGTTTTAAGGTTGAGAAGACCAAAGGCAAGGGTAAAGGTCCTCTTCGCAAGGGGAAGTCCACTGCCCCACCTTAAAAGAAACGAAAAATTCACTCTCCCTCTCCTTCAAATCTTCAATCCAGCGAAAGCTCTGATGATGAAGATAATGATGATGTTGATATCCCTCTCGCAAGGGAAGATTTTCCGTCTGAATCTTCTATGGCACAACTGTCTAGCATCTTCTCTGACTCCATGCAAGGGATTTGGGATTACCGTCTCTCTGGTACATGCAAAGCTCTTGCGAGTATATGCGATGTTCCTTTACTAGATGGTGATGATTCTCTTCATGTAGTCTCCAGATCAGTGACTCCCAGCTTTCTAAATTCGCTTGGTGTCTAGGTATGTTTTCGTTCCCCTACTTCTTCATAATTTTGATTTTAAGTTATATCTTGATAATTTCTTCATTTTCCTTCGCAGACTGGGAGAGCTTCCTTCGCTGTTGCCTCAGATCTTGCGAAAAGACGTGGGGTTCTTGAAAAGAAGAATCTTCAACTTCGCAAGAGAAAGAAGAAATGAAGAACTAGAAAAAGTTTGCTACTCTTTGCGAGAAGAATAAACAATTAGAGGCTGATTCTTCCACTCAGAAGAACAAGATATCTAGTCATCAAAGTGCCAACCAGCAACTTTATGGTATGAAACTTTTCTCTTTTCCTTTTTTTTGTTTTCTCATTATCTTCCCTCATCTGATTTACCATTTTCGTAGACGTCTATAAGCTTTCTGATGAATCCACTCTCCTTCGCTCATTCCCTAACTCTATGGATAATGATACCCTTCTTGAACACCTCAATAAATCTTTGAATAGTTTTTCAAATGACAAGATTAAATCTCTTCCCATAAATGAACTCCAATCCAAATTTCGCCTCTTAGAAATTGACCATAGATCCAGTTTGGGCTTAGCCAACCAATTTATGCGTTTTTATCTCAATTCTAAAGAGAAAATTAAAGCTTTAAGAACCAAGATCAGCGATCTCATAGATGATAAAGATCGCATCGCTAGACAAGGTGCTGAAGCATTATCGAAATTCCAAAAGACTCTTCTTGAGGTTCAAATTGAATGAGATGAATCTAACTGCAAAAACGCTATACTTAGCGAAAAAGAGAATCAAATTCGCTCCCTTCTTCTCATAAATAATGACGATCAATTTGCTTGGGCTGCGAAAGTTCTAGATGACGCCAGAAATAATTTAGGTGTTAACGTTAGTCTTCAAGCTGATCATACAACCTTGGTTAAAGATATGATTTCTGACAGAGAAGGTTGTTAATTGTTCTTCTTTATTTTAACTATTTTTCTTTCATAAAATTGTCATCAAGTTGCTGATTCACCGATATATGTTCGCAGGAGATGAAGAGTGATTTCTTAAAAAGGATAATAGAACTTGAGTCTGAAAAGGAGCAGCTCGCAAAGAATCTTTCTTCTCGCAATGATAAATATGCCAGTCTGAAGAGCCAATTAAAGATTACTGTCGCGAACTTTAAGAATGACGCTACTCTTTTTCGCAATCAGACTATTAAGACGGTCTGCGACGACAACAGTATCCCTCATTCTGCATATCCTTGTCTCCTAGAATAAATTCCCCAGAATATGCCTCATCTGGATATCTCTGACAGTGATGCTAGCGAAGAAGAGGAATATGATGGAGATGAAGGATTTGATGAAGATGATGAAGAAAAAGAATCAGACAAGAAGTAGTTATGTTCCCTTCTTTCTCTTTTTGTAATATTTGTACATTCATTCTTTTAATCTCCTATCTTTGTAATTTTTTGCCGCGAATTTCTTGAATCTTCAAATACAAGTTCTACCTTTGTTGTTCCTTTCTGCACATGTTAAAAGATAGCAATTCCTTTTTGCAATATAGTTAATCAATATATTATCAATCTTTTTCATGTTATGAGTGCGTGAATCTATCATATGAAGACAAATAACATGTTCTTATTTTATTCATTCCCATACTTGCCTCTGTTATTTGTTTTCAAATGAAAGATTAAGCAAGTTACCTTTGAATGGGAACATGCCTCAGTCTCGCAGCCGTTCTTGCTGAATTTTCGCAAGTAGGTATTTCTTGGTTTCTTCAAATATTTCATTTTTGTTTTTCTCTTATGTGGTCTTATTTTGCCTTCCTAGTTAAAGGTCTTATTATGCCACCTCTTGTCATTGCGACAAAATCGCAGGACGTCTTTCCACTTGCATGCAAAAACCCATTGATCTTGTCTTAACTCTCTCTTTGAAATTTTTGTTGCGATAATATGACAGGCCTAAAATTCTCGCGAAAATGAAGCCCCATGACATTGCCGTCTTGCGAAAAAATCGCAAGACGTTCTTACACTTTCATGTATTGACCCATTGATCTCGTCTTATCTTTGTCTTTTGTATTATTGCCTCTTCAGGATTGTCGCACAAATATGACAAGCCTAAATTTTCTTGCGAAAATAAAGTCTCATGACATTTGCGTCTTAAGACACTTATCATCTCCCTAATGGAGGGTTCCGCCCTTATCTCCCCCCTGGTTTCCCCTTCAAGGAGACGTACCTCTACCATACAAGGTTGGCTCCTCCCATCCGGTCTTAACAACAACCAGTTGTTTTCGCAGCCTTTTATCCCTTTATAGGGTTTATGGTTACGAGGCTGCACCCTAAGTGGAGTTTTCTTCGGGCCAAGTGAAGCATAAGCCAAAACTTGCCAAGAATG
Organism: Papaver armeniacum; assembly: GCA_023531295.1. Taxonomy (NCBI): domain Eukaryota; kingdom Viridiplantae; phylum Streptophyta; class Magnoliopsida; order Ranunculales; family Papaveraceae; genus Papaver; species Papaver armeniacum. The sequence goes on from JAJJWW010001682.1 coordinate 315,936, forward strand.
GCCGAGACGCTTCAAACGCCCCATGCACTCTTGGCTCAACCGTGTACCTCGGCGCCTTGATCAAATGCTGGGTCCTTAGAAGAGACCCTCAGTCGTCCAACCTAAGTCATAAGCTTAGGTTGAAAATCCAAGGTACCTCTCCTGGATGGGATTTATTGACCCTAAATCTCCATGACTCAGGTTCCAGGGGCGGTTGTTGATGGGTGAAAACTACTCCTGCAGAATTTGGTAATTTGGGGTGTGGATGAGGAATGAATCTAAACCTTCAACAAATGCAATGCGCGGTGAGTGCTTGTAGATTCGAGAGATCAATCTGTGCAAGTCCGGCCTAAACCAAGAAATGGCCGTTCCAGACTTGTTTCGGTCACAAAGTGAAGGAGATGGGGTTGATCTTAGGGAGGGAAGCGAAGAAGGTGTTGAGATTGTGAAGATGTTGGCTTGCTTATGACTTGTAACAGAAAAATGAGCAAGCTTACGGTTGATGCAAGCAGGCTCTGAGTGTTTGAATACGGTTTTTTGTATTAACACTTGGTTTCTGTCGTCTGAACTTGTGTTGTTCTCCGTTATTCCTTCTTGTTGGAAATAGGGCGGAGAACCTATTTATACAAGTCATTGAGCCTCATTCACGTTTCTCGTGGGAAGTGAAGGTAGTGGAATGATGGAGTAGTGGAGTTGTGTGTCGGTAACACACGACCCGGTCTTGCCCACTTTTCTGTTCATCTCTAACCGTCCATGACTTCCTAACACGTTCTTGTGATGGCGCGTTGCACGTTGCCGCTTTGTAAACCGCCAGACCAATACCCCGATATGTATCCCCGGTTTGTGACATGATTGATGTACGGAATGTGGATCGTGGATCCACGAAAGATAGCATGTAATCTTTGAATTGAATAAGCTGCGTTATTCGAAAGTCGATACTTGTGAAGTATCGTGTGTATTTTATGCGAGTACTACATTGTGGTGTGGTAAGGCGATGGGTAATGACGCCTTTCTGACCAATTGACTCCCGACCGGGGTTGTATAACCAAGCTGGTGAAGTCGGACGGATGAGATGATGTTTGAGACACTCATCTGCGGCCGTTGATGAAATTTGGGTTTTTAAAGAGTGCGCAAGCATCACTCTTGACAGTGAGAACCAAGCATGGGAAGGATTTTGGAGAGGACCGATCATACATGCGTGTTGACGGCATGATGGTGTAGGCGCCTGTATTCCGTTCCCTCATGAAAGCGCGATCTGGGCCACTCAATTTGGCCAAGCAAAGAGGAGTGGTCGAGATCGATTTTGCGATAAGAGTTTGATACCGCAAGAAGCCGCGCGCCATACTCTCTTCCGGCGCGTTTTCCAAGACGACCTAGCTTGGTCGGTCTTGGCGGTTGGTTTGGCGTGAAGATGGTAGGCTGATGTTCACGCCCATGTCTCACCGTCCCATGAAAACGCGATCTAAGCCACCCATTCGTCGGTGAAGTTGAGTGGTCGAGATCGATTTGCAATTTGGGAAGTGTAACCACGCATGTTTGAGCGGGCGTTTTGGATTGGCCAGGCATGATATGCCTTGGCCGACCGCATGAAAAGAGGTAGATGGGCCCACGGTGGTCATCTTGGTATGGCCGGACTGCTTAATCTAATCCGTGACCCTCCATTCGTGTCGGAGAAAATGGACGCGCGTGATGGCTTGAACCCTAATTTTGGCTTTCAAAGCCGTGCGACCATGCTCTTTCGGGCGGCCCGAATTTGTTGTAACCAATCATGGTTGGTTTTGACCGATTGGTCAAGTGTGTAGGCGGTCACATGGTGATTGTGTCGACATGCTCCGGGCCCTTTGAGTCTACATCTACACCCTCCATCTATACCTGCGAAGATGGATGGTTTAGACCGTTTTTTGGCACATGTAATATGCCGCAAACCCTAATTTAGGGTTTTCCGCCCATAATGCTTGGTATGGACGGTTTCTTGGCAAGCAAAGGCCAATGGTCGACCATGCGGGGTTTGTGTGTATTCCATACACTGCTTGGGGGTGATGGAATTGATCAGGTCGTCAATCATGCTTGTGGAGTTGGATGGCTGCGATCATATCTCGCAAGCTAAGGTAGTGGGTATTCCATACCATGCTTAGGGTGATGGAATTGATATGTGGTCATCCAATCATGCTTGTGGAGTTGGATAACTGCGATCGAGGATCATATCGGGCTAGTATAACGATCAAGTCCGGATGCTCAATCGGGCTAGTATAACACACCGAGAATCAGCACATGCGGGTATTTCGTACATGGTTTCATTATAGTGCTTGGAGGTTCGTGTTACTCTGTAAGAGTAACATTCGGTCGTCATTCTGATAATGATTCATTATAGTGCTTGGAGGTTCGTGTTACTCGTAAGAGTAACACTCGGTCGTCATGCCACACCGATAATGAGTACGGAAATACAAGGCTGATATGAAATTCACGGGAAGGGATTGTTGCCACATGCTCCAACCTGGAGGAATTTCATGTATTCACGAGAATGGGATTGTTGCTACATGCTCCATTCTTGGTGAATTAAGTGAGGAGTATCAACACTTTATAAATGGCTTTATCTTTTACAAGATGTCGGCGCATGAGTTTTTAGGTTATTTACAAATTTAACCTTAAACGAAAATCCACCATCAACATTAAGTCCCCTGCCTAGCACATAATGGTTACACTATTGTGTGGTAGGCATGAGATGGTGACATACATACGTGAGAAAGACGAGGATAAAGGAGTTTACCCGGAAGATTGTTGGCCGACCGCTAATTCCCCACGCCGTTACGCTTGTATGGAATTCTCTTGTGGGGCCGGTTTCTTTCTTTGGGTATTTGAATCAAAAGAGGAAACCAAATAAGAGAGGAATCCTTTTTCTAGTGGGATTCTTCTAATTTTTGTCTATAAAAGAGACCAAGACTCCTTTCTTTTCCTCACGGATTTTTTTTTTTATTTGTTGCTCTCGTCCGCAACCTTGCTGCCGCCATCGAACATTGTTGTTGCCGCTGCCGGAATTGTTGCCGGAAACCGCCGCCGTCCGTTGCCGGAGTTGCCGCCCGTCCAAGGTAAGTTTCGGTCTCTCTTTTTTTTTTTTTTGAAAGGTAAAACCCTAGTTTGTTAGGTAAACACCTTTTGTAAGACATGTGCATGCTTAGCTTTCTCCACGATTTGGCTTGAATCCCGTAGACACGATTCCCATGAATAAAGAAAATCGCGTTATGATGCATGCGGATGAATGTGGGCCCGCCGTGTATCTTGGAACGTGGGTCTTATTCACACATGCTTGACTGAAATTTGCATCGAACTTGAAATTTGTACCGGACTTGAAACCAATACTAGACTGAAATTTGTCTGGGACTTGACATTTATCCCAGGACTTGAAAACTTGAGTTATACAGAAGCTTGATCAATACCAGACTTGAATGATGCTTGGACCGACCATTGTATGCTCCGATGCGAGTTGTGTCTTTCTTTGTGTGTGACTACATTTCTCATGCGCTTTCATATGAGTTCTAACTCCTGTGTTTTATTTCATTGCGGTAGAAAAGAAAAGAACTCTTGTCGATATGTCTTACGGAGATAATCTTTGGTGCCAAGTCGGGAAGTGTTGACAACTTCAAAGATATGCTAGAACATCGATGATGAGTTGTTCACCTCGCCTTTTCCAAACATTAGGAGACATCCTTCTCATAAGATAGTCTTGCTTTAGATTCGAGAAAACATGGATGCTTGACCCATTCTCTTCTTGACACTTGTGATGAGGTTTTGTCTCGAGAGAAATGAATATCCGCCTTCTCCTATTGACTTCAAGATTTGCCATACTCACTGGGCTCTTATGAAGGATGGATGAGACGTATGTTGAGTAATAAGGGCATTAAGGAAGAATTTGACCAAAGCGCAAATTCTCAATGCGGTCATGGCATCTGCCACTCTTGAAATTAAGAAAGACATAGCGGGTTTGATTACCTTCATTTCTCGGTGGCGCATTTCTACTCACACAGACCATAGCTAGATGGGGAGAAATGACTATTACTTTGGAGAGTGTAGCTGCATTAATGAACACTTTGTTCGGGAAGTCTTTCTTACGAGCTCTCTGATGCGGAACAAAGTAACTATGATGCTATACTTCAAAAGGCGGAGGGATTCGAGAGTCTGGACAAGGAGGAGAAAAAAGATGCGAGATGCTTTTATACTTGGTGGGTGTCGGAGTGGTCTCCTGCAGACCCGGAGCTGAATCAAGAGTTGGAAAATGAGCTCGGCGTGATTGCGTTCTGTCTTTATGGCTATCCAGGGATATATTTGATGATGGTTCGGGGAAATAAGACCATAAGAGGTGAGCTTGTTAAGATTGCTATAAGGTGGCGAAGGGTGAAGTTCTTCCTCACGGGGCTCATTGTTCCTTGGATCACTGTATTCTCATTTGGACGCTTTAGCAATGGACATGCATGCTTCTAACGGGTACAAGAAGGTGGAGTCGCATGTTCACTTCGCTTTTCTTCAAGCGCTCTTATGGGAACACTTCAGAAGTTATGCTCCTACTCCTGCACCTTCACTCGTTAACTTGTACGGCGGCTCGAGAATACTCCGATGGAATAAGAAGCGCCTAAAGCCGGTGCGAAACTTGTGGAGGTATTTGACAACATTTCTTAGTAGATTTTCGTCCATGGGGGCGATTCACTCTTCCATCGTTCAACCAAAGACCTTTGCCGACGATCCCCGGGCGTTGTGTTGCGTCGATGTCAAGACCATGAGATGCGGGGAAATTATTTACTGCAGCTTTTGCATTCCGGGATATTCCGTCTCTATTTAACGAAGAATTTCTTTGTGACTCCGTACAATATTGACGGGGCTGCTCGTCAAATGGGATTTGATCGGGGTGTTCCGTTCATCCGTCCACAGGTAGTTTCAAAGGAATTTCTCTGAATAGTCTTAATCTTTGACGTGTTCTTAGAGCGGGTGAGCCTTCCCTTCTAGCCTATTGGGAGAAAACCGGTGGTGACCGATAAGTACAAGGAATTTTGGAGGAGGCAAGCTGTTGGTTTTCGGGGATTCTCGGAGAGTGTTGTGACATATCCCGTGGTGAACCATCTTGACGTTTTGACGAAGCATTTCCGGTTGAAGCTACTTCCGACCAAACGGACCCGAGGCGAGAGTTGCGGTCCCCAAGTAGGAGAGAGGCTCAAGAGGCAAGCATGCGGTCGGTAATCCTCAATTCCTCCAATATGCAGGTATTTAAATCTCTCCGGCTCTTTTATTTCTCCAGTGTAAATTCTTAAAACGATCCTTGCTTGAAATCGGGAATTTGAAAAATAATGCCTTCACAAGGTTGGCGCGTATTCAAAACGAGAAGGTTGGCGGTGTTGGTCTTCATCTTTGAGAAGTCTGGACCGGTGCTGTGATCTTCATCTTTGAGAAGTCGACCTTCATCGGCGGTACGGACCTTCGGGAGCATCTTCAGTCGAGTAACACCGATCTTCATCTTTGAGAAGTCTGGAGAAACCAGCTCCTTTTGACCACGACGAGAGATGATGAAAGCTCGGTGGAACAAGGCGCTTCCCTTAGTGATCTTGTTGACGGGGCCGTGATGGAAATTAGCACCCCGAGTGAAAGAGAGGCGGCACTGCTTTGTAGTTGGGCGGCTCCCCTTGGAATTCGTCCTGAACATGCTCCGGTCAATATGGCCATTGTGGTGACTCCTTCCGAAAGGCCTCCCGCAACCGACAAGGCTCTTGCGGTTGGTGAATTGGTGATGCGGCACGGGGCTTTGTTCGATCCTCCTTTTACTACTCCTTATCCAGGACATGTGTTGGTTGGTGGATTCAGCGTGCCAGTCCAGTTCAAAGAGTTGTACACAACGATATGGGAGAAACACGGACATATTGCTACCACCACGAAGCTCAAAAGTCGTCTTGCATTGGCCAACCGCGTCCAAGAAGCTTTAGTTTCTATCCAGGGGATGAGCGTCTGCGATTTGGTGGAACAATTTACGAAGAGGTGATTGAAGATTGGAGGTGCCATACGGACGTGTTTGCGTGATGACGGCTTCAATGCTCCTTGGTTCTTCAAAGGGTTCTCAAGATTCGGGAGCTCCAGAAACTACATGATGAAGTCCCTTCCCGCGGGTGTGTTGCTCGCCGGGAAGAAGAGGTTGAGAGGTTGTCTAAAGAAGCTGGAGTTGAAGCGGCCGTGCTTCAAAGGATGAAAGTCTCTCTTGCCCGAGAAGGATGAGTTGTTGCTTAAAGACTTTCCTTGAAGTATTCGTGCTATATCTTTGGCGTTTTCTCTTATATGCTTTTCTTTTTGAGTGATAGTGAGGATTTTCTTTGACTTAGGTTTTGGATTAATAGGTAATTGAATTGGCTTATTTTGAGATAGTTTTGTGAACACCCCTTTTGAAAGAGATTATGTTAAATGAGATTTGCATCTTGGTCATGAATGATTGCACATATTACATGAAATTGCAAATGTTATGTAAAGGGGAGGTACGAATGGAAACAAACATGGCGTTTGATCACTCGAGCCTCTTTCTCCACGTGCGGGATGCTAAGTCCCCGGTGAATTCTAAACTATCTTTCTTGTAAAGTTGTTGAGTAAAACTTACTTGCCTTTTGAAGCCTCACTTATATCAAACCGGAGTAGTCTCTAAGAAAATCCTCTGCAAGCTATCTCTCCGAACCAAGCTTATCTGAACAATGCGCTTCAAAGCGTTGCATTCAATGGTGGGGTGATGAAGGAACCGGTGGTAATGACAGTACCTCGGGTCCATTACTTCTTGATCGTGGCGGACGCCATGCGGGGGTAGCTCCACCTCTCCATTTCGCACCCACGTCTCCAGCTGACTCAAAATCTTCTTCATTGGGAAGGGGAAATGTAAGTACCTTGAGTCTAGCTTTTCTGCGTTAGCGGGCGTTGCAATGTCTGCGTGGCTTTGATGTGGAGGAGGGAGACGAAGTTGGAGGACTTGTGAGTGCCATTATATCTGCGGATCGCTTGCCTAGGTAGAGGGATGTGGAAGGTGTCGTAATGTCACTGCGTGAGTGACCGGCCCAGATTGAAACGCTCCCATCCTCTGTATTCGGGCATTTCTGATTGATTTCTCCTTCCTCAAGCGTTTCTTGATTGGTTGGAAGGCCGACGCGGATTGGACAGTCTTCCGTGCTTCAATGAGAGTTTTGAAATACAAATCTTCTAGCAGGGCTCCATAGGCTGCAGGCTCCCTCTCTTTATCCGGCAGGCATTGTAGTACTCCGGACAAGTCTTTTCTCCCGTGGAGTTGCCTCGGATCTTCATTGTTGTTGGAACATCTTGTTCCTCTTTCCCGAGTCTCCTGCGATTACGCGCTCTTTTGCCTCTCCACTTGGTAAAGGTGTGACTCCTGGCTAATGATTCAACATTTCTTGTCTTTGCCTGAGTAGGATGTCGACCCTTCTTGTAATTGTGCCACTATATCATTCAAAAGGCGAAATGTCTCGCTCTACCTCCCGGTGATACCGGCTTGATTTGCCAAGACATCCTCCAACATTCCAGCTATGCTTCCCATGATATCCCGAACCACTTTGGACTTGAAGATAGATGGGAAACCGAAAAATTGAGGATTCAATTTTATGCAGCCGATAGATCAATCTCCCTTGTGGTCGCCAATTGTTGATGGGTGAAAACTACTCTGCGAGAATTTGGTAATTTGGGGTGTGGATGAGGAATGAATCTAAACCTTCAACAAATGCACTGCGCGGTGAGTGCTTGTAGATTCGAGAGATCAATCTGTGCAAGTCCGGCCTAAACCAAGAAATGGCCGTTCCGGAGACTTGTTTCGGTCACAAAGTGAAGGAGATGGGGTTGATCTTAGGGAGGAAGCGAAGAAGGTGTTGAGATTGTGAAGATGTTGGCTTGCTTATGACTTGTAACAGAAAAATGAGCAAGCTTACGGTTGATGCAAGCGGCTCGAGTGTTTGAATACGGTTTTTGTATTAACACTTGGTTTCTGTAAATCTGAACTTGTGTTGTTCTCCGTTATTCCTTGTTGTTGGAAATAGGGCGGAGAACCTATTTATACAAGTCATTGAGCCTCATTCACGTTTCTCGTGGGAAGTGGAGGTAGTGGAATGATGGAGTAGTGGAGTTGTGTGTCGGTAACACACGACCGGTCTTGCCCACTTTTCTGTTCATCTCTAACCGTCCATGACTTCCTAACACGTTCTTGTGATGGCGCGTTGCACTGCCGCACGCTTGTAAACCGCCAGACCAATACCCCGATATGTATCCCCAGTTTGTGACATGATTGATATGCGGAATGTGGATCGTGGATCCACGAAAGATAGCATGTAATCTTGAATTGAATAAACTGCGTTATTGAGAAAGTCGATACTTGTGAAGTATCGTGTGTATTTTATGCGAGTCTTTGCATTGTGGTGTGGTAAGGTGATGGGTAATGACTCCTCACCGACCAATTGACTCGACCCGGGGTTGTATAACCAAAGTTTGGTGAAGTCGGACGGATGAGATGATGTTTGAGACACTCATCTGCGACCGTTGATGAAATTAGGGTTTTTAAAGAGGTGCGCAAGCATCACTCTTGACTTGGTCGAGAACCAAGCATGGGAAGGATTTTGGAGAGGACCGACCATACATGCGTGTTGATGGCATGATGGTGTAGGCGCATGTATTCCGTTCCCTCATGAAAGCGCGATCTGGGCCACTCAATTTGACCGGCAAGAGGAGTGGTCGAGATCGATTTTGCGATAAGAGTTTGATACCGCAAGAAGCCTCGCGCCATACTCTCTTTTCGGAGCGTTTTCCAAGACGACCTAGCTTGAGTCGGTCTTGGCCGGTTGGTTTGGCGTGAAGATGGTAGGCTGATGTTCACGCCCATGTCTCACCGTCCCATGAAAACGCGATCTAAGCCACCCAATTCGTCCCGGTGAAGTTGAGTGGTCGAGATCGATTTGCAATTTGGGAAGTGTAACCACGCATGTTTGAGCGGGCGTTTTGGATTGGCCGGGCATGATATGCCTTGGCCGATCACATGAAGAGGTAGATGGGCCCACGGTGGTCATCTTTGGTATGGCCAGGACCCTTGCTCAATCTAATCTGTGACCCTCCATTCGTCTTAGGAGAAGATGGACGCGCGTGATGGCTTGAACCCTAATTTTGGCTTTCAAAGCCGTGCGACCATGCTCTTTCAGGCGGACGAATGTGTTGTAACCAATCATGTTTGGTTTTGACCGATTGGTCAAGTGTGTAGGCGGTCACATGGTGATTGTGTCGACATGCTCAGGGCCCTTTGAGTCTACATCTACACCCTCCATCTATACCTGCGAAGATGGATGGTTGAGACCGTTTTGCGGCACATGTAATATGCCGCAAACCCTAATTTAGGGTTTTCCGCCCATAATGCTTGGTATGGACGGTTTCTTGGCAAGCAAAGGCCAATGGTCGACCATGCGGGGTCGGCCGTGTGTATTCCATACACGCTTGGGGGTGATGGAATTGATCAGGTCGTCAATCATGCTTGTGGAGTTGGATGGCTGCGATCGATCATATCCAAGCTAAGATATGGGTATTCTTGGGATGCTTAGGGTGATGGAATTAGTATCCAATCATGCTTTTGGAGTTGGGCTCAATCGGGCTAGTATATACACTGTCAAGAGGATGCTCGGGCTAGTATAACACACCGAGAATCGGCACATGTACGGGTATTTCGTACATGGTTTCATTATAGTGTTTGGAGGTTCGTGTTACTCTGTAAGAGTAACATTCGGTCGTCATGCCACACGATAATGATTCATTATAGTGCTTGGAGGTTCGTGTTACTCTGTAAGAGTAACACTCGGTCGTCATGCCACACCGATAATGAGGAAATACAAAGGCGATATGAAATTCACAGGAAGGGATTGTTGCCACATGCTCCAACCTGGAGGAATTTCATGTATTCACGAGAATGGGATTGTTGCTACATGCTCCATTCTTGGTGAATTAAGTGAGGAGTATCAACACTTTATAAATGGCTTTATCTTTTACAAGATGTCGGCGCATGATTTTCCGGTTATTTACAAATTTAACCTTAAACGAAAATCCACCATCAACATTAAGTCCCCGCCTAGCACATAATGGTTACACTATTGTGTGGTAGGCATGAGATGGTGACATACATACGTGAGAAAGACAGGATAAAAGGAGTTTACCGGAAGAGTGTTGGCCGACCGCTAATTCTCCACGCCGTTACGCTTGTATGGAATCCTCTTGTGGGGCGGTTTCTTTCTTTGGGTATTTGAATCAAAAAGAAACCAAATAAGAGAGGAATCCTTTTTCTAGTGGGATTCTTCTAGTTTTTGTCTATAAAAGAGACCAAGACTCCTTTCTTTTCTTCACGGAATTTTTTTTATTTGTTGCTCTCGTCGCAACCTTGCTTGCCGCCATCGAACGTTCTTTGTTGCCCATTTGCGGAATTGTTGCGGAAACCGCCGCCGTCCGTTGGAGGAGTTGCCGCCCGTCCAAGGTAAGTTTCGGTTTTTTTTTTTTTTAAAAAAAAAAAAGGTAAAACCCTAGTTTGTTAGGTAAACACCTTTTGTAAGACATGTGCATGCTTAGCTTTCTCCACCATTTGGCTTGAATCCCGTAGACACGATTCCCATGAATAAAGAAAATCGCGTTATGATGCATGCGGATGAATGTGGGCCCGCCGTGTATCTTAGGAACGTGGGTCTTATTCACACATGCTTGACTGAAATTTGCATCGAACTTGAAATTTGTACCGGACTTGAAACCAATAAGGTGAAATTTGTCAGGACTTGACATTTATCCAGGACTTGAAAACTTGAGTTATCACAGAAGCTTGATCAATACCGGACTTGAATGATGCTTGGACCGACCATTGTATGCTCCGTCTGAGTTGTGTCTTTCTTGTGTGTGACTACATTTCTCATGCGCTTTCATATGAGTTCTAACTCCTGTGTTTTATTTCATTGCGGTAGAAAGAAAAGAACTCTTGTCGATATGTCTTACGGAGATAATCTTTGGTGCCAAGTCGGGAAGTGTTGACAACTTCAAAGATATGCCGAACATCGATGATGAGTTGTTCACCTCGCCTTTTCCAAACATTAGGAGACATCCTTCTCATAAGATAGTCTTGCTTTCCGATTCGAGAAAACATGGATCTTTGACCCATTCTCTTCTTGACACTTGTGATGAGGTTTTGTCTCGAGAGAAATGAATATCCGCCTTCTCCTATTGACTTCAAGATTTGCCATACTCCTTTGGGCTCTTATGAAGGATGGATGAGACGTATGTTGAGTAATAAGGGCATTAAGGAGAATTTGACCAAAGCGCAAATTCTCAATGCGGTCATGGCATCTGCCACTCTTGAAATTAAGAAAGACATGGGGTTTGATTACCTTCATTTCTCGGTGGCGCATTTCTACTCACACTGACCATAGCTAGATGGGGAGAAATGACTATTACCCTGGAGAGTGTAGTTGCATTAATGAACTGCTGTTCTTGGAAGTCTTTCTTACGAGCTCTCGATGCGGAACAAAGTAACTATGATGCTATACTTCAAAAGGCGGAGGGATTCGAGAGTCTGGACAAGGAGGAGAAAAAGATGCGAGATGCTTTTATACTTGGTGGGTGTCGGAGTGGTCTCCTGCGGACCCGAGAGTGAATCAAGAGTTGGAAAATGAGCTCGGCGTGATTGCGTTCTGTCTTTATGGCTATCCGAGGATATATTTGATGATGGTTCGGGAAATAAGACCATAAGAGGTGAGCTTGTTAAGATTGCTATAAAAATTTGGCGAAGGGTGAAGTTCTTCCTCTGGGCTCATTGTTCCTTGGATCCTTTGTATTCTCATTTGGACGCTTTAGCAATGGACATGCATGCTTTAACGGGTACAAGAAGGTGGAGTCGCATGTTCACTTCGCTTTTCTTCAAGCGCTCTTATGGGAACACTTTGAAGTTATGCTCCTACTCCTGCACCTTCACTCGTTAACTTATGCAGCGGCTCGAGAATACTCCGATGGAATAAGAAGCGCCCTAAAGCGGTGCGAAACTTGTGGAGGTATTTGACAACATTTCTTAGTAGATTTTCGTCCATGGGGGCGATTCACTCTTCCATCGTTCAGCCAAAGACCTTTCTTGACGATCCTGGCGTTGTGTTGCGTGCGATGTCAAGACCATGAGATGCGGGGAAATTATTTACTGCGCATTTGCATTCCGAGGATATTCCGTCTCTATTTAACGAAGAATTTCTTTGTGACTCCGTACAATATTGCCAGGGCTGCTCGTCAAATGGGATTTGATCGGGGTGTTCCGTTCATCCGTCCACCGGTAGTTTCAAAGGAATTTCTCTGAATAGTCTTAATCTTTGACGTGTTCTTAGAGCGGGTGAGCCTTCCCCTTCGGCCTATTGGGAGAAAACCGGTGGTGACCGATAAGTACAAGGAATTTTGGAGGAGGCAAGCTGTTGGTTTTCGGGGATTCTCGGAGAGTGTTGTGACATATCCCGTGGTGAACCATCTTGACGTCTTGACGAAGCATTTCGGTTGAAGCTACTTCCGCCCAAACGGACCGGAGCCGAGAGTTGCGGTCCCCAAGTAGGAGAGAGGCTCAAGAGGCAAGCATGCGGTCCAGGTAATCCTCAATTCCTCCAATATGCGGGTATTTAAATCTCTTAGGCTCTTTTATTTCTCCAGTGTAAATTCTTAAAAACGATCCTTGCTTGAAATCGGGAATTTCGAAAAATAATGCCTTCACAAGGTTGGCGCGTATTCAAAACGAGAAGGTTGGCGGTCTTGGTCTTCATCTTTGAGAAGTCTGACGGCACGTGACCTTGATCTTCATCTTTGAGAAGTCGGCGGTACGGACCTTCGGGAGCACAGTAACACCGATCTTCATCTTTGAGAAGTCGGCGGTCATCGACCTTCATCTTTGAGAAGTCGGCGTGAGCCCGGTAACACCGATCTTCATTTGAGAAGTCTGGAGAAACCGCTCCTTTTTCGACCACTGACGAGAGATGATGAAAGCTCGGTGGAACAAGGCGCTTCCCTTAGTGATCTTGTTGACGGGGCCGTGATGGAAATTAGCACCCAGAGTGAAAGAGAGGCGACACCTGCTGTAGTTGGGGCGGCTCCCCTTGAAATTCGTCTGAACATGCTCCGGTCAATATGGCCATTGTGGTGACTCCTTCCGAAAGGCCTCTTGCAACTGACAAGGCTCTTGCGGTTGGTGAATTACCGGTGATGCAGCCTGGGGCTTTGTTCGATCCTCCTTTTACTACTCTTTATCCAGGACATGCGTTGGTTGGTGGATTGACGTGCCGATTCGAGTTCAAAGAGTTGTACACAGCGATATGGGAGAAACACTGACATATTGCTACCACCACGAAGCTCAAAAGTCGTCTTGCATTGGCCAACCGCGTCCAAGAAGCTTTAGTTTCTATCCAGGGGATGAGCGCTGCGACTGGTGGAACAATTTCTGAAGAGGTGATTGAAGATTGGAGGTGCCATCGGACGTGTTTGCGTGATCGACTTCAATGCTCCTTGGTTCTTTGAAGGGTTCTCCAAGATTCGGGAGCTCAGAAACTACATGATGAAGTCCCTTCCGCATGGATTTGTGTTGCTCGCCGGGAAGAAGAGGTTGAGAGGTTGTCTAAAGAAGCTGGAGTGGAAGCGGGCCGTGCTTCAAAGGATGAAAGTCTCTCTTGCCCGAGGAAGGATGAGTTGTTGCTTAAAGACTTTCCTTGAAGTATTCGTGCTATATATCTTGGCATTTTCTCTTATATGCTTTTCTTTTTTGAGTGATAGTGAGGATTTTCTTTGACTTAGGTTTTGGATTAATAGGTAATTGAATTGGCTTATTTTGAGATAGTTTTGTGAACAACCCTTTTGAAAGAGATTATGTTAAATGAGATTTGCATCTTGGTCATGAATGATTGCACATATTACATGAAATTGCAAATGTTATGTAAAGGGGAGGTACGAATGGAAACAAACATGGCGTTTGATCTTTGAGCCTCTTTCTCACGTGCGGGATGCTAAGTCCCCAGTGAATTCTAAACTATCTTTCTTGTAAAGTTGTTGAGTAAAACTTACTTGCCTTTTGAAGCCTCACTTATATCAAACCGGAGTAGTCTCTCTAAGAAAATCCTCTGCAAGCTATCTCTCTGAACCAAGCTTCTCCTGAACAATGCGCTTCAAAGCGTTGCATTCACTGGTGGGGTGATGAAGGAACCGGTGGTAATGACAGTACCTCGGGTCCATTACTTCTTGATCAGTAGGCGGACGCCATACCGGGGGTAGCTCCACCTCTCCATTTCGCACCCACGTCTCCAGCAGCTCCAGAATCTTCTTCATTGGGAAGGGGAAATGTAAGTACCTTGAGTCTAGCTTTTCTGCGTTAGCGGGCGTTGCAATGTCTGCGTGGCTTTGATGTGGAGGAGGAGATGAAGTTGGAGGACTTGTGAGTGCCATCACATCTGCGGATCGCTTGCCTAGGTAGAGGGATGTGGAAGGTGTCGTAATGTCACTGGCTTGAGTGACCGGATTGATTGAACGCTCCCATCCTCTCGTATTCGGGCATTTCTGATTGATTTCTCCTTCCTCAAGCGTTCCTTGAGTTGGTTGGAAGGCCGACGCGGATTGGACAGTCTTCCGTGCTTCAACAAGAGTTTTGAAATACAAATCTTCTAGTAGGGCTCCATAGGCTGCGGGCTCCCTTTCTTTATCCGGCGAGGCATTGTAGTACTCCGGACAAGTCTTTTCTCCGTGGAGTTGCCTCGGATCTTCATTGTTGTCGGAACACATGTTCTCTTTCCCGAGTCTCCTGCGATTACGTGCGCTCTTTTGCCTCTCCACCGGTAAAGGTGTGACTCTGGCTAATGATTCAACATTTCTTGTCTTGCTGAGTAGACGCTCGTCGACCCTTCTTGTAATTGTGCCACTATATCATTCAAAAGGCGAAATGTCTCGCTCCGCCTCTGGTGATACCGGCTTGATTTGCCAAGACATCCTCCAACATTCAGCTATGCTTCCCATGATATCCGAACCACCTGTAATTGCGAGATGGATACATCGTGAAAAAAAATTGAGGATTCAATTTTATGCAGCCGATAGATCAATCTCCCCTTTGTGGTCGCCAATTGTTGATGGGTGAAAACTACTCTGCGAGAATTTGGTAATTTGGGGTGTGGATGAGGAATGAATCTAAACCTTCAACAAATGCACTGCGCGGTGAGTGCTTGTAGATTCGAGAGATCAATCTGTGCAAGTCCGGCCCTAAACCAAGAAATGGCCGTTCGGACTTGTTTCGGTCACAAAGTGAAGGAGATGGGGTTGATCTTAGGGAGGGAAGCGAAGAAGGTGTTGAGATTGTGAAGATGTTGGCTTGCTTATGACTTGTAACAGAAAATGAGCAAGCTTACGGTTGATGCAAGCGAGGCTCGAGTGTTTGAATACGGTTTTTGTATTAACACTTGGTTTCGTAAATCGAACTTGTGTTGTTCTCCGTTATTCCTTCTTGTTGGAAATAGGGCGGAGAACCTATTTATACAAGTCATTGAGCCTCATTCACGTTTCTCGTGGGAAGTGGAGGTAGTGGAATGATGGAGTAGTGGAGTTGTGTGTCGGTAACACACGACCGGTCTTGCCCACTTTTCTGTTCATCTCTAACCGTCCATGACTTCCTAACACGTTCTTGTGATGGCGCGTTGCACGCCGCACGTTGTAAACCGCCGAGACCAATACCCCGATATGTATCCCCGGTTTGTGACATGATTGATGTCTGGAATGTGGATCGTGGATCCACGAAAGATAGCATGTAATCTTTGAATTGAATAAGCTGCGTTATTGGAAGAAAGTCGATACTTGTGAAGTATCGTGTGTATTTTATGCGAGTGCTGCATTGCATTGTGGTGTGGTAAGGTGATGGGTAATGACTCCTCACGACCAAATGACTCCCGACCAGGGTTGTATAACCAAGTTTGGTGAAGTCGGACGGATGAGATGATGTTTGAGACACTCATCTGCGGCCAGATTGATGAAATTAGGGTTTTTAAAGAGGTGCGCAAGCATCACTCTTGACTTAGTCGAGAACCAAGCATGGGAAGGATTTTGGAGAGGACCGATCATACATGCGTGTTGACGGCATGATGGTGTAGGCGCACTGTATTCCGTTCCCTCATGAAAGCGCGATCTGGGCCACTCAATTTGGCCGGCAAAGAGGAGTGGTCGAGATCGATTTTGCGATAAGAGTTTGATACCGCAAGAAGCCTCGCACCATACTCTCTTCGGCGCGTTTTCCAAGACGACCTAGCTTGGTCGGTCTTGGCGGTTGGTTTGGCGTGAAGATGGTAGGCTGATGTTCACGCCCATGTCTCACCGTCCCATGAAAACGCGATCTAAGCCACCCATTCGTCGGTGAAGTTGAGTGGTCGAGATCGATTTGCAATTTGGGAAGTGTAACCACGCATGTTTGAGCGGGCGTTTTGGATTGGCCGGGCATGATATGCCTTGGCCGACCACATGAAGAGGTAGATGGGCCCACGGTGGTCATCTTTGGTATGACCGGACCTGCTTAATCTAATCTGTGACCCTCCATTCGTGCCGGAGAAGATGGACGCGCGTGATGGCTTGAACCCTAATTTTGGCTTTCAAAGCCGTGCGACCATGCTCTTTCAGGCGGACGAATGTGTTGTAACCAATCATGGTTGGTTTTGACCGATTGGTCAAGTGTGTAGGCGGTCACATGGTGATTGTGTCGACATGCTCCGGGCCCTTTGAGTCTACATCTACACCCTCCATCTATACCTGCGAAGATGGATGGTTGAGACCGTTTTGCGGCACATGTAATATGCCGCAAACCCTAATTTAGGGTTTCCGCCCATAATGCTTGGTATGGAAGGTTTCTTGGCAAGCAAATGCCAATGGTCGACCATGCGGGGTCGGTAGTGTGTATTCCATACCGCTTGGGGGTGATGGAATTGATCCGGGGTCGTCCAATCATGCTTGTGGAGTTGGATGACTGCGATCATATCGGCAAGCTAAGGCCGTGGGTATTCCATACCATGCTTAGGGTGATGGAAGTGATCGGATGTCATCCAATCATGCTTGTAGTTGGATGACTGCGAGGGGCTCATATCGGGCTAGTATAACAAGTCCGGATGCTCAATCGGGCTAGTATAACACACCAAGAATCAACCTGTACGGGTATTTCGTACATGGTTTCATTATAGTGTTTGGAGGTTCGTGTTACTCTGTAAGAGTAACATTCAGTCGTCATGCCACACTGATAATGATTCATTATAGTGCTTGGAGGTTCGTGTTACTGTAAGAGTAACACTCGGTCGTCATGCCACACCGATAATGAGTACGGGAAATACAAGGTTGATATGAAATTCACGGGAAGGGATTGTTGCCACATGCTCCAACCTGGAGGAATTTCATGTATTCACGAGAATGGGATTGTTGCTACATGCTCCATTCTTGATGAATTAAGTGAGGGAGTATCCAACACTTTATAAATGGCTTTATCTTTTACAAGATGTCAGCGCATGAGTTTTCCGGTTATTTACAAATTTAACCTTAAACGAAAATCCACCATCAACAGCGGTGTAACCTTTTCCCTGAGCCATATAACAGGTACCCCCTTTTATGACGCACTTTAGGTCTTACATTTGCCTCTAGCGAAATTTTGATTTCACGAACTAGGGTGTACGCCATAGCAGGTTCGCCCCTTTCTGATTATTTTGTCTCTTGTTTTGTATATCATCTCTTTTGTAATTTCGCAATCTCATCTTTGTTACTCAAAAGAATTTTTTTAATTTTTGTTTTTAATTTTTTTTTAGGATTATGCATACATTTTTCGCAATCATAAAATCAACACATTCATTCACTCCTTAAGTTTCTTACTTCTGCTACTTTGTGCCTCTAAATTGTTCAAATTTTCTACTACTTCCTTCCCTTTTGCGAAATCGTCATCGTTTCTTTCTTTCAGCGAGCATCGGTTTCGCAACGTCTTTTCTTCTCTCTTTTCTATTGCATCTACCATCAATCTTTCACTTTTTTGTATTTCTCTAATGTTACTTTTCCAATTCTTCCTCTTCGCAGCTCTTTCTTCGCAAGATTCTACATTTTTCCTTCAATCCAATCTCCTTTTATGACGCCAACACCACTAGGATGAGGAAACTTGATACATTGGTGGAAATTCGATGCTACACCTAAAATCTCATGTAAACAAGGTCGTCCAATCAATGCATTATAAAGTGATTCCACATCGACTATATAGAATAAAATTTCAGATGACAATCCTTTCAGCGGATTTCGCATATGAGCTTCTCCTTTAGGTTTATTGGCAGTACCATTAAAACCATAGATTTTGTAAGTTGAAGGTATTAGATCTTCATCTTTCGCTCACATAGTTTTATAAGTATGATAAAAAAGGATATTCACGGAACTTCCAGTATCAATCAAAATTCTGTTGATTGCCCATGAATTCTCAGCTTCATCATTTTCATCATCCCTAGGTTTTGGGTTAATCTCAAATATTACCACTAGTGGGTTGTCGTGTATTTTTTCACCCTCAGGTACTTCTTCTGCGGTAAAAGAAATAGTCTGCTTTTGCCATTCTTTCATTGGCGATGTCTTCGCAATGTTCATTATTTCTCTATCTTCTGCATCTCTTGCGAAAACCCTGCTGAGAACGTTATCGTGAAAGTCTTCAATCGTTTTGTACGAATGTACAATAGCGTGAAAAAATTTTTTTTTTGCCTTTGCTCCAACTTCTATTACAAATGTTTCTCCTCCTTTTGCTGTATTTACTCTGCTATTCTCTGGCGGTGGTGGTAATGGTTGAGACTGAGGTTGATCTTTTAAAAAATGATTTAGCTTCCCTTGATCTATCATTCTGAGGATGATTCTTTTTATATTTTTGCAGTCATTTGTCGTATGTCCATGAAAATGATGATAAGAGCAAAATTCATGACTTCTAAAGCTTGGAGGTGGTTCACTCCCCATGTTCCATGGCGCGGGTATGTTTTCCATCAGGATTATAGCTTCCCATATCTTCTCCACACTAGCATTCAAAGGTGGCATTTTGATTTCTTCCCATACTATTATGTGATTTCGCTATCCTTTGTGATAATTTTTCCTCTGACCTCCATAAGTTTCTTGTGGATGATCAAGTCTTTGGATTTTGTTATTTCCACCATGGTTATAGAAATTTCTCTCTCTCTCGAATTCTTCTTGGTCATGACTCCCCATAGCTACTAGTTTCTGCTGACTATCACCCATTATCCTCTCTTGTTGCCCTTGCGAGGTGCTCGCCACTGTACTTATCAACTTAGGTAACAATCTTGCATTCACTGCTTTTGAACTTGTGTTCGCAACTGGGTATGATTCCATCTCATTTTGTTTTTCCTCAAGAGCAATATATTCCTCCTGAAATTCTCGCAACTCAGTCATTGTGATTGTATTCTTGATTCTGAAAATTTGAATGTATAGCATACATTGTCTTCCACCTCATGGTTAGATGCTTCAAACTTTCTCCAATCCTTTGTTTTAACCTAGATACATCTTCAATGCCAGGTCGCGAGGAATTGTTACTTATATACGCTCCTAAGAATGTACTCTGCAAATGGTTGAAAGATGTTATGGTATTCTTGGGTAAACCTTCAAACCACTTTAAAGCTTCTCCTTTTAAACTTGATGCAAAATATTTGCACAAAATAACATCATGATTTTCCCATTGTAACATACATCTCACATAAGCTTTGATGTATTGAACGTCACAAGTTGTTCCGTCGAAAATGCTAGTTAGCGCTGGTAGATTGCACTTTGGTGGTATTACTCCTAATTATACTTCTCGTGTAAATGGAGTTTTCGAAGCTTCTTCTATGGCTTCATCCAATTGTCTCATGCCTCCTTGTTTTCTGTTGTTTAGCATTCCTCTCAACTCCGCTAGCTCTCTTAAAATTTGTTCATTTACACCAGAGTTTGGATCCATTGGTCTTTTTAACGCTGTTTCCCTTCTTCTGTGTTCCTATCTGCTTTGATTTTCTTGTTCATTATTTTCTTCTTGTCTTTCCCTGCGATCTTCTCTTTCATTTCTTTTATGAATTCGCACATGATTACGCCTCTCATTTTCTTCTCTGCGATATTCTTCATTCCTCCTCAATTCTCCTTGTCTCCTTTCAGTTCTCCTTTGTACTCTATCATATGCTTCATTGATATTACCATTATTGCGATTTTGTAAACGCCTTCTTTCTCGATTATCATGATTGTTCTAGCGAACTGCCTCTAGGAGCTCTTTTTCCTCCATTTATGCTCTCAGCCTCTCTCTTTCACAAGCTAGACGTGCTTGTTCAGCATAATGTCTATCTATTTCTTCTTCAATTGTTTGCTGATTCCTTTGAATATCTCTTCCTTGTAACATTCTCCTTCCTTCTTCCTGATTTTCTTCACCATCTTGATTACTTTGCTCTTGAGGTTGTCCATTCCCCCGATTTCTATCATTTTGTCCATTCTAGAGAATTTTGCCATGTGGGACATATCGATCTTCAATCATTTCTCTTCTTTCACGATATTCTCCGTCCGGATTTTGTATTTCCTCTTGAGTATCTCCATTAACATTTATTATAGGAGAATTTCGCCTTATTTCTCCCCTAGTTGACCTTGAACTTGACCTTGTAGTGCTTCTTGACCTTCTATTATGTAATCTCATGTTTTCCATCCTCAATTCATGATTTTGTCTTGTCAAATTTGCACGTTCTTCTGCTTTTAATCTCCTCTCCTTGTGTATTATTTTCCTCAATGCCTCTAACGCTTCGATTTCTTCATTTCTATGAATTATTCCTCCAACCATTTCCTGGTCTCTCTCCTCTCGTCCATTGCTTCTTAACTGCTGCTCTCCTTCCACTTCATGTACGGAATCTGATTGCCAAGTATGCACACTTACTCTGTCATAATCTATAGTTCCATTTTGTGATGGTGTGTGTTGAATTGGTTGTTGAATCTGATTTTCTCTATCATTTCTCACATCCACCCTTGGAGACTCCTCAATTTCATCTCTCCCTCTGCCAGCAAGTCTCTTACTTCTTCTTACAAATTTTGGTTGTTTTGATTTATTTCTTCTTCTAGCCATTTTTCAGTTTTAATAAGTTGTTGAAAATTATGTAAAAATTTACCTATTACTCCAAATTTCTTCAAATCACAATATTAATCTTCAATCATCCCTGATTCTAGCGTCATTATGTAATTGCAGGAAATCCTACAGTACATCCCTCAAAAGTATTCATAATATTCAATACATCTTTAAGATCAACAATTATCCTTTTTATTAATTGAGTTAGAAATTTTACAAGAAGGAAATGAAATCAAGAATATAATTGCTACTCTAGACTTTCTCTCTCCTCAAAACTTTCTCTACACTCTAAAAGAGATCTCTCTCCTCCTAAGCATGTTCGGCTCTTTATATAGGACATTACATAATGGATGACAGCTAAGCTGTCCTTTATTTTCGGATCTATATTGCGATATTCTCGCAAGTGTACAAGTGTTAAATCTCGCAACACTCCTAAATCTCACTAAGTCTTCACACCTTTCTCGTGTTCAGGCTGTCGTCATCCGTTGCGTCATTTTTATTACAAATCTGCGATATCTTCGCAGTGTGTCGTTCAAGGATTTCGCAAGGATATTGGTGTTGCGATATTCTAATCCTACATTCTCCATAACCATGTTCACATTGTGAGCATCTCTGGACAATGCTTCGTCGTAGTAGTATTGGGAGGGCTTGTATGTTGAATCCATCTTGTTTAGATCGTGGTGCGCTTTCCTAGCTCCCCTAGGTTGGTTGGCCTTCGGTGGGTTAAGATCCACCTTGTGTTTTCATGAGATAGCTCCGTTTTCACGCCTCTTTGACGGAGGGTGAGCTTGGGAGCCTTCGATCTGTATGTCCAGCATGCCTTTGAGATTCTGGTTCTCTTGGGCCATCTCGTGCATTGCATTCTCATGCTCTTTGTTACGGAGTAGCAAGGATGCTATGTGTGCCGCCATTTGGTCTTCGTTGTAGATTCCCCCACCCTGAGGAGTGTTGTCAGTCGGATCCTCAAAGTTATCCGCTCCTTCTTCTATAAATGATGCGTCCGGATCTATCTGGATTGGAGTTAGGTTTCCCAACCCTCGTCCCATAGGAACTAAGGTTCTGGGTAACCCTGCGTTGGCCGCAGGTGGATGTGTAGTGGTGGGATGCTCCGGTAACGGCATTCCGTAAAGTGGTTGATCTCTGACCGGTTGTCAGCCGACACAAATATAATTACACTTTCTTACTACTCAAAATATAAATATAGCAAGGGCAAGAAAGGATCGATCCCACAGAGAGGTCTAGGTTGTCAAATTGTTGTGGTTTCCTATATAAATTACCGGGTGTTTTCTGATTTTTGTGAAAGTAAAATAAACTAAAAGCAAATAAATAAAAGTAAACAAATAGATTCAAGGATAAGAAATATTGGTTAAGGATTTCGTTTTCATTCACTAACATGCTTTTCACAATAAATAGAATTGATATTTTAATCTCAACTTTTATCAAAGACCCTAGAATACCTTGATCGCAAGAATATCCCGCAAACCTCCTCAATGTCATCAACAAACACATTAAAAGATGCGAATATGAATTCTACCTAAAGGAACAACCTAACGTGTAAAAGCACTAATCAAGTTTAATTCCCTAGATGCGTTAAGTTCTATGAAATCAGGCCAATCAAAGCAATTGAACGTGGAAAGCGCACTAATTCAATTTGACAAAGGTTACGATTCACATATGATCATGAGAATATATCACTACAAACCATAATCATAATATGCTACTTGTATTCAAGGAATATCACGTTTACGTATAATAAACCCTAAACTAGCAATAGATGTGATTAGAAGTTCTACCAATTTGCAACTTGACAAAACAATCAATCAATCATAAAACAATATTTTCTGAGAGAATTGCAAACGATAAATATGAGACAAAACTAATATATTGAACAAAGAAACATGCTTTGTGAAATCCAACTATTCCATAACCAATAATAAACTTAGGTACTCATATTCAAGGAGTTCATCATAAGAAGAAAGAGAAAAGACTTCATGGTTTCTAAACCCTAGAACAAAAGTAGAGGAAAAAAGAATTAGAAAAGATAAAAGATCCCCCCTAGATAATAAAAGTCTTCTCTTTATATAGCTCCACTCCTTCCAAAACTAGGTTTTGTCTTCAAAGTCCATTAGTTGGAAATTCACCCGCCCACGAGAGAGAAACCCGTGTAGAAATTTCCGTCCCAAAAACGCTCGCCGGAAAACTGGGATTATGGCCGGAATCCGGCCGGAGAAGTCGCCGGAAAACTATCTCAGGTGACTGGCAAAGTCAAACCGGCCACCGGTCAACGGGTCAAGTCGGTCAACGATCCAACTCAGCCGGGTCAACTCGTAGTCGACCGAGTCAATCCCGGTCAGTGTGAATCGATGGGTGAATCAAATTTGAGTTAAGATGAGTCGTGGTCTAATCAGATAGGTCTAGGCCATGTTTGTGCCATAGTTTCGTTGCACCAAGATGGTGCATCGCATCCCACCTAAGATGGCTATGCATCTTTTGCATTATTTCATTGCTGAAACTCAACCTTCTCCATCAACTCTTGACTCAACGCATTGACATTTGCAACATCAATTCCCAATTCATTCCACATTTATAATTCCTTCAAACTGTTCCAAGCCATCATGTTCATCACTTCCATTTATTTCAACCTCATTGGCATAGTCACCACTAGCTTCGGTCCTAGCTTAATCTTCTTCCTTAGCTCAACCCTTCACCATTGCTTCGCTCTTTTGTAATCACCGACTCAACCCTGCAATATCAACTCGTGCCACCAAATTCATCATTAAATACCATTCTCGCTCATAACTTGATTTAGGTGATCATACATTCAATTCCCGCACTTGCATCCAAATTCACAACAATGTAGAACCGACCTCCTATTGCTAGCTTCAAGAACTCAGCTGCCAACATCTCCCGACAACTCATTCCATTGCTTACCACCACCAAAGACACTCTTCACCAAAGATCACTTCTCTCGCCTAACACATATTTGCTCCAACCAGGTTTCTTCCATTCTATGACCACCAGTGCAGTTTTGTAGGGCGGTTCACCCGCACAATCCAAGAATACATCCGACTCTTAAGCATTCATTCATTCCATTTGATAACGCTGCACACTGCCCTAACTTCCAAAGATCGCCATATACTCGCGCCATTTCTCTGTAATGCCGCACCAGCAATTCCCATTATATCTTTGCAGCATTAGCTCCACCATTTCAGCTCTCCCCTGTACTGTCTTCACTGCTGTAGCTTCAATAACAATCTTCAGTTCACATCCAACACCAGCATATCAACCAATAATCCAGACCTGCAACAAACTCCCAACAGCACCATACTTAGCCTCCTCAATTCCATTATCATTGCCATCCTGAGCTGCTTCTCTTCTCTTCCTCGGCTCATTGCCACAATCAAACCCATTCATCACTTGAACTGGGTAAGAACCCATCGATCCACCATTATCTTCTTTCACAATTTCAACCTCTCTCGCACCACCAGTTCCTTCTCTATCTCTCGGACAACCACACAACTTTCAACTGTGAAACAACCATTGATTTCATGGTTTGCCTTGAACTTATAGATGCAAGCTTGATTCTTTTGAGTTTGAGCTCGATAATCAAACCAATTACTCAAACCCTTGTCTATCAATTGGACTCGGAAGAAAACCCCTTTGTAGAATTACCCATCTCGGATACCACCATCACCGATTTACCCATTGAATCCGAACCAAACCCATGGCAATCATCAACCACGATCCCATTAATTCCATTTACTGAGATCGTCATCTCCATTTGCCGATTCAATCTTGAATCAAACCCTAATTTCATCCTCTCCAACAACAATCTAACCAATTTTCTCATACAAAACTTCTCCATCACCAGAAACCCTAGTATTCGCCGCCTCACTACTTCCTGGACTCAAATTTCATCCGTGATTCCTTCTTAATTCCACATCTCGTGAATCTCCTCACTCATGAAGAACAACAAAGAAAGTACGAGAGAAATGGAGAAGGAACTGGATTTCGACTCGATGTGTGGTTAACGAATTGGGATTGATATTGGCACCTGCCACTTTGATGAGGGCTACCACAGTTGGTATGTGGCCTGTCAGTTTCACAGAAGTGACAAGCATATTCTCTTTCTTGCTCAACTGTCAGTTATGCGAAACCGACAGTTCATTCTTCACCTCCTTGTTGCACAAACTGGTTCCAAGTATCACTCGCTAGTGAATTGATCTTTGTGCTCCTTTACGCTCCAAATGGCTAATTTCTTCTTCTTTTGCTCATAATGACTCTGTTGTACCTGATCACTCAAAAGCACACATAAGATACATAATTTACAAGAAAACTCGCAAAGAAAGCATAAATACTAGATAATAAATACGGTGTATTCTACACCTATCAATCTCCCGATGTTTGCCCCATCCCTTCGGCAGGAATAGGTGATTTGTTAGCAATCGTTCTTCAGGCTATTTCGCTTTGTCTTTCCTCTGTTTTGGTTCTTTGATTCGCTTGAGATGGATTTTGATATCTTCCTCTGGTAATTGCTGGTCGTGAGCTTGTTGGTATATCATTTGGTTTTTGCATGCCTTCGGCTTTTGTTATTCTGCGGTCACAGAAAGTCGATAGAATCTGCTACTTGGGCGCCTTCGTCAAAAGTAGCAATTAATGCTCTGACACAGAAGATTGCTAAGCAGGTTTTTCAGAAAAGGACTGAAATAATGTCTTTGAAAGACATTAATTAAATGTTTATGACACCCTTGGAAAAAACAATCTTAAACATTGAAAACCAATTAAAAAGAGGTGTCAGATCTCGCAAAAAACAAGGTTATTGAATGGTTGAGAAGATCTTTCTTCCTTAAAATCTCATTGAGATTCCTATGTTAGTCAAAGGTTCTCATATTTAAAAGATGCTTTGTTTGAAAAGGTTGTTTTAGTACAAAACAAAGGTTTTAACGTTTTGTGAGTACGTTTTCTTGAAAAATTTTGTAGATCTGTGACTTGGTATGTCTTTAGAGGCTATGAAATCAAAGAACATACATGAATAACGGATGAACAAATCACTAGAAAGTGAGATTCACCGTTGTAGAGCACAGATCCATTCATCACAGAAGATGCGTAAGTTAAATATAAAGCTATGTCTAAATTAAAGATTGTGAGCAAAACACGGTGGGCACCAAACTGTGACTACTCGTTTTCCCGTAGTCTACGTAATGCATACAGATCAGAGAACCAGATACTAAGTAGTATCGATACCTCTGTTGAACTGATAATGCTAAGTAATAAAAGATATCCAAGATCACAATAATAACGAAGAACACAAATATAATGTAAAAGCTTATAAGTTATCATGAGACACAAGAGATTACGTAGTTTGACTTTTTTCTACGTCCACGGGGTAATGAGTGATTTTTTGTATTAAGTTATGGTGGTTACCAAGATCTTAAATGCTTCCCAAATTAAAAGAGAGAACTCAAGTTGCAAATACTTAAGTTCTAAACATTAAAGAGGTATAAGCTTAAGACTAGATCTTCTCTCCTAGATATTGAATGCCCTTAGTTTGTTGGTAAGGCTTGGTATTTATATCCCCTTCTTCTCCAGGTATATCTTTGCTGCCTCTGGGTCCATCGTTTGCTGATATACCTTTCGTACCAATGGTACCTTCGTTCACCGCGTGCTTTCTCCAGTCACACTCTACCACCTCAGCTGACCCATGTTCCTTCGGGAACTTCCCTACCTTAGTACAAGTTGTACCTTCGTTCACCGCCAGCCTACGTCAATCAGGTACCACACATCATCTCTCTCCACGTGCTTTGATTATACGTGTAGATAAGAGATTTGTGTTTAATGCTGATTAGATGCGTCATCTAACTTTGTCCCTTCGCCACCTGCCCCTTCCGAGACTAGGCTTTACTTTTTCCATCCTGGACGTCGAGGTATCCCTTCTTGGGATGAGATAAAGTAGATCTGCGAAGGTATCCTCTGCTACTCAGGTCTCTGTGCATAGCGAGGGTTACACAGTTATCTTGTATGCGACCACTAAGATCGTGAAACGTGCTCTGCCGAATATTGGTATTCACACCACACCCAACGACACCTCCTAAACCATGCTCAGAATCGGAAAGTTCCTCCTCTTCAATTGCGGTAAAATCTACACTCGAAGTATCGCATGAGGACCGAAGAGCACGCCAGAAATCACCACCATATTGCACTACCCTTCGAATAAGTGCTTTGTTCACATGATGTCCAACCATCTCAAGCTACACAAGAATACATGCGCAAGCTAAGGAACACATGCATGGCAACAAAAAGTGACAAACATTAAGGTAGGATCACATAATCCTTACCTCTACAGGTATCGGCTCAATCACACCAAGCGAAGCCTTCCTTTTCTTTGTCCTGGTGGCTGCGTACGTACCAGCAGAGCCCATAGCAACCCCAGCAGCAGAACCCCGAGCAGTCCTAGCAGAAGAAGTAGGGGCAGGCTAAAAAGAAAATCCCACAAACGTTTATCCAAACAAGGATGAAAAATAAACCTCCACAACAAACAAAGGTTACCAGGACGATGGTCACCTCAAGATAAATAGCTGGGTTAAAATCCCTAGGATGATATCCACCATACTTCGCAGGCAGAGATGAGGTCATACGAAGGACAATGGGATCTGCGATGGCAAAACCAAAGACCCAAGGACCCATCATAAGAAAAGGAGTACGCGCCAAACACGTATCATGACCAAGACGAATGCAGTCAGGCAGTTCAAAGGGAGAAGAAAGACCCTCATCAGCAACTTCCTCAACCTCAGCCTCCATAGCTACCTCATGACCCGCAGGTATCTTAGTATCCTCAAGGGATGGAGAGGGCGTAGCAACAAGATGATCCATACGCGAATGAGGCTCAGTTGACGACCTAGGCCTCGGATCTTTGTACGCAAGTGTCTTCGGAGGTCTCATGATTCCTTACACCATCAGGAAGAACAGTCGATCAACAATGGCGGATCGAAATTACAGTCAGCTCAAAAACACACTTGAGGCACAAACAAGCATACCTTGGGCCCAGGTTTAACTAAACTAACCAAGGAAAGTAGTTTAATCCCATCATAAGACAAAATGGAGGGTTATTCATCACCATGAACAAAGTTGCAGGAGAAAAGTAATTATAGCATAATCATGGTAGAATCATGGAATAAACAATAACCCATGTTATCAAACGGCATAAATAAGCAAGGGAAGATCAAAATCAACACATGCAGAGATGGTAGCGACATCAACAATCATGAAAAGATAAAGCAAAATCAAGCACAAGGAAAACAAGGAGTTGCAGTAAGTTCGAAGAACAACTTATAATAACCTGTCAATGAAGAACGAGCAGGGATTCTGGGAAGGCGATGAAAAGCCAACATTTGGAAGAAAAGAAGACAAAAGAAATCTCTGAGAAATGGAAAGAGAGCGACGGTCCGAGAGACGAGAAAAACGTTAATGAAATTCCTTCTTTATTCTCTTCTTAGAGGCGGCTAGAGAATCCAAAAATTTGGATGTTCCGAAATTAAAGGGGAAGTTATTGCATGAAAGGACACATGGGGACCACCTAACCGAAACGTGCAAAAATGGTGGCGTTATGGAAGTTTTTTCTTCCAATCCTACCAAACGGTAGAATATGAAAGAAAAGGGTTAAACAGTGAATACGAATATTCTGAGAAGCACGTGTCACGTTCTTAGTGGTCGCGTGCAGGATAACTATGTAGCCCTCGCTATACAGAGGAATCCAAGTAGCAGAGAACACCTTCGCAGATCTACTTTATGCCATCCCAAGGAGGGACACCTCGACGGCCAATATGGAAAAGTAGAACCTAATATAGAGAGAGGCAGCTGGCGAAGGGACAGATGTATATGGCGCATATAATTGGCATTGTCAGTCAGTTATTTGCTTTAAGATTGGTAGATGTTTTAATGAACTAAAAGAATATATATTTTAAACTAGGTATCACCGGGGCCTTACGGCCCCGGCTCAACCTCCGATGAGTCTCACACGTCACGTAATCTTCAACTTCCGACTAAAAGTTTATAGTTTGGTATGTTATGTGAAAATATTTTAAAATATATGTTTTTATACTTATCCTAGTTTATGTTATCTAGGTTAGATCAGTTTCATCCAATTCGAAATATTTGCTAAACTTGATGTGTTTCCAGTCTTTGTCTAATTTTTGATATTGTCTATACTTTGTCAACTCTTGATTTTGTCTTCTCTTTTCGCACTATATATATATGATATATTTAGATTCATAAAACTCAACCGGAGAATAATGAGAAAACGTGGCCTCGTAGTTATATTGTTCTCCATTTACACATATATATTTGTCATCGAATTCCATCAGTTTTCTATCAAGGAAATAAGCACATTGTGTGCAGGATTGCTTTTTATGTGTCGTACCTAACATAGGTTGTTTGATAATGATCTGTTCTATATCTATTGAATTATTTTGATTCGAAGTTTGAACTATCTTGTGGTGAAGAGATGTTTTTCTCTTTCTACTATTCTCCAAAACCATATCTTTTACTGTTCTCAAATTTCAGTTGTTGTAATACGAAAACTCTGTTATTTTTGGGTTTATGTAGCAGTAAACCTTGTTATTTTGTTGGTTTATATAACATATTTGTATAAGGAATCTTAGTTGATGTTGGAATTCTAACTGTGTAGATTGTCTGAAACGTTTTTATATATTAGGTATGTTGGAATTAGTGTGTCCGGTTGGTCTTAAACCTTAATATTTTAGCAACCAACTCAAAAAAACCATAAGTATATTTGTGTTATGTACGTGTATTGTTGTGAACGTTCTTTTTCACCTCAGTGAGCCAGTTTTTTCGCTAGAATTACTAACCATATAAGTTGATATTAATCATCAAATTTAACAAATTTCACAAAGTCACACGACAAACAATTACTCGATAAATACCTATAACAGTTATTCATAGAAACCCAAATATTGTGTTTGTCTAGGATTTAAAAACAAACAAACTATACATTGATCTCCTTATGTTGGCTGTGAATTAGCTCCTTACCTTTAATCTGTAATTCTTGTGCCCCAGAAGTATCGGAACTAAACAATTTTTTTTTTACAGATATGTGATATATAGGTACTTGCAGTGTAACCATCTATTCTCCATTACATTATTGATTCTATCCACATGTTTATGCACAGATTTAGGTTAATGCAACCACCTACCCTCTATCGCATTGCCAAATATCCAAAAATCTTGAGAAACTATACCTGGTTATTGTGAAAATTTCTTTTTCACCTTAGTAAGTTTGATCTTCTGTTGCAAGTACTGACCCTGTAACTTGATAAATAGTTACTTAGAGATGAATACTTTTCTACATCCTAAGTTCACTGACACTTGGAGATTTTAACTTTACTACCCTACCTTATATTAAATGTGATAAGTGTTGGTTGCAGCGAGCAGTTAGAGCTCGACTTAACTGCGAACGGTGGTCTATGCTGCTAGGATCACACCTAAACCTATGTAACAAAAACTCTGCCATACTGTGGCCAAAGCTTCCGTCGAACTCTAGACCATGTGGTAAACAATAGAATATTGTCATGAGCTAAACTTTCAAGGAACTGATTAGCCCGGAAAACTGTGATAAACACCACTCGAAAAATAAAAAAAATGTTACGTGATTTCCCTTAAGTATCATTATTATAAATATTGCACTTCTAGTGTCTAGAGAAGAGCATCAATGATCCTTAAAAAAGATAAACATAGATTTATAATCCATTGAGTTTGCCAAATACATTCGTACAAAAAATAACCCAATACATTCAACCCAAATAAAAAAAAAAATGTAAATGAAGCTTAAGGTGAAAGCTAAACTGAAAAATAGTACTAATCAAATCTTCTAATAATTATATTTTTATAAGAAATAGTCATAGCTGAACCAATCCACTATTTCTTTATATTAGTTATCATAAAATCATTAGCTGCCTACTCTTTATCATCAGAGTCTACTTTCATTTTCAGTCTGCGCCGAGTATTTTTGGCTGGCGTTTTTTGGTGTTTTTCTTTTTTGTCGTTACTTAGTACACATATCTTCTTGGATTTATCCTTGTCCTTATTTGTGTTAGTATGTGTAACATTCCTTTCGTGACCTGGACCCTGTAGATAAAGAGATATTTACATGCAAACAATGATTCATATTTGAAAAGAAAAAGTATTTTAGTGCCAAAGACTTGCAAAGCTACCTGATATTTTGTATTAGCATCTGAATACTCTAGTTCGCCTTTTGGCTTGAATACTTATTGGATCGTAAAATTTTTAGATTGTGGTTGTTTATATTGTAATCCTGGATTACTAATTTGAAAACAGTGGGGTGGTCCTTGATTTGGTTGATTTAACCCGTGTGCCTTTTATCCCTTATTAATCTGCAGCTATAAATAAATAATATGGTGAGCATGCGTTCATAGCATGTCTATCTATAATCAATTTAGTTATCCATAATAATACGTCGTTACCCCATTGCATTGTTCCAGGTAATCAACATGTTCTTTGGCAGTGTATTTCATCAATTTTTATGTTGTCTTTCCCATCACTTTGAATATTGTAGTATCTCTGTTATCCTTTACATCCAAGTTCAATTTTTACTTGTATATATTATAAGGATTTCGTAAGTATCGATGTACTTTCCATCGGTTTTTTATTTTATAAATATCGTTTATGCTCACCATGGTGAGACATCTTCAAATTTTTTTTCACTTGCTACACCAAGTTTCTTCGTCTTCATTGTACTCAACCTTTTTATTACATCTGATGCATGCCATGTAATACCATTTTATGTTCTCATTATAGTATCGTCACCTCGCATGTATTTGTTTTAGCCTACCAATTATTATAATTTATAGTGACATATGAACTTTTACTATCAGGTCATTTGGTACCTTTGCATGCATACATCCAAAAACATCCCTCTAAGGCAAATAGGCAAAACCTTTCGATGGAATATAAACTTCTGCCAACTGGGTCTTGAATATTTCTATCAGGTTCTCTGGTACTTTTGCATGCATACTTATTCATTCTGTGATCTTTGATATGGATACTTTGTTGTAATTTTATGATGATTTTTTCTCTCCTGTTTTCATGCATATCATCTAACATTATTTTCATGAAAATTAAAATAATAATAATGGTAATTTATATGCATATAATAGAACAAAAAAATACATCGTGGAATTACGAAAAAAAATCATATGTGAATTCAATTGCTCAATAATAAAACCTCAGGGTAGACGATGTTTGTGGTTGTAAGGTCTTTGGTTCCATATGGGGGCAGCACAGTTATTCTACAAGCAGAAGTGCATCTCGATAATGCTATGTTCAGTTATGTGTGGGTAAACACATGAGTGCGTAGATCGATCAAGGTATTTCACAGACTGTCCTTGTGACTTTTTGATTGTCATAACATAATCACGATGGAAAGGGAACTGACGCCTCGTTAGGTTAATATTCATCTCCAACGCTGATGGTTTGATGAGATGGATACAATTTCTCTGATTTTTCACCAGTTAAGATTTCGGCTTCAATTACATGATGTTCACATCTAGTGACCTATAGTCCTGGGTCGTTGCA
This sequence comes from Papaver armeniacum, assembly GCA_023531295.1. Lineage (NCBI taxonomy): Eukaryota > Viridiplantae > Streptophyta > Magnoliopsida > Ranunculales > Papaveraceae > Papaver > Papaver armeniacum. Next base: position 348,667 of record JAJJWW010001682.1, read on the forward strand.
GAGATATTTTTTTGGTGCAAGATTTCTTAGCACCATAATTGGGCAGCCAACTTAAATTCAACTGAGGCATTCAAGGTGGATTTAAATTCTGCAGGAATATTCGCTAGAACGGTGGGTACTATTTCTGCATTTAGCTTTTCTGCAACAAGGTAAGTGTACATATCCTCGTATAAATTCTTCATTGCTTTTGCATTAATTCTTTGCACATCTTCATCGCGGGCTGACAGTATAATCTGCTCTGTAAACATTCTGGACACACTCTTTCCTTTGTTCCCAGTCAAGGATAAAGACTGGTTATCAGTCAAGGAAAGCCCGACATCCACCGGGTATAACATGAAATGTCTGTCTAAAGTCTCCTTCTTGAAAAACGGTAATTTCACCAAATGGTCTTTCTTTATTCCCAATATCATGTATCGTTCGATCAACTCCTTCAATGCAAAATCTATGCTTCATGGGAACTTTTAAGAGTTTATACTGTGAATCTTATTTTCAACTACATAAACAATGTTCTCAGTTATTTATATGGGATTCCCGAATTTCGAGTGTGTCGTACAACCTCCTATTAAACGAAGTGAAGCAATTCCAGATGAAGCAGCATTTAGAACTGTATATAAATCTGTTGCAGCCAGACACCAAATATAAATGTTCCACCACTTCCTGCACTTCCATTGAGAAAACACAGCGTTGTACGTTAAAGACTGGGAATAATTAAACTTCGTAATGCTCTGTTCTACTTAAGAATCACATACTATAAGTTGAAGGCATCTATGATCTTCATAAACTTGCCACCAAGATCATCAAATGTCAATTTTGGTCTTAGCATATCCTCGAAATCTCCAAGAGACTTGTCAGATTCACCTAGTTGTTAATCCAAAAGGTACAACCCAAAATCAAATACTTGCTCATCGGCTGGCTTCCTGATATTATACTTAGTGCGCATTTTAAAATGTAGGTCATCACATATGTTTAATGTAACTTCGACCCCAAAAAGTATGCTTGATTTGGATTACGATCCTGAGAGAATAATCTTGAAAATTTTTCTTTAGATGATCTCCAGCTTAATGAGTACTGACTCTTGTAAACACTTAGATCATTCATTGTCATCTCCTAAAATCCCAAGAGCAATGCACGCTCCTTTGAACTTACGATATAGTTTCCTATCATCACCATCCCAACTATTTTCAAGTTGTCAAATAAATTTGCACCGGCTATAACCATTAGTAATAAATGCAGGTAATAAAATTTACCGGCATTGGGACAGAGACAAAGTACATCCTTGCAATAGAAAAACCCTGCTTCCTTAATTTCCACTATTTTTGTCCCATACAAAATGCTTTGGGATTCTTGCGATAATACTCAAAGAATGATATCAATGTTGACTTTTAGTTTTCTGCAACAGTTTTAACCTTGTTCATTGATTTAGTTGCATCATACACGATTCTTCGTTGTCCTGGAAGATGAATAGTCAGTCAAACAATATTAGATTCTCCCTAATGCATTTAGTGACCGTATAAACTCCATGTAGCCTCGGTGGCCCAATATACCTAGGCACCGTATCGCATTCACGGAAAATTATTGTTGCACGTTCCTAGCCTTTATAGATATACTTGTGTATGTATTTAACAGTTCTTACACCCCCATAGATCTCAACATTAGTGTGGAAGTTGAATATCCTAGACAACTCTGGGTTGTACGAAAAAAACATTTTTGTTGTTCTCTTTGTATCCCGCGTAAATACCACCTTCCCGTTGTCGCAACGGTTTTTTTTTGTTTCGTATGTCCATCACTTTGAATAAGTCGTTGTTGTCTTTTTATTCTCTCTCTAAGCGTTTCCGCTGGCCTAACGACTTACCGAGGTTAAGAGAATTAAATTGTGTCACCCGGACAATTATCAAAATTTCAGACATGAATTACATATAACAACACATCTATACAGTAATCAACAAAATTACATCTATACAGTTAAGAGATTGAATAAATTTCTTATCAAAATCGCAATAGAATGGCATAAATGTTAACAAATTACCTAAGGGACTATATACTGGCATCAATGATTTTTACTTATGATCATTCAATTGTCACTTTTTACGACTGAAGTGGCAATTGAATTCAGATTTGCCCTAGTGTAGTTTCCAGTCATATAGAGAGGGAGAAAAAAGACGGATTAACAGAAGTCATACCTTATTAAGCAATAAGTGAAACTGCCTGATAAAATTAACCACCAATCCAATCTGCTTCTCTTCCCTATAATATAATAAGAGTCTAAATTGGTTCTTATTTGAAGAGATGGAATTCAAACCCCAGCTATGTTCGCAAATCAAACCCCTCTATGAAAAAAATTGAAGGGATGGAGAAGAATACGATGTCGTCTTGCAATTCTTTCTCTGGGTCCTTTTCTCTCTGTCTCCTAAAGGCTATTGAAGTGGGAACAATGGAAAAAAAAAAGAGTTTGATTTATCAGTGCAAACGTTCGGCACCTGTTGCCATGCTCTTTCATCTACAAAAATAAACCAATCAAACAAAAACCAAAGAGGAAAGTAATTCTAGGTTTCTATGAAGAGAGAAACTGAAACACAAAGGTAGAAAGAAAACCCAATAAAAAATTGGAAAGAGAACTAAACGACAATATAAAGATGCATCCAACGGATTCAAACATAGAGGAATTTCTAGACGACCCACACGCCGGCACGTATCATTACTGAAAATTTCTGGCCGTCCAAGTCAAAGCTCGATCCGGATGTTGTGGGCCGCCGGATCAGGGTCCCCGTCAGATCCTGTCCATCTAATGACTCTCAAATCTAAGAGTCAAAGACCACCTTTTTTTATAACAGTGACTAGGTATCACCGGGGCCATACGGCCCCGGCTCAACCTCCGATGAGTGTCACACGTCACGTAATCTTCAACTTCCGACTAAAAGTTTATAGTTTGGTATGTTATGTGAAAATATTTTAAAATATATGTTTTTATACTTATCCTAGTTTATGTTATCTAGGTTACATCAGTGTCATCCGATTCTAAATATTTGCTAAACTTGATGTGTTTCCAGTCTTTGTCTAATTTTTGATATTGTCTATACTTTGTCAGCTCTTAATTTTGTCTTCTCTTTTCACACTATATATATATATATATATATGATATATTTAGATTCATAAAACTCAACCGGAGAATAATGAGAAAACGTGGCCTCGTACTTATATTGTTCTCCATTTATACATATATATATTTTTCATCGAAATCCATCGGTTCTCTATCAAGGAAATAAGGATGTCGTGTGCAGGATTTCTTTTTATGTGTAGCACCTAACATAGGTTGTTTGATAATGATTTGTTCTATATCTATTGTATTATTTTGATTCGAAGTTTGAACTATCTTGTGGTGAAGAGATATTTTTCTCTTTCTACTATTCTCCAAAACCATATCTTTTACTGTTCTCAAATTTCAGTTGTTGTAATACGAAAACTCTGTTATTTTTAGGTTTATGTAGCAGTAAACCTTGTTATTCTGTTAGTTTATATAACATATTTTTGTATAGGGAATCTTAGTTGATGTTGGAATTCTAACTGTGTAGATTGTCTGAAACATTTTTATATATTAGGTATGTTGGAATTAGTGTGTTCGGTTGGTCTTAAACCTTAATATTTTAGCAACCAACTCAAAAAAACCATAAGTATATTTGTGTTATGTACGTGTATTTTTGTGAACGTTCTTTTTCACCTCAATGAGCCAGTTTTTTCGCTAGAATTACTAACCATATAAGTTGATATTAATCATCAAATTTAACAAATTTCACAAAGTCACACGACAAACAATTACTCGATAAATACCTACAACAGTTATTCATAGAAACCCAAATATTGTGTTTGTCTAGGATTTAAAAACAAACAAACTATACATTGATATCCTTATGTTGGTTGTGAATTAGCTCCTTACCTTTAATCTGTAATTCTTGTGCCCCAGAAGTATCAGAACTAAACATTTTTTTTTTTTTTACAGATATGTGATAGGTACTTGCAGTGTAACCATCTATTCTCCATTCCATTGTTGATTCTATCCACATGTTTATGCACAGATTTAGGTTAATGAAACCACCTACCATCTATCGCATTGCCAAATATCCAAAAATCTTGAGAAACTATACCCGGTTATTGTGAAAATTTCTTTTTCACCTTAGTAAGTTTGATCTTCTGTTGCAAGTACTGACCCTGTAACTTGATAAATAGTTACCCAGAGATGAATACTTTTCTACATCCTAAGTTCACTAACACTTGGAGATTTTAACTTGACTACCCTACCTTATATTAAATGTGATAAGTGTTGGTTGCAGCGAGCAGTTAGAGCTCGACTTAACTGCGACCGGTGGTCTATGCTGCTAGGATCACACCTAAACCTATGTAACAAAAACTCTGGCATAATGTGGCCAAAGCTTCCGTCGAACTCTAGACCATGTGGTAAACAATAGAATATTGTCATGAGCTAAACTGTCAAGGAACTGATTAGCCCGGAAAACTGTGATAAACACCACTAAAAAATAAAAAAGGTTACGTGATTTCCCTTAAGTATCATTATTATAAATACTGCACTTCTAGTGTCTAGAGAAGAGCATCAATGATCCTTAAAAAAGATAAACATAGATTTATAATCCATTGAGTTTGCCAATTACATTCGTACAAAAAATAACCCAATACATTCAACCCAAATAAAAAAAAATGTAAACGAAGCTTAAGGTGGAAGCTAAACTGAAAAATAGTACTAATCAAATCTTCTAATAATTATATTTTTAAAAGAAATAGTCATGGCTGAACCAATCCACTATTTCTTTAGATTAGTTATCATAAAATCATTAGCTGCCTACTCTTTATCATCAGAGTCTACTTTCATTTTCAGTCTGCGCCGAGTATTTTTGGCTGGCGTTTTTTGGTGTTTTTCTTTTTTGTCGTTACTTAGTACACATATCTTCTTGGATTTATCCTTGTCCTTATTTTTGGTAGTATGTGTAACATTCCTTTTGCGACCTGGACCCTGTAGATAAAGAGATATTTACATGCAAACAATGATTCATATTTGAAAAGAAAAAGTATTTTAGTGCCAATCACTTGCAAAGCTACCTGATATTTTGTGTTAGCATCTGAATACTCTAGTCCGCCTTTTGGCTTGAATACTTATTGGATCGTAAAATTTTCAGATTGTGGTTGTTTATATTGTAATCCTGGATTACTAATTTGAAAACAGTGGGGTGGTCCTTGATTTGGTTGATTTAACCCGTGTGCCTTTTATCACTTATTAATCTTCAGCTAGAAATAAATAATATGGTGAGCATGCGTTCATAGTATGTCTATCTATAATCAATTTAATTATCCATAATAATACGTCGTTACCCCATTACACTGTTCTAGGTAATCAACATGTTCTTTGGCAGTGTATTTCATCAATTTTTATGTTGTCTTTCCCATCACTTTGAATATTTTAGTATCTCTGTTATCCTTTACATCCAAGTTCAGTTTTATTACTTTTATATATTCTAAGGCTTTCTAAGTATCGATGTACTTTCCATCGGTTTTTTATTTTATAAATATCGTTTATTCTCTATGGTGAGACATCTTCAAATTTGTTTTTCACTTGCTACACCAAGTTTCTTCGTCTTCATTGTACTCAACCTTTTTATTACATCTGATGCATGCCATGTAATACCATTTTATGTTCTCATTATAGTATCGTCACCTCGCATGTGAATGTTTTAGCCTGCCAATTATTATAATTTATAGTGACATATGAACTTTTACTATCAGGTCATTTGGTACCTTTGCATGCATACATCCAAAAACATCCCTCTAAGGCAAATAGGCAAAACCTTTCGATGGAATATAAATTTCTGCCAACTGGGTCTTGAATATTTCTATCAGGTTCTCTGGTACCTTTGCATGCATACTTATTCATTCTGTGATCTTTGATATGGATACTTAGTTGTAATTTTATGATGATTTTTTCTCTCCTGTTTTCATGCATATCATCTAACATTATTTTCATGAAAATTAAAATAATAATAATGGTAATTTATATGCATATAATAGAACAAAAAATACATCGTGGAATTACGAAAAAAATCATATGTGAATTCAATTGCTCAACAATAAAACCTCAGGGTAGACGATGTTTGTGGTTGTAAGGTCTTTGGTTCCATATGGGGGCAGCACAGTTATTCTACTTGCAGAAGTGCATCTCGATAATGCTATGTTAAGTTATGTGTGGGTAAACACATGAGTGCATAGATCGATCAACGTATTTCACAGACTGTCCTTGTGACTTTTTGATTGTCATAACATAATCACGATGGAAAGGGAACTGACGCCTCGTTAGGTTAATATTCATCTCCAACGCCGATGGTTTGATGGGATGGATACAATTTCTACGATTTTTCACCGATTAAGATTTGGCTTCAATTACATGATGTTCACATCTAGTGACCTATAGACACTGGTCGTTGCGAGAGATATTTTTTGGTGCAAGATTTCTTAGCACCATAATTGGGCAGCCAACTTAAATTCAACAGAGGCATTCCAGGTGGATTTAAATTCTGCAGGAATATTCGCTAGAACGGTGGGTACTATTTCTACATTCAGCTTTTATGCAACAAGGTAAGTGTACATATCCTCGTATAAGTTCTTCATTGCTTTTGCATTAATTCTTTGCACATCTTCATCGCAGGCTGACAGTATAATCTGCTCTGTAAACATTCTGGACACACTCTTTCCTTTGTTACAAGTCAAGGATAAAGACTGTTTATCAGTCAAGGAAAGCCCGACATCCACCGGGTATAACATGAAATGTCTGTCTAAAGTCTCCTTCTTGAAAAACGGGAATTTCACCAAATGGTCTTTCTTTATTCCCAATATCTTGTATCGTTCGATCAACTCCTTCAATGCAAAATCTATGCTTCATGGGAACTTTGTCCCATATAATTAGTTTCACTTGTTTCAAGAGTTTAGACTGTGAATCTTATTTTCAACTCCATAAACAATGTTCTCAGTTATTTCTATGGGATTCCCGAATTTTGAGTGTGTCGTACAACCTCCTACCAAAAGAAGTGAAGCAATTCCATACGAAGCAGCATTTGGAATTATATGTCTAAATCTGTTGCAGCCAGATGCCAAATGGAAATGTTCCACCACTTCCTACACTTCCATTGAGAAAACACAGCGTTGTACGTTAAAGACTGGGAATAAATCAACTTCGTAATGCTCTGTTCGACTTAAGAATCACATACTATAAGTTGAAGGCACCAATGATCTTCATAAACTTGCCACCAAGATCATCAAATGTCAATTTTGGTCTTAGCATATCCTCGAAATCTCCAAGAGACTTGTCAGATTCACCTAGTTGTTAATCCAAAAGGTACAACCCAAAATCAAATACTTGTTCATCGGCTGGCTTCCTGATATTATACTTAGTGCGCATTTTAAAATGTAGGTCATCACATATGTTTAATGTAACTTCGACCCCAAAAAGTATGCTTGATTTGGATTACAGTCACAGAGAATAATCTTGAAAATTTTTCTTTAGATGATCTCCAGCTTAATGAGTACTGACTCTTGTAAACACTTAGATAATTAATTGTCATCTCCTAAAATCCCAAGAGCAATGCACGCTCCTTTGAACTTACGATGTAGTTTCCTATCATCACCATCCCGACTATTTTCAAGTTGTCAAATAAATTTGCACCGGCTATAACCGTTAGTAATAAACGCAGGTAATAAAATTTACCGGCATTGGGATGGACAAAGTACATCCTTGCAATCGCAAAACCCTGCTTCCTTACTTTCCACTATTTTTTGTCCCATACAAAATGCTTTCGGATTCTTGCGATAATACTCAAAGAATGATATCAATGTTGAATTATAGTTTTCTGCAACAGTTTTAACCTTGTCCATTGATTTAGTTGCATCATACATGATTCTTCGTTTTCCTGGAAGATGAATAGTCAGTCAAACAACATTAGATTCTCCCTAATGCATTTAGTGACCGTATAAACTCCATGTAGCCTCGGTGGCCCAATATACCTTTCATCAATGTACCGAGGCACCGTATCGCATTCACGGAAAATTATTGTTGCACGTTCCTAGCCTTTATAGATATACTTGTATATGTATTTAACAGTTCTTATACCCCCATAGATCTCAACATTAATGTGGCAGTTGAATATCCTAGACAACTCTGGGTTGTACGAAAAAAACATTTGTGTTGTTCTCTTTGTATCCCGCGTAAATACCACCTTCCCGTTGTCGCAACGGTGATATATTTTGTTTCGTATGTCCATCACTTTGAATAAGTCGTTGTTGTCTTTTTTTTCTCTCTCTAAGCGTTTCCGCTGGCCTAACGACTTACCGAGGTTAAGAGAATTAAACTGTGTCACCCGGACAATTATCAAAATTTCAGACATGAATTACATATAACAACACATCTATACAGAAATCAACAAAATTACATTAACTTGGGGAAAGGAAATATGTAAATTTAGTTGATTTTGTTCTTTATTTTTCCCAATGCTTTGCTATCCTATTGACCTTTTACTCTGTTGCAGGAATTGTAGGAAAATAGCGTAGTTAAAGAATATACTTTCGCAAACTCAGGGAAATCAACACATAAGTGATATATGACCACCACTCCAGGAAAAATTATTGAGTCTATAAAAGCCATACTTGTTTGTTTTTCCGGGAACATTAACCGATACAACGGTTAGGGTTGCTCATGAATTTACCCTATATGAAATGGTATCAATCCCTAATAATTTGGTATCAGCCCATATAGATCATGATAGACGCGTTCTGTGTAGTTTTAGTATATATGAGATATCGTAAAAGGCATTCCTTATACGGTTATCCAAGAAGTTAATGGATCGCACTAAATTAGTACTCAAGATCTCACCGTTTAACAATTTTTCCGCATTAATAAGAACCATCTACTGTTCAGTTAGAAAGTAATAGGACTCAACTATCCAACTTTTATTTTAATGTGAAACCAAGGTTTACTACAATTGAAGTCTCTAATAAAAAATCCCAAGACAATTTAGAATTTCAATCCGGGGAGAACCCAATTTCTATGTTTCACCCCCAGACAAAGACTTCAACAATTTATAGACAAACAATAGATTCATGGACACCCATACAAATACGATGGGTTTGAAGACAAATGGATTGATATGAATCTAAATAGCCCTTGCAGTTGTGGAGCAATTGTGCAAATTGAGATCTCCAGATAACATAGAGCAATGTACATGCCCAAGTTCCGCAATCAAACGATAAATCATTAAAAGCAACCGATGCACACATAATATCTAAGCATATTTCAAATGACAAACTCAGGATAGTAACCCCATTAAGAAAAGAACAAACCGCGCTTCTAAGATGATTCAGAAGTTGAGACCTATTTTCTAACACTATAAGGCTATAAGCAAAGCTTTCCAAGTTATTTTTTATTCCTTGTGTGTAATTGTAGACAAGTAAGGAGAGAAATATTATTAGCAGCAGATTCTGCTTATATTCAAGAAGAGAACATGTTGAAATCATCCCCATTAATTATCTTCATTTTGTCCTTCTGGCACATATCACTTTCCTAACCCTGCCAAATTCATAAAATTAAGGGGGAAAGCAAAAGAACTTCCATTCTCCCTCTATGCCTCTTCCAACCCTTAATTGAACCAAATAATTAGAGCTCCGAGCTTATGGTCACAGTGGTAACTGCCTTCAAAATAATGTTGTCTACAAAAATAATAAGCTCATTGCTATGCCATCAAGAAAGGATCGCGAGAGGTCTAGGTTGTCAAATTGTTACCCATAACTACATGATTAAAAACCATGTCCTCTACCAATTAAGCTAAGATAATGTAACTAACAGGTTACGATTCACATATGATCATAAGAATATATCACTACAAACTATAATCATATTATGCTACTTGTATCCAAGGTTCATCCATAGTTGAACCCTTCTCCAATACAACTTAAAGAATTGAAATCCAACTATTCCATAACGATAATAAACTTAGGTACTCATAAATTACAAAAACAAATAAAGTAGAAGAGATAATAATAAAGAATAAATAAGATATCCTAGAAGAACCAAATATCTATAAGGGTTTGTTGATTTGGGTTGTCATTGAGTCGTGAGTGATTGGGATTAGTAAACCCAAAATTGATCATTCTATATGTATATAACGAATGATATAAGCAAGCGGGTAATGGTAGAATTGGATAATGGTAGAATTGAGAAGTCCTTGTGAAGCATAATTAGATCTTAAACATAACATTCAAAAATAAGAAATCATAACATTCAAGAACGCACTGCAACCTCAAGAATCCACAAGATTGAATAAATTTCTTATCAAAATCTAATTTCTCCCTCAATAATAGAATGGCATAAATGTTAACTACATGATTAAAAACCACCCAAGGGACTATATAATGGTAGAATTGGATAATGGTAGAATTGAGAGGGCATAATTAGATCTTAAACATAACATTCTGGCATCAATGATTTTTACTTATGATCATTCAATTGTCACTTTTTACGACTGAAGTGGCAATTGAATTCAGATTTGCCCTAGTGCAGTTTCCAGTCATATAGAGAGGGAGAAAAAAGACGGATTAACAGAAGTCATACCTTATTAAGCAATGAGTGAAACTGCCTGGTAAAATTAACCACCAATCCAATTTGCTTCTCTTCCCTATAATATAATAAGAGTCTAAATTGGTTCTTATTTGAAGAGATGGAATTCAAACCCCAGCTATGTTCGCAAATCAAACCCCTCTATGAAAAAAAATTGAAGGGATGGAGAAGAATACGATGTCGTCTTGCAATTCTTTCTCTGGGTCCTTTTCTCTCTGTCTCCTAAAGGCTTTGGAAGTGGGAACAACGGAAAAAAAAAGAGTTTGATTTATCAGTGCAAACGTTCGGCACCTGTTGCTATGCTCTTTCACCTACAAAAATCAACCAATCAAACAAAATTCAAAGAGGAAAGCAATTCTAGGGTTTATGTGAAGAGAGAAACTGAAACGCAGAGGTAGAAAGAAAACCCAATAAAAAATTGGAAAGAGAACTGAACGACAATATAAAGATGCATCCAACGGCGTCAAACAGAGAGGAATATCTAGACGACCCACACGCCGGCACGTATCATTACTGAAAATTTCTGACCGTCCAAGTCAAAGCTCGATCCGGATGCTGTGCGCCGCCGAATCAGGGTCCCCGTCAGATCCTGTCCATCTAATGACTCTCAAATCTAAGAGTCAAAGACCACCTTTTTTTATAACAGTGATTATATTTTTTTCACCTTACAAAATCTTTATATGAATTTAATTAATATTTGATAATTATTTTTTTTAAGAAAATACGAGAATATAAGACAAACACGATGTAAAATAAACTCATGACAAACTTGATGAGAAGACAAACACTACTTTTGTTAATTGATCTTACGATAACCAAAATCAAACTAGAGAAAACTCTATTATGGACTAGAAGTCCGCACGTGCCTAAGCACGTGCATAACGATTCGGTCCATTCTAATATAAGGCCCGTGAATTGGGTCTTTCTAATTTCTAAACAGAAAATGTTTCCTACAATTATTAATATACCCTCATTTTATTTATAGACAATTTATTACTCCCTCTGTCCATTTTTATCTGTCCTAATTTCTACTTTGGTATGTCCATTTTTATCTGTCCGCTCTGTTTATAGACATACTTTTCCCTTAAACTATCAAATATACCCTTTACTTTTATAATCATAAAATCATTTTTAATATCCAAATCTTAAATAATATCACCATATTTATGGAAAAAAACTTACTCAATATCTTTACATTAATTGTCATTCCTTTTTTTAAATAAAAACATTTATGAATTGGTATAAAATTCCTAATAAACTTCTACTTATATTAACACTAATAATTTAGTTTTGTTAATAATATAACATTAAATAGGCTAGTCAAGGGCTAGTCATGACAATTTATAGGATTTCCTTAATATTTTGACTTAGTCAAAGCGGACTCTTAATTTAGGACGGAGGGAGTATTTAAGTAAGAAATGGGGGTAAATTGGTCATATAAAAATTGTAGCTTCAAAAACACCGTAGCAAAGAGAGTTTGCTTTATATATAGTAATAAATAGGTTGTTAGCACAGGATTTACCATATTTTATTTGGAAGACTTTTCTTTTTAGTTGTATCATTTTTATGCTCAGAAATAACTAAGCTTTTGATCCTCGTTTGATCGGGGGCTATGGATATTAATTGGGGGCCTTGACATTTTATTTGCACCCTAAATTTTTCAGGGGCATATTAAACCGATTGTGAAATACTATTTACCCTTCACTAAAAATAAATCTTAAAAACCTATTAACCTTTAATCCTAAGCCCAATTTATTTCTAGTTCTAAACAAAAATATCACTCCCTCTCCTCTCACCCTCTCGACTCTTTTTTTTTTTCCTCCATTAACGAAAAAAATTCTTCACCCGAAAAATTTCAGGGTCAGGAAAAGGGTCGTCAATTCGACAAGCCTAAACCCTAACGATTTTTCATATGCATGTAAAGACCATAAAAAATCATTAGGGTATATGATGATCAAGATAACGACCGTATTTCTGGTTTTCATATTTTCTACCCTAGATTAGAGTCGTTAACATAATATAGAAACCTATGACGATCCTCTATGGACGACCCTTTTTTAAACGTCAACGACCCCAGGTGAAAAACAAACAACCTCTCTGTCCCAAAAATTTTCAGAGTCGTCTTGTTATAGACACACAAAATAACGACTCTTTGTGACCCAAGCTAAGAGTCGTTAGGGTATATCATATTACCCTGACGATTTTTCATAACCTGGAAAAGTTACAGGCTTGAGTCGTCATGTTTGGTGTCAATACATTGACGACTTTATAGAGTCGTTGGGGTATACATCCCTCGACATTGACGACTCTTTCTCTGTGTTGTGACATATATCCAATCCATGGGAGAATTTAAGATAATCTTACCATCAAAACAATCATCTTTGTTACTTGACCTTCTCCAACATCATTTTGAATTACTCATTTCTAAAAACCCCAAGTTTTCCTCTAAAACCTCCTCTTCTTCTTCTCAATTCACAACAACAAAAAAAATAAAATGATTCTAAAATCTAATTTTAATCTAACATAATTTAACCACACTAATTAATTAACTTTATTAAGTTTTAATACTAATCATTCAGGGACAATTTAGGTATTTAGAAAAAAATTGCTAAGAGGTGACCCAAATTAGGTTTGGGTGACCTTTTTTGTCCTCTAGTGGGAGGCCCCTGTAGGATCAGAATATCGCAACATCAATATCTCGCGAGATTAATAAATGACAGTATTGCGAAGACGTCGCAGGGGAATAATATAAATGACGCAATGGATGACGATAGCCATAACATGAGAAAAGTGTGAAGATTTGGTGAAATTTGGGAGTGTCGCGAGATTATGTATTTGAACACTTGCGATATTTCGCAAGTCATTCCCGAAAATAAAGGACAGCTTAGATGTCATCCATTATGTAATACCCTATATAAAGAGTTGAGCAAGACTGTTGTAAGGAGGATTCTTTTTTAATTGTTAAGCAAGTCATTAGGAGAGAGAAAATTTGTAATAGTTGTAATTCCTTTGGCTCTGTTCTATTTTCTCTTGTAAATCTTTCAAGGAAATAATCAATAAAATTTGTAGTATTCATCTTCAAATGGATTAGTTGTGTTAATTCTAGTGAGGGGTGTAGTGTGGGATTTCCTGCAACTACATATGCGCTAGAAACAGGGACCAATAGATCTAAATTCTAGTGAGGATCAGCATTGTGATTTGGAAAAATTTGGAGTAATAAGAAGAGAATTTCATACAATTTTCGGCAAATTGCTGAAATTAAGAAATGGCTAGAAGAAGGAATGCATCAGAACAACCAACAACTGTTAGAAGAAGCAGGAGATTAGCTAGAGAGAGGAGAAATGAAGTAGGTGAACCCTCAAGAATAAACATAAGAGATAGAGAAGAAGGTCAAATTCAACCACCAATTCAACCAGCACCAAATAGAGTAATAGATTATGATAGGGTGAGTGTGCATACATGGAGATCAGATTCTATGGAGGTAAGAGGAAGTGCAACAATTGATAAATAATGGACAAGAGGAGAGAAACCGAGAAGAGATGGGAGAAACAATTCGTGGAAATGAAGAAATCGCAGCATTAGAAACATTGAGACAAACAATACATGAAGAAAGGAGGTTAGAAGCGGAGGAACGCGCAAATTTAACAAGGCAAAACCATGAGTTAAGAATGGAAAATATGAGGTTGCAGAATAGAAGGTCAAGTTCAAGATCAGTTAGGGAGGAAAGAAGGAGAATTTTACCTACAGAAAATGTTGATGAAGAAAACCAAGAAGAAGCACAAAATCCAGGCACAGAACGTTGCGAAAGAAGAGAAGAGATAAAAGATCGTTATATTATGCATCCCGAGAGTTTTCAAAATGAGCATGATGGGGGAAATCAAGGAAATAAGCAGCGTCAAGGACAAAATTATCCAATTGGTGAAGAAAATCAGGAAGGAGGAAGAAGAATATTGCATGGGAGAGAAACGCGGAGGAAACAAAAGGAGATTGAAGATGAAATTGAAAGACATTATGCTGAACAAGCACGTCTAGCTTGTGAAAGGGAAAAATTAAGAGCATAAATGGAAGAACGGGAATTGGAAGAAGCAATTCGGCAGAACAATCATGACAATCGAGAAAGAAGGCGAGAACAAAATCGCAACAATGGAAATATCAATAAAGAATATGAAAGAATACAAAGAAGAGCTGATAGACAATCAAGAAGAGAAAACGATAGATATAATGGTGTGCGAATTCGTGAAAGATATGAAGAAGAAGGTCGCAGAGAAAGGAGAGAAGAGAATGGCGAACAAGAAAATCAAAGCAAACATGAACGCAGGAGGAGAGAGGCAGAACTAAAAAGACCAATAGATTCAAATTCTGATGCAAATGAACAAATCTTGAGAGAATTGGCAGAAATGAGAGGGATATTGAACAACAGAAGGGGAGGAGGAAGAAGACAGTTAGATGAAGCCATCGCAGAAGCTGCGAAGAATCCTTTTACATTAGAGGTGCATCTAGGAGGAATACCCCCAAAGTGCAATCTACCCGCATTAACCAGCGTTTTTGATGGAACAACTTGTGCAATACAACACATCAAGGCTTATGTGAGATGTATGCTACAATGGGAAAACCATGATGTTATATTGTGCAAATACTTTGCATCGAGTTTGACTGGAGAAGCATTGAAATGGTTTGAGGGTTTACCAAGGAATACAATCACGTCATTCAACCATTTACAAGCTATATTCTTAGGGGCATATATAAGTAACAATTCCTCGCGACCCGGTATTGAAGATGTATTTGGGCTAAAACAAAGAGTTGGCGAAAGTTTGAGACATTTGACTGTGAGATGGAAGACAATGTGCAGCGAAATGGCTGGACGAGTGGATGAAAGATACCTCATCCTTTCGTTCATAAATGCTATGTTTGCAACCAATTTGTTATATGTTCAAATTTTTAGAGTCAAGAATACAATCACAATGACTGAGTTGCGAGAACTCCAGGAGGAATATATTGCTCTAGAAGAAAGGCAAAACGAGATGGAATCATACCCAGTTGCGAATACAAGTTCAAATGCTGCGAGTGCAAGTTTGTTACCCAAATTAATACACACAGTGGCGAGAACATCGCAAGGGCAACAAGAAAGGATGATAGATGATGAACAGCCAAAGTTAGTAGCCATGGGAAGCCGAGATCAGGAAGAATTTGAAAGAGAAAGGAACTAGTACAACCGTGGTGGAAATAACAAGATCCAAAGGCTCGATCATCCTCAAGAAACTTATGGAGGTCGAAGGCAGAATTACCATGAAGGGCAGCGAAGTCACAGAGTAGTGTGGGAAGAAATCAAAATGCCACCACTAAATACCAGTGTGGAAAAAATATGGGAAGCAATACTCTTGATGGAAAACATACCTGCACCATGGAACATGGGAAGTGAACCGCCACCAAGAGATAGAAGTCATGAATTTTGTTCTTACCACCGCTTTCATGGACACCTAACAAACGACTGCAGAAATATAAAAAGAATCATTCTCATAATGATCGACCAAGGAAAGTTGAATCATTTCCTAAAAAGTGAAGAGAAAATGCAACCGTTACCACCACCACCAGAAATGCACAGGACAAACTCAGTCAAGGGGAAAGAAACATTCTTAATAGAAGTTGGAAAGAAAGCTAAAAATTTGTTTTGCAACTCCATTGTACATTCGTACCGAACAATTGAAGATTTTCATGATAATGATCTCAGTAGGGTGTTTGCGAGGGATGCTAATAATAAAGAAGTGATGAACATCGCGAAGACATCGCAGTTAAAAGAGTGGCAAATGCAGATTATTTCTTTCATCGCAGAAGAGATACTCGAAGGCGTGGAGATGCATGATAGCCCATTGGTCGTAAGATTGGAAATTAATCCAAAACCTGTCGATGGCGAAGACGATGAAGCAGAAAATTCCTGGGCGATCAATAAAATCTTAATTGATACGGGGAGCTCAGTAAACATCCTTTTTTACCATGCTTACAAAACCATGGGAGGAAAGGATGAAGATTTGATACCTTCGACGTATAAGATATATGGTTTCAATGGTACCGCGAACAATCCTAAAGGAGAAGTACATATGAGAATACCCTTGCAAGGATTATCAACTGAAATTTTGTTCTGTGTAGTGGATGTGGAATCCCCTTATAATGCATTAATCGGGCGGCCATGGTTGCATGAAATCTTGGGTGTAGAGTCAACTTACCATCAATGTATAAAGTTTCCTCATCCTAGTGGTGTTGGAATTATAAAGGGAGATTGGATGGAAGGACAAAAATGCTATGAGGTTGATGTGGAGAGTTGTGAGGAAAGAGCTGCAAAAAAGAAGGGTTGGAAGCAAAATATAAAAGATGCACAAAGAAAAGAGAGGTTGATGATGGATACCATAGATACAAGGGGTGAAGATACATTGCGAGACAAGTGCATGAAGACAGTTGAAAATTATGATGGAAAGGAGCAATTAAAAGGTTTGAATGGTGTAGAGACAGAGAGCAGTAGGAGCAAACGGTGTAAGAAATGAATAGTCGGTATTATCAAAATCAGTAACAAAGGTATATCAAGAGTAGGAGGAAGGAATAATAATTGAAGAAGCAATGCGCGAGAATCTCGCTATCAAGAATGTATGAAAATTAGATTGAAGAATTGAAATGAGATTACAACAAACAAAGTAAGAATGTGCGATAGCATCGCAAACAAAAATAAATTAACAAAAGTGAAAGAGTGAGTGAATGGGACGAACCTTTATGGCGTACACCCTAGTTCGCGAATAATATTTCGCAAGAGGCAAATGTAAGACCTAAAGTGCGTCATATAAGGTGGTATCTCTTAACATGGCTCAGGGAAAAGGTTACACCGCTCCTGGAACCTGAGTCATGGAGATTTGGGGCCCATAAAAGCCTATCCGGGAGAGATACCTTGGAATTCCAACTATATATATATAAGGTTATACCCTGGTTGGACGTCCGAGGGTCTCTTCCAAGGAGTCAGTGTATGCTCAAGGCGCCGACGTACACGGTTGAATCAAGAGTGCCTGGGGCATTTGAAGTGTCTCGGCCATTCTTGGCAAGTCTTGGCACATGCTGCACTCGGCCCGAAGAAAACTCCACTTAGGGTGCAGTCTCGTAACCATAAACCATATAGGTATAAGGGATAAGAGGCTGCGAAAACAAATGGTTGTTGTTAAGACCGGATGGGAGGAGCTAGTCTTGTATGGCCGATGTACGCCTCCTTGAAGGGGCAACCATGGAGAAGATAAGGGCGGCACCCTCCATTAGGGAGCTGATAAGTGTCAAAAGACGCAAATGTCATGAGGCTTTATTTTCGCAAGAAAATTTAGGCTTGTCATATTTGTGCGATGATCCTGAAGAGGCAATAATACTAACGCAAGGATAAGACGAGATCAATGGGTTTTTACATGAAAATGTAAAGACGTCCTGCGATCTCGTCGCAAAGATGGCAATGTCATGGGGTTTTATATTCACAAGAGTATTTAAGCCCGTCATATTGTCGAAAGAAAAATATCCTGCAGAGGCAAAAATACTTATGAAATGATAAGACAAGGTCAATGGGTCATTACATGAAAATGTAAAGACGTCCTGCGATCTTGTCGCAACGAGGGGTGGCAAAATAAGACCTTTAACTAGGAAGGCAAAATAAGACCACACAAGGAATGATAAGGCAAGATCAATAGATCTCTTCATTTGTGAAGACGTCCTGCGATCTTGTCGCAATGATGAACTTCAACATTAATAAAGATAAAACCACATAAAAATTGAGGAAGTAAATACGCTTGAGAAAATGACTATATTACTTCATTTATTTATGGTCAGAGTTAGCAATGGCGAAATTCAGAAGTTTTATTCTTCAGTGCTAATCGATAAAATCTCTCATTCGAAAATAAATAACAGAGGCAAGTATGGGAATGAATATGATGAAATCTTGTTATTCATGTTCATATGATAGATTTATGCATTCGTAATGCTGGTCAACTATATTATGAGGAAGAATTGCTTGATTAATATCTGCAAATAAAGGAAACAAAGGTTGAATTCATACTTGATAATCTAAGAAGTTTACAACAAAGGGTTACAGAAATGGAAGTTTGGTAGGGTATATATACATATATTACAAGAAGCGAAAGAAGAAAAAGAAATTATTTCTTTGTTGATTCTTCTTCTTTATCAGATTCTTCAATTCTGTCATTCTCTTCGCCAGACTCTTCTTCTTCGTTAGCTTCACTATCAGAAACGTCTGAGAAAGGCATATTTTCAGGAACTTCATCAAGAAGACAAGGGTATGAGCAAAGAGGAATGCCGTGATCATTGCAAACTATCTCAATAGTTTGATTGTAAAACGAACAAAGATCGTTATTGAAATTGCCATCGTAGCTTGCAATTGCTTCTTCAACTTGGAATACTTGTTGTCGCAAAGAGATAGGCCCTTTGCGAGTTGTTCTTTCCCAGATTCAAGTTCTCCAATCCTTGTTTGAAATCTCTTCTCGGCTTCTGCAAACATGTGACAATGAATTAACAACTCAATAACAATACTACAGAAGTAAGGAGCCGAAAAGTATAATAAACAACCTTCTCTGTCAGAAATCATATCTTTAACCAAGGCAGTATGCTCGGCATGAAGACTAACATCAACACCTAAGTTATTTCTGGCATTATCTAGAACCTTCGCAGCCCAAGCGAATTCATCATCATTATTTATAAAAAGAAGCGAACGAATTTGATTTTCTCGCTCATTAAGTATGGCATTCTAGCGAAGAGATTCATCTCGTTCAATTTGTACTTCGAGAAGAGATTTTTGAAATTTTGCTAATGCCTGTGCACCTTTATTAGCAATGCGATCTTTGTCATCTATAAGGCTACTAATTTTCTTCCTTAAAGTGTTGGTTTTCTCATGGGAATCAAGATACATTTGTTTAAATCGGTTGGCTAAACCTAAACTAGATCTATGCTCAATCTCTAAGAGACGATATTTGGTTTGAAGTTCATTTAATGGAAGAGAATTAACTTTGTTTGACGAACTACTTAAAGATTCGTTGAGATGAGTGAGAAGAACATCATTATCCATAGGCTCAGGAAATGAATGGAGAAGAATGGATTCTTCAGAGAGATTATATATGTCTGCGAAAATAATAAGTCAGGCAAAGAAAAGTAGATAACAAAATAAAGACGACTTGAAGAGTAGAAATTGTACCATAAAGTTGTTGATTAGCGCTTTGAAGAGTAGAGATTTTGTTCTTCTGAGTAGACGACTCAGTTTCCAATTGTTGGATTCTTTCGCGAAGAGCAGCGGTCTCATCTTCATTCCTTTTGCGAGATTCCGCAATTTCAACTTGAAGTTGAGTATTCTTCTTCAGTTGAATGTTGTATCTCCTCTCAAGATCTGAGGCAACAACAAAGGAAGCTCTCCCAGACTGTAAAGGGAAGTAAAGAAATTGTTAAGATAAGGTTTATAATCGAAATCACAGAGATAAAGAAATATGAACATACCAAAGCACTGAGTGCATTTAACAAACTGCGAGTCATAATTCGGGAAACTCCGCGAAAGGAATCATTATCCACTAGAAGGGGGGCATCTCAAATATTAGCGAGAGCTTCGCAAGTAGCGGATAAATGATCATCTCCCAATCCTTGCATAGAATCAGAGAAGACACTAGACAGTTGCGCCATAGCAGATTCGACCGAATGATTCTCCTTTGAAGAAGATGGACCGAATAAATCAATCTCATTTTCATCTTCGTCAGAATTCTCGCTGGTTTGAGAACTAGAATGAGAATAGGGATGGATTTTACGTTTTTTAGAAGATGGAGCACAAGATTTATCCTTGCGAAGAGTGATTTTATTCTTGCCTTCAATCTTCGCAGCTTCAGAATGTCAATTTATTTAACGCAAACCTTCGCATACGAATGAAGATAAGAAACAGAGGCAACAATATTGTTAAAAATAACAAAAAAGTATTTCTTACTTCATCCGTGATTAATCGGAGTATCGCCAGAGTACTTGCTTTTGGACGTCTTTTATAACTTTTTCTCAATTTGATAATCTGAAAATTTTGCAAGCCTAGTAAATATAAGAGGATGGAAATATCGCAAAGAAAACCTGAAAAAGGAAATATAACTCTTTTGCTTTCTCGGGCCACTTAAATTCCCAAGGACGATAGTCTGCGAGATTCGCAGGGAGTATATGAGAACCTGCAATATAAGGTCCGCTCAAAAATAAAGGAACAACCCACCACTTCTCATCTTTGGAATGACGAGGAGTACTATTTTTTCCCGAGTGCCAATCAATATCTTGCATAAGCAGCTTATCACTGGGAATATTATCTTTTCTTTTCAATCGAGCACCCCAGCGAGATTTATCATTTCTCATATTTATTACTTCATAATTCTCAAAAAAGTTTTCTACGGTATACTTTTCAGCGACTATTTTTAAGTTTGCGAATCTAGGATCTTTGACATCATCGGGATATAAAGATCCCTTACCAGCGCCACGGTTGGCGAATTCAAGCATTAGACGGATGCAATCACCGCTTAATTGATAAACTGCTCGCGAGAATTTCTCATGAGCAAGAATTTCATAGAATAAAGGCATCTCGGGATTGTAGAGAGGAATGGGAAGGCCTGCGAGGATTTGACCTAGCGAGATTATGATTTTTTGATCATCACACTGATGATCAGAAAACAACTTTGCAGAAAGTATAGACGAAGATTCTTGATCAGGAATGGTTGATAGGATGAAGCCCTTCTCTTGTAAATTCTGTTGAGCTTCATTAAAAAGGGTTTTATATGTACGACCAAGTGAAGCCATTTTTAGAGTATGGGAATGAATATAGATCAAGAAAAAGAAAGAAGGAAAGATTTACAGTAGCAGAAGCGCAGATTGCGGAGGAAGAGAGTTGAAGAAAAATTGGAAAGGGAAAATAAAAGAGAAGAAAAGAAGGGGAAGAAAACTATATATAGAGAGAGGAATCCTCGAGAAAATAAATGCATTTAATGCGAGATGGGACATGAATGGTCAAGAATAAACGGTTGAAAGAGACGTGTCAAGAAAAGAATGGAAGAGGAAACATCTATAATGAATTCCGTGTAAAAGTATGGAACTAAAACAGAGATAAAGATGAACGATCGCGGCATTTCAAAATATTGATTCTCATGACATTCTCTTTTTCGCAGATGTAGGATCAGAATATCGCAACATCAATATCTCGCGAGATTAATAAATGACAGTATTGCAAAGACGTCGCAGGGGAATAATATTAATGACGCAATGGATGACGATAGCCAGAACATGAGAAAAGTGTGAAGATTTGGTGAAATTTAGGAGTGTCGCGAGATTATGTATTTGAACACTTGCGATACTTCGCAAGTCATTCCCGAAAATAAAGGACAGCTTAGCTGTCATCCATTATGTAATACCCTATATAAAGAGTTGAGCAAGACTGTTGTAGGGAGGATTCTTTTTGAATTGTTAAGCAAGTCATTAGGAGAGAGAAAATTTGTAATAGTTGTAATTCCTTTGGCTCTGTACTATTTTCTCTTGTAAATCTTTCAAGGAAATAATCAATAAAATTTATAGTATTCATCTTCAAATGGATTAGTTGTGTTAATTCTAGTGAGGGGTGTAGTGTGGGATTTCCTGCAACTACAGCCCTAATTAATATTCATGGCCCCAATCAAACGAGGCTTTTGATTTATCGATTTCGTTATGTGTTTTTTCCTCAACTATATCTCACCTGAAATATTTTTCAACCGCTTTGGTGTGGGTCCAACTGTTTTCACTGCTTCTTTTCTCTCTCTAAGTGTACGACTGCGCCTTTTTCATCCCCTTTGCTCTCGGTAACATCGAAACCACCCTTTGGGGTGGTTTTCTCTCACATCTACCGACTGTAAAGCCTCTAAACCCTCAAAAGAGACGTTTTTGTACCGTTACTCACCGGGATACCAGATATTTGGATCTGAATCTGATCGGAGGTTGCCGTTAAAAATTATCAAAACCCACATTCATGACTTAATCTTTGACCCTTTCTCAAAATCTCTGCATTTATCCTTCAAGCTACCAAGTTTTGTTCAAAACCCCTATGTTACTGAAGACACCAAGATACTTTAATTCCGACAGACTCAAAATTTGTTTGGAAGATTGAAGTCACATAGTTTCTAAGATCATTGAGATACTAAGACGCTAGCATACTGTGTTACTAATACCTGAAGACCTGAAGATTCAAGACCCATCCTAAGAAAAGGAGCAAGAATTTGTTCTTTTCCCGAAGAAATTGTCATCCGGCGACTTCAACCCCCTAATCTATTTTCTCTCTTTTCCCCCTATTTGTCTGTGTTTAATCTGCTGCCTGTTTGTTTTTCTTTCAATTTCCGCAGTCGTTTGCCCCTTTTTTTCTCATCAATTTGATTTTGCTTCCCTTTGATTTAAACTTTTATTACTACCCTGTCTTGTGAATTTTTGCTAATTTTTTATTAAAATAAATTAGTTGCTAGAGCAGTATTAGACTTGGATTGAGAACTCTTTGTTGCTACCTCTTATTTTCTTCACTTATAGTTTCAATCTGTCTTCATACTGTCTGTGGTTCAATATTTGAATTTCTCCTTGATTTTTTCTCAATAGTTATCCCTACAACTTCCTGAATCTTCTTAGTTTCCAGGTGTGTTCTTCCTTCTAGCCTAGTTGGGGCCTATTGGCATCTTAAAAAAGAAGGGGTGTGTTCTCTGAAATTTTGAGACCCTTCTAATTCTCCTTAAGGCAGCTTTTGGGAGCAACTGTTTTAGGCAGGAAAGAGTTGGAGCTGTTTCCAGGTAACAAATACTTGAGGACTATTCTTGCAGGTCTTGCAAGGATAGGATTTTATATATCCCAAGTTTTTGATTTCTACCTATTCTTCAATTTTCTTTTGATGCTTGTGTTTCTCTGCCTTATTCTCTGTCTTTTGTGGATGCTTGTTTAGTTTTTAATCCTTATGCTTTCTGGTCCTAGGCTTCATATCTTAGAGTTTAAGTAATTTCTTTCTAGATATGAAGATAATTGCATGGAATACCCAAGGGTGTGGTAAGAAAAGGACTAGGAAACATTTAAATCATCTCATAAACTTTGAAAAACCTGATATTTTGTTTTTGTCTGAAACTAAATCTCAGAAACCCCTAATGAACACTATTCTTAGTGCTTTTCCCAATTTTCATTTGGTTGATCCGGATGGAATAGCTGGGGGTTTGGCTATTGCTTGGATAAACGGCTTCCAATTTGAGATTGTTCAATATAATCTAAATATGATAAATGTTCTTGTTAAATCGAATTTATCTTCTAAAGAATGGCTTTTAACTTGTTTCTATGGGAGTCCTTATGACTTCAATCATAAAAAAGTAGGATGGGATTTCCTGGAAGAAATCTCTATCAGAGTTAATAGAAATAATTTACCTTGGGTCGTGGTGGGGGATCTTAATGTGATTGTTCATGAATCGGAAAAGTTAGGAGGGGTCCCTTTTAAGAAGTGTGAGTCTGATTATTTTGGGAGAATTCTTAGTAGAGCAGGACTAACGGATTTGGCTTATATTGGCTTGGACTATACTTGGGATAATCATAGGAAAGGAGATAAGAATATTCGGCAAAGGCTAGATAGAGCCGTCACAATTCTGAGTGGCAGCTTCAATTCTCCAAGGCTTCTCTTAAACATCTAGGGGTCATAGGCTCAGATCACAATCTGATTTCTCTGTTGCTGGATGAAAGTTTTAAACCTTTAGCTTTTGGTTTTAAATTTTTTGATACTTGGCTGAGAGAACCTAGCTGCATTTAACTGATTGAACATTTTGGAACATTTCTCTTGAGAATTCTTCTGCAACTATTGCTAGAAACTTGGTGACTTTAGGGGAATAATTATCTGATTGGAGAAAACATTTTTTTGGTAATCCTTCTAAGAAGATTAATAATATGTTGAAATTCCTTGAAAAACTGAAATCTAATGTACATCTGAATCACAATTTAATTATACAGAAGACTAAAGAATTGGGGGATTTACATGATACTGAAGACGCCATTGCCAAACAACTATCTAGAGACAACATAATCAATTTAGGAGAGAAAAGTATTAAGTACTTTCATGTGGTCACTTTGAAAAGAAGGAAGAGAAATAATATTGACCGTATAACTGATAAGTTGGGGAATGTAGTAAATGATACAAAGCATGTTAGCACTGTTTTAACTGACTTTTATAAAGACCTTTTTACGGCCGAATCATATGTCGATGGACAAGCCGCTGATATTTTTGAAAATATACCTCATTGCATTTCTGAGGAAGAGAATTCTTTTTTATTAAGGATCCCTTCTTCAGTTGAGATTTTTTCAATTGTTAAGAAGATGAAACCCAATAAATCTCCGGGGCCAGATGGGTTCCCGGTTAGTTTTTACAAACATAATTGGAACATTGTCGGTCCTCAGATTGTAGATATGATCCAAGAGTTTTTTAAAACTAAAGTCATGTGTAAGGATTTCAATCAGACTCATCTTTTTCTTATTCCTAAATCTAAAGCTCCTAAGAATCCTTCTGAATTTCGCCCCATTGGGCTTTGTAATACAACTGACAAGATTATAGCAAAACTTATTTCCAATAGGATGAAACCTCTTTTGGATAATCTAATTTCTCCTTTTCAGTCTGCATTTCTTTCCTCTAGACAAATTTCAGATAATATAGTGATAGCTCATGAGATGATTCATGCTTTTAAGAAAAAAAAAAAAGGGAAGTCTGGATATCTTGGAATTAAAATTGATATGTCTAAGGCATTCAATAGAGTAAGTTGGGATTTCCTCCTAAAAACTCTATCCAAATTTGGATTTAGTGAACATTGATGTGCTCTGATCGAGCAATGCATCTCTACAGCTAATATATCTGTTCTCCTAAATGGGCATCCTGGGGAGTCTTTTAAACCTACTAGAGGGCTTACACAGGGGGATCCTTTATCCCCCTATCTCTTTATTATTTGTATGGAAGTTTTTTCCAGATTATTACTTTCTCAAGAAAGGAAAAAAAATTATTCATGGAGCCAAAATCTCTAGAGCTAGTGCTCTGGTTTCTCATCTTTTCTTTGCAGATGATTGTCTTCTATTTGCAAAAGCGGATCTAAGAGAATGCAAAAACCTTTTAAATTCCATAGACCTTTTTTGTAAAGCTTCCGGACAAGTCATTAATTTTGACAAATCTGGTCTTTTGTTTAGCAAGAATGTTCATCATAGGCACCAAAAGATGATGACCAGACTTTTAAAGATTAAAAAGATTAATATCAAGGATTCTTATTTAGGGGCTCCATTGTTTGTTGATAAGTCTAAACTAAAAACCTTTGATCTGATTGTTCAAAAAATGGAAGCTAAAATTCAAGCCTGGAGTAGTAAAATTCTTAGTCAGGCTAGTAAAATGGTTCTTAATAAATCTGTGCTTTCTAGTTTACCAATTTACTAAATGGTTTTTCTTCTTCTTATTCTTAAAAAAATTACTACGCAAATCAATACAATTCAGAGGGACTTTTGGTGGGGTAAAAAAGTTAATGCCAAAGGTATTCGTATTAAATCTTATCCTTTTATGTGTAGGCCTGTGTCTCAAGGGGGTTTGGGGTTTAAAGATGCAAATAAAACTAACCTTTCTATGTTAGCTAAATTGGCATGGAGACTGTTAGAAAACCCTAACTCTTTAATGGCATCTCTGTTAAAACCCAAGTATTTTAAGAACTCTTCTGCTCTTGTTGCCAAAGTGCCCAAGTCTTGCTCGTGGATGTGGAAGTGCATCAGTAAAGGCCTGGTTCTTATAAAACAAAACAACATATGGGAAGTAGGTGATGGAAAGTCCATCAATTTGTGGTTTGATAACGGGATACCTGATCTTAATAAAAATCTTTCCGAAATGGGTTTGCCCATTAACACCAATCTAACACTTGTTGCAGACTTAATTGATTGCAACAATAAGTGGAATTTAATTACTCTTCAGTCTTGTTTTCCTTCGGTTATTATCTATAAAAATTTTGAACATCAACTTATTTTGCAATACAAACAATTTGTTACATA
This sequence comes from Papaver armeniacum, assembly GCA_023531295.1. Classification (NCBI taxonomy): domain Eukaryota; kingdom Viridiplantae; phylum Streptophyta; class Magnoliopsida; order Ranunculales; family Papaveraceae; genus Papaver; species Papaver armeniacum. Next base: position 375,404 of record JAJJWW010001682.1, read on the forward strand.
AAGACAGGATAAGATGGAAGTTAACTAGGGATGGTAACTTCACTGTTAAGTCTATGTATGCTAAACTTAATGATCCTTCTATGTCGTTAGGGAGTAATGAGCATTCTAAAACTTTTTGGAAAAATATATGGAACCTAAAGGTTTCGCAAAGGATCAAATTGTTCATTTAGAAATGTTTGAATAATGCTTTACCTGTTAATGATACCTTGTCGAGATATACTAGAAAAGCCTCTTCAAGATGTATTTTCTGTGAAACAGAAAATGAGACAATGGAACATCTATTCTTTAAATGTCATTTTGCTAAATCTATTTGGATGTTGCCTCCTTGTCCTTCTCTTATTTCTGTTCATTCTAATGCCTCTTTTAAGGAACATTTTTGCTCTTGGATGAATGGAGTCGCTCAAGGAATTTCTGTAGAATTTGCAGCAATATGAGTGTGTGTCACCGTACGTTAATTCCGGGTAGAATGGTGAGCTACCCAGCCTCCCACCAATATAAGCACTACTCTTTGATCTCTTGAGTGCTAATTTTGTCAATCATAAGGGTGACGTCTATAGATGAACACCACCTTCTTGTAGTTTGATTTGCAGTTAGCACCATTGTCTCTCTCGCCAACAACAGATCCATAGAAACACCATCATCATCAACAAGGGAGCGACATCAAAATCTACAAGGAAAGTTGAAGACGTTTAAGGTTTACAAGCAACAATTCAAGGAAGAGAAAACATTTCATATCCAAGTAAAGCAACATACAATGAGCAGATTTTTATATATGTTGAAGACTTACACATAAGGAGCGTAAATTATATCCAAGTATGAAGACTTATTTGCAAGAGCGAAGAAAATCATAAGATGAGAGTTATTGAAGTTTATGATACGAAGGCAATACAAGTTGTGAAGATCAAAGTGGTAAAGTACTTCTTTTATGGCCATGTTAATTTTAATTTTAATTTCGTTATTATAGTTGCAATCTTTTCGTCAAAATGAAGAAAAAAAAATAAAAGGAAAAAAAAGAAAGAAGAGAAAATACAAAAATATTTGCATTAGGTTGTTATTTGTCCATGGGGAAGAAAAATTTATAAAGAAGTTTCAAGCAACAAGGAAATTGAGGAAAAGAGTTACAAATTGTCAGAGTTCTACGAAGTTCAAGAGATTATCATCAGCAGTTGAAGACCGAAGATGAAGACCAAGAAGATGAAGAAGACGAGCCGAAGGAAGACGTTTCCATTGGATGCTGTGAGAGTGGTGCTTTCATCATTGCAATCATATGTGAAGGTGGTAAGTACTCCCATCCTTAATAATGGTTGATTTCCTTTCTTAGAGATCATCAGAGAAATATATTTATTTTCCAAGATTTTGTGGAGTCTCCAGAAATATTTCGGAAGGTTTCCATCCCACTATTCAACGTGTGTAGGATTTCTCTCTTCATTCCTACCTACACACATGTGAGACCTATAAAAAAGCCGTCTTATTGAGTGCAATTATCATAAAATCCTTTTCAGTGAGGCAGAAGTCGAGGAGAAATGCTTATTGATCGATCTCAAACACGCGTTCTCTCATTATGGTGTGGTTATTTCTCACTCAACATTTAAGAATGAGAATATGTTCTTTGGTATTTCTAACTTCTTATTACTAGCATGCAAAAACTTCTTATTTCTCACACAACATTTAAGAATGAAAATATGTTCTTTGGATTCATCATCATCACCTCATCTTAAACCATGGTATTGGAACCCTAAAGTTGTAATGGCTTCTTCTGTTGAATCTGATTATCATCACAAAATAGTGAGACAACCATCTGGTTACCATTATACAGAAGCATAGGGTGGCGACAAACTTTATAAAAAAGGGTTGTTAATCATACCTTAATTCAATACACAACTATAAATTGTTGCAAAGCCAAAATTAATAATGAGTTCTTAATTATAAGTTTCGTTTTGATTTTGTTGTTTGGATTCTATCACCAAAATCCAAAATGATAACGAGCACGACAACTCGTAAGTCGTTTCGAGGATGGCATGCACGTTTTTCGTGAATCTTGAGATTTTTGGGATGATTTTGTTTGGTTAGAATATTATATCCCGTATTGAATTATTGTCGTTATGATTTTTGAGATAAGACCTTCAAAAATCTCTACTCCTCAACACAATCGGACGCGAAGTAGATGGAGATGAAACAGTTGAAGGATCGAACCAACTTCGATGAACAAGAAACAGTAAACAAGCAGTAAACAAGGATGGAAACCTTCAGAAACTGCTAATATGTTTTTGCTCTTGGATGAATGGAGTTGCTCAAGGCATTTCTGTAGAATTTGCAGCAACAAAATGTTGGTTTATATGGAAGGAGAGGTGTAATAGGGTGTTTAGGGATAAGGCTAGCTCCTCAATTACGACATCCCTCACTATTCAGAGGCACATTCAGTTTTGGACACCTAGAGATGAACTTCTTAACCCAAATGTTTTATTTCCAAGGGTGGTAAACACATTACACAGTCAACCTCAATGGGCCGCTCCAGGTCTGAATGAGTTGAAAGTTAATGTGGATTCTAATACAGGTGTTACCATTGTTGTTCGTAATCATGCAGGTACCATGGAAGGAGCAAGAGCATGACCCAAAAGTACCTCCAGTGCAGAAGAGGCAGAAGCAGTTGCAACTCTAGAAGGAGCCAATTGGGCAAAAGAAGCAAAGATATCGGCATTTAGCATTTAAGGAGATTGTAAGAGAGTGGCGGATATTTTGAATGGCACAAGCAATAGAATTCTTTGGCAATGTGAATCTATTCTAAACGAAGTGAAGAAAATTGCTACTCAATGCGATAATTGTTTGGGATTTGAGTATGTCCCAAGTGAAGCCAATAGCGTTGCGGACACTCTAGCCAAAGAAGCAAGAAAATATGTGCGTAGTGTTAATTGGAGTACTGTTGCTCCTTATTTATTTATCAGTCCTTGTTAGTGGATAAATATAAAGCTGGGATGTTACAACAATCAACTTTACCTATCTCTGACACTAATATTGTAAGCCTCTCAGGTGACCAAGTTGGTTAGCTGTTTTTAATATATCTTATTTCTTCAAAAAAAAAAAAAAACGATGCCACAAATTTTTTATCTACACAAATTAATAACTAAATAATCCTAAAACTAATCACTAATCAGAATTATTTTAACTAATCATTTGTATTAACACTAATCATAAAAGGGCAGATTTGCCATTACCAAAAATATTTGGTTAAGGGGCTTCTGATTTTGCTATTTACACTCCTTTTTTGTCTTTACTTGGTATGCCCTAAAAGATTTCGGTATGCCTAAAATCATAGTTCAATATTTTTCAACCGCTTTGGTGTGGTCCAACTGTTTCCACTGAAATATAGATTAGTGACATCTGAGGGTAAAAGTTTGGAGACCAAATAAGGTCGATCAACTATGCCACAAATATTGTCCAACTCTGTTTTGCTCTGTTTTAAAGAGGGTGAATCAGCAGCTATCCGTAGCGAATGACTTGATCGATGAGCAGCAGTTCTAACCGTAGAAATCATTAGTTACGCAAGTCTTTGGCTAGCCCAAAGTCATCGCAGTGGGGAAACAACCTTTGCTATCATGCTTTTGAAATCCATTTGGCATATTACCTTTTCGCAGCTATATAAAACAGATGAAATATGTAAGTTTCATCTGTAAGAATAGATGCTGTCATGAATAAATCCTTCGATATTTTGTACAGCATTGAAAACAAAGCGTTGGAATAGTAAGCAATAAAGACTGCTGCCCGATGAGGAATATGAAGTCAATGTGTAATCACATCCTTAAATAAAATCACATCCTTAAATAAATTAACCACTATGCAACTTGCATCTTTTAGAGATCAACGTCTTCTTCTTCTTGGTTGCTGTTCACTGAATAACGACGTTCAACTGATCATGAATTTTAATTGTTTTTGTCTCTATGTGATAAACCATTCTTCCATACATCGTAATCGTCCAGCATCAAAGACAATTCGTCGGAATGTAAACTGAAAAGTCTATAGCGTGCCCGGACTGCAATATCAAGTCAATTTGTATTCACATCCTTACATTCGTGGTTGATCATGAACTGGATTGTGTTTGTCTCTACGTAATAAGAATTCTTCCATACATATCGTAGTCGTGCATTGGCAAAGAAAAATCGTCAGGATGTAGACAAAAACTTTGTAGCGGACTTGGTACGAAGTATCAAATCAATCCGTATTCCCATCCTCACTAAAATGCATTCTGCAACTTGCATATATCATAATATTCTTTTTCGTGGTTGATCATGAAATGACATGAATCGAATTGTTTTTGTCTCTATGTAATAGACCATTCTTTCATACATATCGTAATCGTGCATCATCAAAGAAAAATCGTCGGACCATGCTCGGAACGTATCAAGTCAATTTGTATTCACATCCTTAAATAACGCATCCTGCAACTTGCATCGTAATATTCCTTTTCTTGGTTGATCATGAATTGAGTTGCGTTTGTCTCTAAGTAATAAACGTTCTTTCATACATCGTAATCGTCCAGCATCAAAGACAATTCTTCGGAATGCAGACAGAAAAGTCTGTAACTACCGTGCCCGGAACGCACTATCAAGTCAATTTGTATTCACATCCTTAAATAATTTGTATTCATATCCTTAAATAACGCATCCTGCAACTTGCATCGTAATATTCCTTTTCTTGGTTGATCATGAAGTTGAATTGTACAATTTGTCAGAATGTAGACCAAAATGACTGTAGCTACCGTGCCAGGGACGCACACTGTCAAGTCAATTTGTATTCACATCCTTACATAAATGCTTCCTGCCACTTGCATCATAATATTATTTTTCGTTATTGATCATGAATTGAATTGATTTGCTTTTCTCTACGTTAACGCATTCTTCCATAGTCAATACATGTGCATATCTGCAAACGCAAATGGTCAAAAAAAGGCTGTAGCGTGCCTGTGCCAGCACGAAAATAGTCTAGCATGGTAAAATTTGAGCCGAGCGCAATGCAGCCCAACAAGAAACTTACTATAGACTGTGTGAAGTTGCTGGGAGATGGAGAGAGAAAGAGTGAGAAAGCCGCTCTACCTTGAGAGGAAAATGTTTTACGCTTCAATGGATTTACAAGGATTGAGATTGGAAGAGAAAAAAAGTAATGGTTTTTCATCTTGGATTACATTTCCTGTTGAGACTGCGAGATGGTTGTCAGGGGTTTTGGAGGAGGCAAGGGATCCAAATTGTCAGAAGAAGAGATGGCCAAGAAGAGCGAGATGGTTGTCAGGGGTTTTGGAGGAGGCAAGGGATCCAAATTGTCGAAGAAGAGATGGCCAAGAAGAGAAGGAGAATCATCATTTCTTTGTGAGATTAGGGATAATGATATTGGAGTATATCTTAGGATCTCCAGAGTTAGAAGAGGTGATGCAGCGAGATCTTATGCGTTATGTGTACCAGCGGGAAATAGTAGCTATTACTGGGCTGTCCTATGCAAGGAGATTAACATGCTGATGAAGGAGAACAACATGATCAAAAGGCCGATTCAAACTGTACCTACAGGGTCAGATTTCGCTACAACATTGCAAAGTGATGCTTCACAGAAGCATTTTACTGGTTGTATTCAAGTAGATGGTTTTGTTAGATGGCAAAGAATAGCTAGAGAGGTGAGAAATCAGATGCAATGGGATTCATTTATAGATTTTGAAATCATAGATGAACATCATGCTAAAATAATCCTAGACAGAGATTGTTGGTTTGATCTATGGAAGCCACAATTTTTTTTTTGTAGATAATGTGTTGGTGCACATCACACAAACACGTGCAATGGAGGAGATTATCGTTAGGCTAAGTCCTATGGGCTAGATTGGACTGCTAGATTGGCCAAAAAGTGTTATAAATCATGAAAAAAGTGTGGGAAAAAAGTTAACACTCAATCTGGCTACTTCTCTCTCCTAGCAGTTGCTCGCAGTCGCACTATCGGCGACATTGAAACGCTGAGTGGTGCGGGGCTCAAAAAGTTGTCTCAACGCCGAATGGTTCAACGTTTGATGACTTTTTCTGGAGAGAGAAGGAAAAGAGGGAGAGAGAAAGAGTAAGAGAAGGAGAGAGAGAAGAAAAAGAGGGAGAGAGAAGCGTAGAGAGGGAGAAAAAAAGAGAGAGAGGGAAGAAAAAAAGAAAGAGAGAGAAGAAAAAGAGGAAAAGAAGGAGAGAGAATTGGTAACGCCGAATGGTTAGGCGTTTCGCTGCTAGATTGGCCATCTCATAGGGGTTAGGAGGTTGGCCTATCTGACGTGGATGGCCAATCTAGCAGCTAAATATCTAGCCCATAGGACTAAGCCTTACTCAGTCTGGTGTGAGGGAGGAGAATCTGAAGACTACTAGGGATAGCATTTTTCCATTATAGGCACTGTCAAAACTTAAGAAGTGGGTAATGATAAGAGGAATTCCACACAGATTTTGGAATTCCAAACTCTTCAAAATCGTTGGAGACTTGTTGGGAGGACTGGTAGAAATTGATTCCAGTTCTTTGAAGCTGATGAGCAAAAAGTTCTTCAGGATCTCTGTAAGGGGAGATTTTTCAGCAATTCCAGCGGTTCTTACGGTTGAAGAAGGAGACCAAAAATAGGTGGTCCCAGTTGAATGGGATTTCAAATATGATCCTAAAACTAAGGCTTCGATGGAGCAGTATATTCAGCTAATTAATGAGTTTGATAACAGATTGAATGTTTCAAATTCAAATTTATGTTACGCCGCTAATTCAGTGACACATGCACGTGTCTCAGGATCGGTCTCAGTTGATTCACTCAGGTGATACGAGGTACGTAATATTGTTTGGGACACAAGCCAACAAATTTTGTGCATAACTCTTTATTGTCGGGTTACTCTTTGCCTAGAGATGATGTTCAGGGGATTGAGCATAACATCTCTAGCTCCAGAGCTGTGATTGAGGGAGGATTCAATCAAGCTACTGAGAGAGAGGTTGATGAGTCTATCTTTGAACATGATTTAGGTATGGGGAATTCATCTGAACATAGAAATATCATCTCTACAATCAACAAGTTCCAATGTATAGATGTTGGTGGATGTGAAGATGATGTTCCCACTACAAATAGACTGGCACTTATTGGCAGTATTTTGGCTGCTGAAGCTATTGGTTTGAAGAATAGTGTTGGATGTGAAGTTGAAGTTCCCAACATGTCTGTCATACCTCTAGTTGCAGTGAGTCAAGATTTGTTAGCTCATGGAAGTATTAGAGGTGCAGGAGAGGTTCCTAATACTTTTGGGGTTAATGAATCGGTTTTGGACTTAAATGAAAACCATAGGTTTACTTCCTCAGGTTCTCCTGACGACCTGCAATTGGTTCTTCATGATAGTCTTTTGGTGAATAGCGTTGAATGTGCCTCCCCAGATTTTGTACCATACTTTTTACCTCTTCAAGTAGATTCAGGTACTAAACTATTTTACATTTTGGAAGATAAAATTGTTATTAATCTTGGAGAGCTACAAGCTTCAAACATCGACTCCAATTAAGTGGTTTTTTCCACTTCGAAATTGGTATTTGAATTAGCTTGTAAACTGGGAGGCATTCATTCAAAAGATGAAGGGCAAGCTAAATCTCTTATTGATGCAATCATTTTCAAGTATAGGGATCGATATATAACTATTTTTGCTGGCAAGAATGCTAAGGATAGCTGTGAATCAAACAAATCAGATGAAGCAAATGATGTTGGTGAGGAAGTTTCTTCTAGGGAGAACTTGGTAACGGATGGGAACTAAATTTCTGGATTGGAATATTCGAGGACTAAATGCTTATGATAAGCAAATTGCAGTCCGAGATTTGATTGCTCTTCATAGGTGTGATATTTGCACAATTCAAGAAACCAAAATGTTAAATATGTCTCCTTTCTTTGTGAGACAACTTTGGTTTGATTCAGATTTTGGCTGGGATTTCTTACCTTCTCAAGGAAGCAGTGGATATAGTGGTGGATTGCTAACTATTTGGGAAAATAATATCTTTGATTTATTGGATGTTAGGAAAGGTTACAACTCAATTTCATCCCTCCTGATATGCCAGGCAACTGGTTTTTGTTTTGCCTTAGCTAATGTGTATTCACCGTGTGAGTATAACCAAATAGAGGAGTTTTGGAGAGACCTAACTGAAGTTATGAACTGGTAACATGTGGCTTGGTGTGTGGTGGGTGATCTAAATGCGGTGAGATCTGATGCTGAAAGAAACATGGTTGGTGGAGACACAAGATATATGCATTTCCTAAATGAATTTATAGCAGACATGGAGATGACTGACATTCCGTTACATGGTGGAGCCTTAACATGGAGAAATAAGCATGACATTCCTTTGCTTTGCAGGTTAGATAGATTCCTTTTCTATTCCAGATTTGATTCTCATAATAACGCTGCAATTCAGAATGTTTTGGTAAGGACAGTTTGAGACCATAACCCATTATCGTTGGATTTGGAACAAGAGCTCAAGTTTAAATCTTATTTCAAAATCGAACATCATTAGTTAAAACATCCTAAATTTTATAAGAAGGTGGAATTGTGGTGGAACTCAATGAAGTTTACTGGTACTCCTAGTTATATCCTTTTTAGAAAACTGCAGAATCTAAAGTTTTTTCTTAAGAGTTGGAGCAAACAGACTTTTGGAAATATAAAGAAGAGTGAAGACGAGTTAGTTGAGAAAATCAGGCAGCTGAATATTTTGGAAGAAAATACTTCTCTTACAGACGTGCAAAGAGCCGCAAGAACTGAGTATTTGCTAAATCTTAATCAGCTGAAAATTACTAGGGCGAGAATAAGCTATCAAAGGTCTAAAGTTCAAGGTTTTAAGGAGGGAGATAGAAACACAAGGTACTTCAACAGGATAGCTAACTATAAAAGAAAGAAGAACATTATTTATAAGTTGGTTATTGGAGGGACAGATGTGTTTAACAAAGACATGATAAAACAAGAAATACACCAGTATTACTTGAATATTTTCACTGCTACAGATGATATCTCTCCAAGCTTTGAGAATCTCGATTTCAAGAGATTAGATGAGTAACAAAGCTCGTGGCTTGAGAGAGATTTTGAGGAACAAGAAGTGCATGCTGCGGTTAAAAAGTGTGGAATCAATAAGGCACCAAGGCCTGATGGTTTTACATTAGAGTTTTTCAAACTCTGTTGGAACATTGTGAAGGAGGATGTGATGAAAGCTATACAAAATTTTCATACTAATGGTAAGGAATATTGGAGACTTAACATGGCTTTCATGCGACTCATCCCGAAAAAAGAAGACACAACAACTCCTAAAGATTACAGACGGTTGAGTTTTATTAGTAGCTTCTACAAGATAATCTCCAAGCTATTGGCGGAAAGGATGAAGATTTCCATGCCAGCTCTTATTTCAAATGAACAAGATGCTTTCATTAAAGGTAAGAAAATCCTAGATGGAATTTTGGTTGCTAATGAATGCATTGATAGTAGGATTAAGCAAAAAAAACTAGGCATTTTATGCAAGATTGACATGGAGAAGGCGTTTGACAATGTTAGATAGAATGCACTTTTCACAATTTTACAAAAAATTGGCTTTGGAGAAAGGTGGATAAAATGGATCAGATGGTGCGTTTGTGTGGCTCAGTTTTTTGTTCTCATTAATGGAGCTACTTCAGACAGAATTAAACCCTCAAAGGGCATCAGGCAAGGTGATCCGTTATCACGATTCCTTTTTCTTCTAGTGGTGGAAGTGCTCTCTATTTTATTAAAAGGAGTTGTGAATGATGCGAGATTAGGTGGCTTTCAAGTTGCTGAAAATGGCTCTACTATCTCACACCTGCAATTTGTAGATGATACGATTATATTAATGAATGCTTCTAGGATTGAGGTGAGAAGACTTCATGTGTTGTTGATTGTATTTCAAATTCTAACAGGTTTAACATTGAACTTGGAGAGGATATCGATGGTAAGCATTGGGGCTTATGCGATTGTTCATGAGTTAGCTGAAGAATTGGGATGTAAGGTAGAATCTCTACTAATAACATATCTTGGAATTCCAATTAGAGTGAATAAACGAAATGTTGCTATATGGGATGTGGTTATTGAAAGGATGAAAAAGAAACTGGCACCATGGAAGCGTAAGTTCTTGAATAAAGCTGGGAGAATTGCTTTGATTAGGAACTCGCTGGAAAGTTTAGAAACATACTTTATGTCCCTCATAGAGTTACCAGTTACAGTTGAAAAGAAACTTAACAACATAATGAGAAAATTATTGTGGGGAGAAGATGAAAACATAAAAAAGATGAGTTGGGTAGGTTTTAAGAAAGTCTGTAAACCAAAGAAGTTTGGAGGTCTTGGAATACGGAGTTTGAGACATGTTAATAGATCTCTACTTTCGAAATGGCATTGGAGGTATGCTAGAGAAAAAGAGTCGTGGTGGAGAAAAATCATGGCAGAGAAAACGAACTCAAGTAAGAACTGTATTATTCCTGTAATTACTAATGAAGCTGTAGGTAAGAGTATGTGGAATATTATATCAAAAACTAATCAGGACTTTCTGGAAGTAGTGGAAATTAAGGTGGGGATGAAAGAAGTTTACGTTTTTGGTTTATTGTTAAGTAGGGAGGAAGGGTTTAAAAAGTAAATATGCTCGGTTGTGCAAACTAAGCACTCAGAAGAATGGTATGGTGGCTGATATTATAGGGGGTAATATGGTTATGCTTTTCTCGAGAGCTCTTAATCCGGCATAGAGAATTGATTTCCCAGTGTTAAAGCATTAACTGAGAAATGTTACATTAACTGAAGGTGTGGAAGACAACTTCTCAGGTGAGTATACTTCACAGCTGACGTATGACAAGTTTGTTGAGGAGGCAGAGGTTGCGGATTTTGCAGGTCTTTTAGAAAACAAACTCATCCCACCAAAAGTAATGTTTCTGGTTTGGGATTCTTTACATGAGGCTTTACCAACTAGATGTATGTTGAGAAGAAGAAGCATGGAGATTCCTTCAACGATGTGTATTTTCTGTAATGAAGAGGAGGAAGATTTAAAACTTCTTTTTGTTCACTGTAAGTGGACAAAACCAGTTTAGGATTTTTTATTGCTTCTCTTAACGTGAACTGGACTATGCCATAGGTTTTCAAAGCTGTGTTGAAGAGCTGGAATCTTAGCAAGGTTAGTAAGAGGAAATCAATAGTGTGGTAGTTAACTCCATATGCCATCTTTTGGGAGATTTGGAAAGAGAGGAATGCGAGAATTCATGGAGGCAGGGTTAAAACTTTTGAAGACATCAAGATTCTGATCATTCAGAATATTTTCTTATGGAGCTTTGGGAAGGATATATTCAAGGATTACACAGTTAATCAGATTTTGTTTCAATGGGACACAATAGTTTCTACCTAATAGAGACTCTATGTATTTTTCATTTCTTGATTCTTTGAGATCCTGTGATCTCCTGTAAATATTGTAAATATCTTTTTTCCTTTCTAACATATCTTTCCTTTTAAAAAAAAAAAAAAAAAACAACAAGAAACTTAATAGTTTCACCACATCACGGTAATTTCGTGGACTATGCTTGTCTAGACTAATTGACGTAGCTACATAAAAAAACACGGACGGATAAGCACAAAAAATAACATATCACATTACATAAAAACACGACATAAAATACTACATAATATAGCACAGTACATCACAATTTGTATATATGTCACAAAAAAAAAAAAAAACACTTTATTTAAGCTAATTTTTGACATTTAGCTTCGTTACATTGAAACCATCTAGGATAAGCCCAGTTGTCCAGGAGTTTGATTTTCAAACACGAGGTCAGTTGTTCGAGTCTACGCTCAAACATTTGAGATCTCGTGTAATTGCTACTAACTTTACTATGGGGGTGGGGGGGGGAGCCTACACCTAGTTTAAATAAAAAAATTGTTATGTTGTCCTATTTTAGTAACACCAATCTTGTTTGGAAAACATACAAAAAAATATGTTAGACCCAACACTATACAGACCGTATGTTTATTTTTCTGGCACAACACAATAAACAAAACACTTCGACTAGCAGGACACATCATGGCACATCTAAATTTCCGGCAAGGCACAATACGACACATATTACGCTTACCACGTGACTTCAAGGGAAGGACAGCCCAGCCTACGAAGTCACGTGCTCAGCGTGCTATGTTCAGGTTCTTGAATCTAACTTCTTAGCTATCATAAAGGCTAGATCTATTACATTAGCTAGATATTGCAGCAGGCATAAAGTTATCAAATCTACCAATAAAATTGAATGACATCTCTTCTAAGTTTGCAAAGTTTTGGGTGGTGTTTCCAAAGTAGATGTTATTCTTGAATCTAACTTCTTTAAATTTAAAGCTTGAGCATACATTTTCGCAAGCTTCCTGAGCGTTCGTTGAAAGTCACTTTGAAATTCAATATGGTGACCCCTTAAAAATATGTAGCCCATTAGAACGCATTTTCAGCAGCCTTTAGTTCAAGTCTCTAAATTACAGGCATCGGGTATCATAAAAATGGTAGTGTTAATTTGATATTCCCTGGATATCGCAAGCGTGAAGTTCAGTTATTTTGAGATTTTCATCCTTAATCGTATCACAGTGAATGGTCTGATTCAGGTTGTAAATTGAATTGAGTAATGTGAGATTGGAAATTATTTAGTGCCTGTGCCAGCACGAGCATAGTCCAGCATGATGAAATTTGAGCCGAGTCGGGTGCAGCCCAGTAAGTAACTAGTTAGTCCAGCACAACACGGTAATCTCACGGAATGTGCTGGGCCAGACTAATCGGCATGGTAGCGCAACAAATCACGCGACACGTATAAGCACTGTGGAAATAAGTATCACATCACATTATAAGAGCACGACATAAAATGCATTAAACACTATACAACATGGCACAATACATCACATTTGTGAGAGTAAAATACTCGACCGCCACGTGTAAACATCTCAAGAGGTGGTCTCATGATAAAATGACGAGATAGGTGTTGGGGGGGGGGGGGAGCTGGACGAGCCTACACCTAGTTTTAAAAAATAAAAAATAAATAAAAATTGTTATGTTGACCTATTTTAGTAACACCACACTAACACCTAAACATTTGAAAATATCTTGTTTGGAAAACATACAAAAAAAATATGTTAGACCCAACACTATACAGACCGTATATTTATTTTTCTGGCACAACACAATAAACAAAATACTTCGACTAGCAGGACACATCATGGCACGTCTAAATTTCCGGCAAGGAACAATACGACACATATTACGCTTACCACGTGACTTCAAGGGAAGGACATCCCAGCCTACGAAGTCACGTGCTCAGCGTGCTATGTTCAGGTTCTTGAATCTAACTTCTTAGCTATCATAAAGGCTAGATTTATTACATTAGCTAGATATTGCAGCAGGCATAAAGTTATCAAATCTACCAATAAAATTGAATGACATCTCTTCTAAGTTTGCAAAGTTTTGGGTGGTGTTTCCAAAGTAGATGTTATTCTTGAATCTAACTTCTTTAACTTTAAAGCTTGCGAATACATTTTCGCAAGCTTCATGAGCGTTCATTGAAAGTCACTTTGAAATTCAATATGGTGACCCCTTAAAAATATGTAGCCCGTTAGAACGTATTTTCAGCAGCCTTTAGTTCACGTCTCTAAATTACAGGCATCGGGTATCATAAAAATGGTAGTGTTAATTTGATATTCCCTGGATATCACAAGCGTGAAGTTTAGTTATTTTGAGATTTTCATCCTTAATCGTATCATAGTGAAGGGTCTGATTCAGGTTGTAAATTGAATTGAGTAATGTGAGATTGGAAATTATTTAGTGCATGTGCCAGCACGAGCATAGTCCAGCATGATGAAATTTGAGCCGAGTCGGGTGCAGCCCAATAAGTAACTAGTTAGTCCAGCACAACACGGTAATCTCACAGAATGTTCTGGGCCAGACTAATCGGCATGGTAGCGCAACAAATCACGTGACACGTATAAGCACTGTGGAAATAAGTATCACATCACGTTATAAGAGCACGACATAAAATGCATTAAACACTATACAACATGGCACAATACATCACATTTGTGAGAGTAAAATACTCGACCGCCACGTGTAAACATCTCAAGAGGTGGTCTCATGATAAAATGATGAGATAGGTGTTAGAGCACTACTCGGTCGAACTCGCATGCGCATATTTGTCAATGTTAGTGATCAAAACTATAATTATTGATTTCTAGCTATTTATAGATGTCTCGGACTAGGATATAGATTGTGTAGTTGAGCATTAGAATTCACGACGTTCATCATTTGAAGACGAATAACTACTAAGGGGACCTTGTGGATCTTCATCAACAAAAGGTATGTGGAGACTGAAACTATCTATCACTTGGAAAGTCTATTTCTACTCTATCTCCTATATTTAGACATAAGTCTTATTACGATATAGTTTTCTATTATACACATTTGAGATTTCGAGCTGAGTTTAACTCGCTTACATAGTTCTCGAAATATGTGTTGGCAAGCTTTCGCTTCGACCAAGTTCATATTAAATGGTTTGTGTGATACAATCATTTGGTGTAGACTTGGAATGTTTCGTTATGACTATTTCAATACCTTGAAAATTGCTTTGATGTTAATAGTGTGTGAAAACGGCTATTGTCATCCTCTAAGAAAGTTTCAATGATTGAAACAAAGAATTTAGAATCAAGTAACCATGTATGGATATAAACATAGTATGTTCTCACATTTGTGTATAAGTCCAAAAACGGGAACCTGAAGTATGCGTACATGTACGCATATTGGCGGTTGTTGGATGTATGGGAAAGTATGCGTAACCGGTGGAAGTTTCACGTCCGTGAATTTCTGCTGGAGTTTGGAAGTGTGAATTGGTATGCGCACTTGTACGCATACTGGCGTAACCAAACTCGTTCCTCTCTCCGGGAACTAGTGATCCTCAAGAAGTATTGAGGATACAATTGTAATTTAAGGAAGGAATACTGATTTCTAGGCAGTATTCTTAGATAAGGAAATATACCTAGAAAATGAATATTTCCTAGACAAGGTAATATTTCTAGATAAGGAAATATATACTTTGAAAAGAAATTATTCCTAGATTAAGAATATTTCGTAGACAAGGTAATATTTCTAGATAAGGAAATATATACTTAGAAAAGGAATTATTCCTAGATTAAGAATATTCCTAGACAAGGTAATATTCCTAGATAAGGAAATATACCTAGAAAAGGAATTATTCCTAGATAAGGAAATAGATTCCTATAAGGTTTGGGAAACCGTTAAAGCTATAAACAGAGATGGTTAGCTCATAGCTAAGATAATCTAGAGAGTGTGGATTGACACCTAAAAGAAAAGGTTGAACGCACATACCTAGAAAGAAGTTTGTGAGAAAATTAATTATTGTAAAAGCAAGCTTAGAAAATATTTTAAGGTTATTTACCTAGAGAGATTGTGAGCGTAACAAAGAGAGAATTTTAATAGTTTTCTTGTTCATAATCTAGAGAAGATATATGTTCCTCGAATATGGTTTCTAGTGTGTTCTGTTTTCTAGTTTTCGTCTATTATTATTCTGAGTTCCGCCTCTATAATAATAGTCACCAAGGTACAGAGATCAATACGTATCACGTACCCATTTGCATACTTGAGTTGGTTACTTTCTAAAATAGGTTGTGTACATGAACTTAAACATTTATAAAATAAGGAATGCAATCTTTGCAAACCGTAACTATAATGTTCATGAATTGATTTAAGTGAATCAAACCAATTTTGCTTCAATTTTGTTCTTGTATACTTCTATGAAAATATAGCAATTGAACGGCTCTTTATCTAGTTTCATTTTAGTCATTTGAACTAGTTATGGTTAAGATGAATAAGGTTGATATGAGAGTGATCATATGGCTAACTTCGGTTAACTATTGTTGAGCCAATATGGTGTACACGTTTGGGTACGGTTACATAAACCTAAATGAGGGTACATTTCATTTGTGTGTAACAAGCTAAGTTCAATCTAATCGTTGAAAGATATTAACTTGGTTGAATCAGGTTTTTCATCTAACGGTGAATATTGAATGCTTTTTTACCAAGGTAACTTGGATTGCATATCCTGATTTGAAAACTATTTAAAGGAGAACTATAGCAACTGGGAAACCTAATCCCCACACCTTTTGTTGCATTAACTAGATTGATTCTCCTTTAACCTTAGGTTTCTATTGAGACCGTGTAGGTTAACGACTTCAAAGACTTCATTGGGATTGTGAAGCCAGACCTAAATATTTTCTTTGTAGTTGCGTTTTCAGATCTTGCCCGATTCTATCATTTGAGTACTATCTTCTCCAAGATTTGCTCGTGATTTAATCTCCGATAGGCAAGATAAAAAGTAAGTACAAACACCTTCGTCTCATCGTTTGTGATTCCACAATATCTAGTTTCCCATGATACGATTTAGATTATTTTGAGGTTATTGATAATACTAGGTTGTTCTTCGGGAATATAAGTCAGGTTTATCAATTGGTTCTTGTTCACCTTGATTTATCAAAAGATGAAAGAAAACTCATAGGTAATTCTGTGGGAGACAGATTATCTATTCCAATAGTAGCAACTCTTAGTTGTGGGTGAGATCAGTTAATGGAATCAAGTGCGTAGTATCCTGGTGGGATCAGAGACGTAAGGAGCGCAACTGTACCTTGAATCACTATGAGATTGATTAGGGTTCAAGTATAGTTCAGTCCGAAGTTCATTGGTAGTGGGCTAGTGTCTGTAGCGGCTTAATATAGTATGGTGTTCAAACTGCACTAGGTCCCGGGGGTTTTCTGCATTTGCGGCTTTCATCGTTAACAAACTTCTGGTGTCTGTGTTATTTCTTTTCCGCACTATATTTTGTTATATAATTAAAATATCACAGGTTGTGCATTGAATCGATCAATTGGGAAATCCAACCATTGGTTGTTGATTGAAATTGATTGATCTTTGAACATTGGTATTTGGTACCGTTCAAGTTAGTTCTCTAATATTCAATTGGGCTCTCAAATTTCTATTTTCTAATTTCAGATTAAATAAAGAGACAAAGATATAAACTCTTTGATATACTTTTCTCTAGATTGAGTCTGACTGTCTAGTTGATTCTCAAGAAAGTATATTGGATTAAGTCCTCTGTGATTGCCAAACGAATTGTTGGGTGTGATTATTAGAGCCCCCGTATTTTCAATAAGTGTATCGGATCATACTCCAAAAAGTGATTTCATCCGAATCGAGATGCCTTCCGCAAGGATACATGTTTACCGCGTGTAAGGAGTGGTCTAATCTGCTTAGACGGTCAAGTCTAAAAAGAAGGAATGCATTTAATGAAGGATAAGAAGAGGCGTGACACAGCTGTGAACAAAGGTACATCGTATTTGATGACTCTGACGATCTATAACACAACCCGAAGATGGTGCAGTACGATGCTCTCCAAGGAGAAGTTGTATGATAATGAACAAGGCGAGATAACTCAGACGGAGAACCGAGCAAGGAACCACGAAGGAAAGCAAAGATCGGCGATATCGGGTCACACATTTGCGACTCCAGTCTGTCTATAAATACCAGTCCATGTAGATGGAAATGGGCATGTAATTTTAGATGGTCTTTCTAGAGAGAATTCTAGAGAGAGATTTAAAGAAAGATGGAGTACTCTGAGTGATATTTGTAATTCATCTAAGGGTAAGACATTTTTTAATAAAAGATAACTTCTTTCCCGTGGATGTAGGTATAAAAGGCCAAACCACGTTATATACTTGCCTAACTTTGAATATTAAATACTAGTTGTTTATCATCGTTAGATCTTGTTGGATGTAGTCATCAGAAAAGATACAACTTCTTTTTGGCGCTAGAAATAGGGACGTATGAAGATTTAGTCTACTTCCCTTGCAAAGTTTTTAATTTTTTTTTTTCATAATCTCTGAAAAGGAGTTCTTTTGTATTTTACTGTGTAGATCTATATGAGATACAAGAGTTCTATTTTCCTACGTCGACCTAGTGTAGGGGTCTAGTTTCTCATGATAAAAACATACTCAAAAATATAATTCATGGCTCAAATGTGTTTTTTTGTTAAAGAAAACTAATCATTCTCCCCAAACTCTCGATATCCCTTCCATACTCCTCAACACTCTATTTATACTCAACAGGTCTAGGAAATCCTTGCAATAACTCCATGTATTCTCTAATTATTTCGCTGCATGTCACGAAGATTTTATTTCCATTATTTGTTATTTCTTTTCTTCTCACACATCTCTGCAGCTGTAGAATCTTCAAAATATAGAGTATAACTTAAAGATAAAAGATATCCTCCCTGTTTCTCCGTGTAATCTTCCAAAATTAACGGGAAAAAAATCCCAAGATATTTTCTTCTTTGTTTCACGCTTCCAAGTATCTCTGAGTTGGCAAAAATATTTCTCAATCAATAGAATATAATACATACAATCATATCTTCTGCCATGCAAACGTATCTTCAAAAATAAATGAAAAAAAACCCGAAATCTTCCATTGCCTTGTTCGACGAGATAAAGAAGGAATTCTCGACTATCAATGGATTATAAGACCTGTTTGGATGAAACATGCCTTAACCAATATTCTCCGTGTAAAACACCGATTAAATCCCTCTCCAATACTTCTCGAAAACTTCGCAGGTGGAGAAAATCTTTTCCCGCCAAAACGCATCAAGCCGGTGAAGAAGAAGGTGCCCCTTAACCAGATTCGTGGGGTGCCAATAAACGAGGTTGCCCCTTATCAAATGAGGAGTCCGAATAACAAATTCACTCCGAGGGGGCCTTTAACAACTTTTCGAGCTGATTTTTCCAAAAATATTTATTAAACAAAAACACCTACAAACAAGTTTATTAGTGATAAAATGAGTCCCAGCTAATGTATTTATGGGGGATAATGCGTCGCACTTTCGTGCTTATCAAATTCCCCCACACTTACATTTTGCTAGTCCTCGAGCAAAATAGAAAATTGACCCGCTACACAGCTGGTCATATAATAAAAGAGAGTTAGACCCGCTACACAGCTGGTCATGACAAATGCCATACATAAGACGCGACAATTTTTTTTTTTTTGAAGAGACCCGCTACACAGCTGGTCATAACATGCAAGAAAAAAGAAAAGAAAAGACCCGCTACACAGCTGGTCATAACCCTAACAATCATAAAAAAAAATTTTTTTTTAAAGACCCGCTACACAGCTGGTCATCATAAGGAAATACATAAAATAGACCCGCTAGAAAGCTGGTCATAAGCTTAACAACTATAATAATAAATTTTTTTTTCCGACCCGCTACACAGCTGGTCATAATATTTATATTTTTATTATCTTTTTAGACCCGCTCAAGAGCTTGGTCACAATACGCAAGGAAATTCACGAAAAAGAATAAAAGAAAAGTTAATATCCACTCCCCACATTGTCCTCAATGTAATTGAGTCATCCAACGTAAAAATTAAGATGGGAAATCAAAAAAAAAAAAAAAAAAAAAAAAAAAAAAATTATACCTCTTTGGAATGTACAAAACGGATCCCCATACACTAATAACCTGAAAACTTGGGGATCGACCCAAAATACAATATTTACAAACGACAGCTTCACAATTATTTTATGAAAAAATGGGGACACTGAAACCATCAGAAAACAAAATTTACCCCTAAACCAAGTTTTTACTGCACATGGAAGTGCGTAAAGAACAAAGTATGGAGATTCTATTGAGACTGGGAAAATTTCAACTGGCTCATGCACGGTATTAGAAATAGGCAAATCCTCTGGGTACTTAGATGCAAAGTAATCCAACAATACTTTATAAGCACACAATTCTAACCCTAAATTAGGCAACTTTTGGAAGTCTAGTGGTCTAGAAACAACCTCTAAGTCGGGTGAATGATCTTGTGAGGTAGATTCATCTATGGAATTAGGCGAATCATCCACACAATCATCCATAGGGTCATCTATACGTTCTGTTTGGAACAGAGAGTCACTATAAGACTGATCATCATCATCATTAAATAATCTTTGGCATTCTAGAATTCTCAATCTTTGTTCCAAACTAGGCGGTGTGTGTTTGTAATACTTCACAGGTGGAGAAATCTCAATCTTCGCAGGTGGAGAAAATCTTTTCCCGCCAAAACTGCATCAAGCCGGTGAAGAAGAAGGTGCCCCTTAACCAGATTCGTGGGGTGCCAATAAACGAGGTTGCCCCTTATCAAATGAGGAGTCCGAATAACAAATTCACTCCGAGGGGGCCTTTAACAACTTTTCGAGCTGATTTTTTCAAAAATATTTATTAAACAAAAACACCTACAAACAAATTTATTAGTGATAAAATGAGTCCCAGCTAATGTATTTATGGGTGAAAATGCGTTGCACTTTCGTGCTTATCAGGTGTAGCAGTAAACACTCTTGATGGAACTCACCTATCTGAATGTGGAAGTGGGTCGCTTCCTATAAGAATAGAGCCGATTCTCTAGAGCATTATGAGAAACGGGATTTGTCCAGGGCCAAAAAGGACACAACGGCACGAACTTGACAGAACCTAGAGAGATATCACATGTGGTTATTATCGCGGATTACACCAAACGATAGCATTTCAAGACATCGCGTTCACTGTCCATCAAGTAGTTCCGACAATTTCTCACTAAGAAAAGGTTCAAGACCTTCTGGACACCTCTTGCCTAAGTGGTATTTCTCGCTTTCCGTTTTCTGATTTTTATCGGTATTTCATTCATGTGGGGGATTGTTGGAGAAAATGAGTTTTATTGTTTCGGTTTTGTAGTCTTGGTGGGAATGGAACTTGGGACCTTTGAGTCTCTAAGGGCACTTTCTCATTTTCTTATGAGTGAATGAAATATGACCTTTAGTTCTGCATAGGGTATAACTAAAGAGGAGCTCCACTATTTAACTATTTCATCATTATCGATAGTTAGACAAACAATATACGCGGAGCGGGTGGGGCAAACAATACTTGTTTTCACTAAGGCTTGGGCTTAAGGCTTGGGTTCGTTCTTACGCCGTGGACATAGGTCAACCAAGACTTATATTTTTGGAAAAAATTCTTGATTTCTTTAAATATTCTAATATCAAATAAATTTTGCATTTAATGTGGGGGGCGTATGACTTGGAGAGGATTTATTTATTTTCGTTTTTATTTTTATCTCGACATAATGTGCAGTTAATTGCGTAACTGTTTTTTACCATTTTGGAAAATCTTGAATTAATGAAAATTTATTTTGTTTTTATTACAAAATTATATTCTCTTTAATTCACTCTTAATGCACATTATTCTTGATTATCTCTCTTCTCCACTATATAAACCTTTTGGTTTCTTCATTCCAATGTGTGTCCAGAAGAAGCTATTATCCTTCTTATTTTCGTCTTTTTCCCTCTGTGTGGTTTTTTATATTTCGTGCCATTGCTGTTGAGTTCGTAAGAGTGGGCAAGTATTATAGTGCTTATAGTATTTTCAACGGGCAGTTTTATCCTGGATACGACTTCACCACGGGGTATAGGCATCACTCATTTTAAGGCGTACCGGTGAACTATCGTGTTAAGGATAGCGTGTTGAACACGTGACTCTGTTCTCTGTTTTTTGTTTCCCATTAAGTGTTTATTAAAGCTTTTTCAGAAATTTGTTTCTAAGATCATTCTTTCAGTATTTTATTGTTGCAGTACCAATAATAATAGATGTTCTTTCTACAGAGAATTCCAGAGATAGATCTAGATAGAGAGAGAGTAAGAAATCTAAGTGATATTTGTAACTCTTTCAAGGGTAAGACCTTATAATCAATAAAGAAAACATCTTCTTTCCCGTGGACGTAGGTCTTCATGGCCGAACCACGTTATATGCTTGTGTTAATCTTCACTTTTCATCCTCTTCACATCTTGTTCGTCTTCAATCTTGAATGTTTTAGTAGTTTATAGCCTTTAGATTTACTTGGGTGTAGTCATCTGGAAAAGATGCAACTACACCGTTTGTGGGTGAACAACTAAAATCCCCTCTCTTGACCATAATTTTTGTTGACTTTCTCTAACTCTAAAGTTTTGGACGTATTTTGGTTATGGTTGCTAATGGGGTGTACCAATTTACTGGGAGAGTACTAAGAGCTTCTCCAATGGTCATATGGTCAGTTTCACATGTGTCATTGTGGGAAGACATCTTTTATCATACATGGCAACTAATTTTCCTAAAATAATGGAATAAAAAGTTTTCTTCTCCAACCCACCTATATTGGGTTTCCTTTTTTTTGGCGAGTTGTCCTCTTTATTTTCGTAATCTCAAGTTACCAAAAATATCAATCCCATCCCACTTTTTTTTTTTTTTTTTTTTTTTTTTTTTTTTTTTTTTGAAGCATGCATTTATTTAAATAACTAAGTTACAATTACACGTGGGTATGTAATACCGAAAGAGTCATAAAGAGTAATTTGATTAATGAAATTTGGGATTGCCTGGTCCCAAATTTTTGTGGATAAATTTCCCGCTTGACTTCCATCTGCCGCGTGATTGGCCATGCCATCTGCTGCCTAATTTCCTTCCCTATAGTTGTGTTGGATAGCTGCTTGCGGGATTTGACTCATTGTCTTCTTTATTTCATCAATTATATCAGAGATATACCAAGGAGGTGCAGCCGGATCGAAGGAGGTTTTCTGAATCTGTTTCAAAAAGAACTTTTGTTCATTGCCTTTCCTTGGCGGTTCTAGTTGCCAGAAGTAAGGCCCGAGTTTCTGCAGTTAACGCAATCGTTATTCCTAGGGGTTGCGCCAAAGCCATTACCGTTCTTGCTTCAGAATCTCTGCAGATGAAACCTTCTCCCGCAAATTGGGCTCGAAAAATGGTATTTGCACCCCAAAAGGAATTACCGAAGGGACCATAAGTATGTTGGAGACACCCAGGACATATGTTATTTACACCCTTCAAATGGATAAGGGGTACTCAATTGATAAGGGCAAACTCAGGGCAACTATTATTCGCACCCCATGAGAGGTTAGGGGGCAACTCTTTCTTCACGGTTTAAACAAGAGATTTGGCGGGAAAATTTGTTTACAACAGCGTAACTTTCTTGCAACGATTTGGGCGAGTTATGGGGAGATTCAATCGGATATTTCTATTGGATTGGACTTCATTTAGCTAAACAGGCTGGGTACGGTATTTTAACTCGCCTGAGTTGGGCTGGATATCGAGTGTGGTAACTAAACAGAACGCAGTCCAAAGTACAAAAATTTCAGGGAAAGATTTGAGTGAGAATTAATCGGATTTTCTCACGAATTTGATTTGGTATGAGTAGTTACCATCTAAACAGGGGAAATTCTTGAGTTAGAATCGTGAAAAGAGGAAATTTTCATTTGATTATCGGAAACAGGGAAGAATAGGAAAACAGAGGAGTCACGGGTATGTTTGGTTTATACATGGAAGTTACGTCGAGCAGAAGGAGAGAATATCTTGTATTAGATTCTTAGAGAGTTTGTATCAAACAGACAAACGTGTGGAAACAATCATGGAAGGAAAGAAAATCTCCGTAGCTTCCGGTAAAAGAAAATAAGATATTGTGGAAGATTTAATCGAGAAACTTCGACCTGTGGTGTATATAAAGTCTTGGAGGGATACACAGAGGAAGGTGGGGAGTTTAAGGGTTAAGACAGAGGCTGCAGAGGTGAAAAATAAGAATTGCAGCAGCAGCAGGTGAAGAGGAAGAAGAGAGGTTGCAGACGACACTTCAGAAGTGTCGTTCTGAAGAACACGAAGAACAGACTCGCAGAGGCAGTCTTTTATTCTACAACAGCAGAGAACTACCGTTTTTCAACAGTCTTAGAAACTTGTAACAGTGACGTCTGTAACACCATTACAGCGTTACAAATCTCTGTTTTATACAATTTCTTCAATAAAACACCTTTTTGAGCTATGGATTATTATTTTGTGCGTGTTTTTGATATGATGAGCTAAACCCCATCGCTGGGATGACGGAGGAAGCCAATTCTCATCACTGTGGTAACTTTATTTAATTATTTTTACGACTTTTGCATTAATATAATTTGAATTATGATTTTAAATTAATTAGTTGTGATTTAGTTTGATGGGTTATGCTTAGCTTAGGTGTTTTGATAATCCATGCTTACCATTTACAATTAATGTTTTATAAAATCTACCTTGGCAAAGATTAAGAGTCAATAATTATTATTTTTGGAGCTATAATTGTCAAAGAATTAATAATTGAACCATAGAAAAAGAGTTCAGTGGAACCCTAAGTCCCAGTATATCTCAACTTTGTTAAAATCTTTTCTTTGTTTTTAGTAGTTTTGTTTATTAAGTCTAAAACCAATCTTCAAAAAAAGTCCGAGCGAACGATACTCTACTTACCATTTCAAAACTACATCAGTTTTTGGCGCCGCCGACGCGGACTTTTATTTAGGTTTAGGTTTTAGGTTTTGCATTTTTTTTTAATTTTTTTTTTTTTTTAAGGTTTTGTATATATATTTTTATTTTTATTTTCTTTGATTTTACTTTGGGTATTTTTGCTTTTGTTGTGCAGGTTTTGCTTGAAACGAAGGTGAAAAGTTGGACTTTCCATAAAAGGAGAAAGCCGAAGCTTTTATTTTTGTTAGTTTTTATTTTTTTATTGTATATATTGTTTGTTTATTTTTATTTTTATTTTCTAATATTTTATTAATAATAAATAAAATAATAACGTGCACACACCAATTGCATCGTCAGACTACCGATTTTAGGAAAACTCGTGGATTAGTAAGTTGAACCCGTGCCTTGGGCCTTATGGGAGTTACCAGCTGAAAGTCCACAAACCTCAGACTCGTACCTTTGGGTATATTTTGCTGTGGTAACCTGAGCTTACCCATTTTAGTCGACCTTGCATTTGCATGTGCACAAAAGAATGTCGAACTGGTATTACAATAGCCAATACAATGAATATCCGACTGATTTTCAAAATGGACACTACTACTTTGACCATAGTGTGCATAGTGGTTGGGAGCACCAACCTTTTCAAGGTTATGGTTCATACCATGGTGAGCCCAATTACTATTCGCACGTGCACCGGTCATACGAGCAAGAAAATAAGGAATATTATAGTACTAGTACCTCGTCTTTGGACGACTTAATTAAAGAGTTGAAAACTAGTCCTTATTATGATCCTTCCGTTCCTATTCTTCCTCTAGAAGAGTCTCTCAAGCTGATAGCTGATCCTTCTGGTCCTATTCTTCCCCTAGAAGAGTCTCTCAAGTTGATAGCTGAGAATACAAATAGGTTTGTTTTAGAGACGGACAAAAGAATTGCTCGGAATAATATAGACTTCCAATTTAGCCATAAAAATGAGAATATTTATTCGCATAATCAAGATGACGAGGTTAGAATTGATGAGGATAGTGTTGATGAAGAATCTGAAATATGTAGGCATAGTAATCAGGAATTTGTTACTCCAATTGAGCTTTATAATGATAATGTTATTTCTATTTCAAATCCAAATAATTTTAATAATTATTCACCTATTCAAAAGGACGAGGATTTGACTAGAGATACCCCCGTTTTAGACGATGTAGTACTTCCTTTTGATTACGAAGCCGATATTGTCTTAGAGGAACGAGTTTATTATAAGAATACTATTTTAGAGTCTACAGATTTAGAAACAACAGTCTTAGACGAAGAATATGAACTCGTAGAGCTTTTAAACATGTATGAGGATGCGTCACCTGAATATGACCTACAAGAAGCAATTGACCATTTTCAGGATTCTGATGATCTAGAAATTAGGGAGATTGTAGCTAGTCTATCTAGAGACACCCAAAACTATAAGTTTGGGGGTGATTATCATTCTCCATGTGCCTTACCTTTATCTCTTACAGAGATCCCTCACTTGGGACTTGACATCTGTACCTTTACCATTTTAAATAGTGGAAATTGTATAAATACCCCTCCTTTTTATGGATTTCACAAATACCCTTATCCATCAATAATTATACCCCTCTTCTTCTAAAATTTATTCCATTTAATTTTGAATCATATAATACCCTTTTAATATTAGTAAGAATTTAGATGAGAATCATTTCATTTATTATCTCGCATGTTGGAAGTGGTGGTGGTGGTGATGCCGGCGATGGAGGTGGTGGTACCACCAGATTTGGGATCAACTTTTGTTGGTGATACCAAATTTGGATCAACTTTTCTTGTTGATACCAGATTTTGGTGTCAACTTGGGTTGTTGACACGTAATCTTGACCTAACTAATTCCGAGCTTTCAATTTTTGTAAAAACTTGGGTTGTTGACACCAGATATGATATCAACTTTGGTTGTTGACACCAAAATTTAGTGTCAACTTCGGTTGTTGATACAAAAATCCTGATCAACTTCGGTTGTTGATACAAAAATCTGGACCTAACTTATTTCTAAATTTTCAATTTTTTTATCAACTTGGCGGAAACGGTGGTGGATTTGGAGGAGATGGTGGTCGCAATTACGGTGGCGGTGGTGACGATGAGTTGTGGTGGAGTTGTGATGGTGGAATGTTGGTAATGGTTGTGAAGTGGTGGTGGTGGTGGTGATGGTTGTGGAGTGGTGGTGATGGTGAATTGCCGTCGGTGGAGTCGGAGGCGGTGGTGGAGTGATTGAGAAAGAAAATTATTGCTTTTTGAAAAGAAAAAAAAAGTTATGTGTAATAAATTACTAAAATAGTTTATTTTAAGAAGATAAGCTTTATATATTATATATAAGAGGAAGGGGTATATTTATAATGTGATAGGGGTAATTTTGAAGGGTTCAAAAACTAAGGGTATTTAATTAATATACCTTTTTAAATAATCATCTTCAGACACGTTTTCCCGAACTTAATGATGTCCAAGAAGAAGTTCAGTTATTAGAAACCCATCCTCTGGTTGATGTGGTTTACCCAGGCTATGATACCCGGATTGACTTTGTTTTCCCACCAAATATTTTTCTTCCAAATGTGGGAACGTTTGAATTTGAAATGTGTCAATTATTAAATTCTGAGACTAAACCTAATTATTTTAGGAAAATAGAATTGACACATTTGCTTAAGAATGACCACCACTCTCATTATGGTCAACTGTGTAAGTCAAATCTGATTGACTTAGAGGATCCTCAATTATTCAGGTTATTATTATGTGCTTCTAAATATTTCCATACCTTAGAACCTAATATTTCAGATCTTACTTATGAGGAGGTGCAACCCATGAAAATATTTTATTTAGACCCATTTATAGAACCTGAACCTGAACCACAACTAGATGTAGTTGTCTTAAACAAGAAATTAGGCAAGGGTGTGCTATGTTTATTCTTGGTTTGTTGCAGTTTCCTTTTATCTGTGTTAACACTTTTTGATGCAGATGATCCACAGTTGTTTCGGTTATTGCTTTATGATGTGAATTGATTAATTCTTTCTTATGTCTGGCTGAAGACGTTAAACTTAGCACTTCTTGGGAGGTAACCCATGCTCATGCAACAGGGTAATATCTTTCCTTGACTCTTTTACTTCAAATAGTAACAGTTTCTCCTTGTTCATGCTTTTAATTTCATCTTTAGAACATTGAGGACAATGTTAGATTTAAGTTTGGGGGTGTGGGAGAAACTTTTTAGTTGCATTATTAAACTCCGGAGCCTAGAAATTTATGCTTATTAAGGATGGCACTAACCAATCTAAGTGGATGGAAGCATTTTGGTTGTAGGAGTTGAGGAACCAATCTGATTAGATGGAAACATCTAAAGAGTCTATTCATAAAATCACAGAGCTCAGGTGTTAGAATTAAAGAAAAAACATGGTAGTTTCGCCATATCTCGTTGAATCCTTTTCACTTTTATTTTTATTTTGTTTTCTTTAAAATATGTTTCTCTAAGTGATTAGGTGGGGCTCACGATTCAATTTGTTACCACTGCTAGGGTGAAATAGAGTGATTGAGATACCAAAAAAAAAAAAAAAAAAAAAAAAAAAAAAAAATTGAGACCAGACCATCAGACCAATCAGAATAAATTCAATAAAGTCGACCGCTGGAACCCTTGTATATGCCAGTTGTGTTGATATTAGTCCAGACCAGGATCTCAGTCCATTAGGATAGGTTCGTTTTGGCGGAGGCCTTCAGACAAATATGGGAAACACCATTCACTTAGTAAACATCAAAACCATCTATGTTTTTCTCTATATCCATCTTCTTGATCTATCCATGTGATTAGTTTTGACTCGGGTATTGATGTCCATAGTGCGAATATCCGAGTAGAGCTCGTGACTTATATATGAATTTTAGTATGCTTGAGTGCAAACTCGTGTACAACAATTGGAATTTCGCATCAGGGTACTTCCTCCTGTAGTCAATAAGTATGCCAACCAAGGAGATTCTTTAGTGCCTTCCAAGGTTCTGCATAGATAGCTAAGGTCTGGAGTAAAGGTTTTGTGGGTATATCTCTTGTAAACCCTACCGAGACTATAACTCGGCCACTAGGGCCACCTAGGGGTTTAAAGGCTTATTGCATACGCTAAATGCAATCGACGATGCCTGCGACAGTGAGTTAGGATTTTATTTTGTAGATTTGATTTGCTCGGGATAGCAAATAATAAGTTTGGGGGTATTTGATAGACGCATTTATGTGTCTATATTAGTCTCAATTCTCTGTAATGTTAGTACTCGATTTTGCGCTTATTTTGGTATTTTATGTCTTTATAGGTGTTTTTGGAGAAATAAGCTTTTGCGGCGAATTGGGCTCGAAAAATGGTATTTGCACCCCAAAAGGAATTACCGGAGGGACCAGAAGTATGTTGGACACACCCAGGACATATGTTATTTACACCCTTCAAATGTATAAGGGGTACTCAATTGATAAGGGACAACTCAGGGAAACTACTATTCGCACCCCATGAGAGGTTATAGGGCAACCCTTTCTTCACGGTTTATACAAGAGATTTGCCGGAAAATTTGTTTAAAACAGCGTAACTTTCTTGCAACGATTTGGGCGAGTTATGGGGAGATTCAATCGGATATTTCTATTGGATTGGACTTCATTTAGCTAAACAGGCTGGGTACGGTATTTTAACTCGCCTGAGTTGGGCTGGATATCGAGTGTGGTAACTAAACAGAATGCAGTCCAAAGTACAAAAATTTTAGGGAAAGATTTGAGTGAGAATTAATCGGATTTTCTCACGAATTTGATTTGGTATGAGTAGTTACCATCTAAATAGGGGAATAACTTGAGTTAGAATCATAAAAAGAGGAAATTTTCATTTGATTATCGGAAACAGGGAAGAATAGGAAAACAGAGGAGTCACGGGTATGTTTGGTTTATACATGAAAGTTACGTCGAGCAGAAGGATAGAATATCTTGTATTAGATTCTTAGAGAGTTTGTATCGAACAGAGAAACGTGTGGAAACAATCAGGGAAGGAAAGAAAATCTCCATAGCTTCCGGTAAAAGAAAAGAAGATATTGTGGAAGATTTAATCGAGAAACTTCGACCTGTGGTGTATATAAGGTCTTGGAGGGATACACAGAGGAAGGTGGGGAGTTTGGGGGTTGAGACAGAGGCTGCAGAGGTGAAAAATAAGAATTGCAGCAGCATTAGGTGAAGAGGAAGAAGAGAGGTTGCAGACGACACTTCAGAAGTGTCGCTCTGAAGAACACGAAGAACAGACTCGCAGAGGCAGTCTCTTATTCTACAACAGCAGAGAACTACCGTTTTCTAACAGTCTTAGAAACTTGTAACAGTGACGTCTGTAACACTATTACAGCGTTACAAATCTCTGTTTTATACAATTTCTTCAATAAAACACCTTTTTGAGCTATGGATTATTATTTTGTGCGTGTTTTTGATATGAGGAGCTAAACCCCATCGCTGGGATGACGGAGGAAGCCAATTCTCACAATTGTTTGGTAATTATAATTCATTCTTATGACTTTTTGCATTGATTTTTAATCGATTTATGATTTTCATTAATTAGTTGTGATTTAGTTTGATGGGTTATGCTTAGCTTAGGTGTTTTGATAATCCATGCTTACCATTTACAATTAATGTTTTATAAAATCTACCTTGGCAAAGAAATAGAGTCTAGAAAAGAGCTAAAATTGTTATGAGTCATTATATGAACCAATTGATTGTGAAGTATGGTGGAATCCTAAGTCCTAGTATCTCTCAACTTTGTTAAAATATTTTCTTTGTTTTTAGTATTTTTGTTTATTAAGTCTAAAACCAATCTTCAAAAAAAGTCCGAGCGAACGATACTCTACTTACCATTTCAAAACTACATCAGTTTTTGGCGCCGCCGACGCGGACTTGTATTTAGGTTTAGGTTTTAGGTTTTGCATTTTGTTTAGGCTCCGGAGTTCAAAAACTTCTAGGGCTCCGGAGTTTAATAAATTTCTAACTCTAAAGTTTTGGACGTATTTTGGTTATGGTTGCTAATGGGGTGTACCAATTTACTGGGAGAGTACTAAGAGCTTCTCCAATGGTCATATGGTCAGTTTCACATGTGTCATTGTGGGAAGACATCTTTTATCATACATGGCAACTAATTTTCCTAAAATAATGGAATAAAAAGTTTTCTTCTCCAACCCACCTATATTGGGTTTCCTTTTTTTTGGCGAGTTGTCCTCTTTATTTTCGTAATCTCAAGTTACCAAAAATATCAATCCCATCCTCCTTTTTTTTTTTTTTTTTTTTTTTTGAAGCATGCATTTATTTAAATAACTAAGTTACAATTACACGTGGGTATGTAATACCGAAAGAGTCATAAAGAGTAATTTGATTAATGAAATTTGGGATTGCCTGGTCCCAAATTTTTGTGGATAAATTTCCCGCTTGACTTCCATCTGCCGCGTGATTGGCCATGCCATCTGCTGCCTGATTTCCTTCCCTATAGTTGTGTTAGATAGCTGCTTGCGGGATTTGACTCATTGTCTTCTTTATTTCATCAATCATATCAGAGATATACCAAGGAGGTGCAGCCGGATCGAAGGAGGTTTTCTGAATCTGTTTCAAAAAGAACTTTTGTTCATTGCCTTTCCTTGGCGGTTCTAGTTGCCAGAAGTAAGGCCCGAGTTTCTGCAGTTAACGCAGTCGTTATTCCTAGGGGTTGCGCCAAAGCTATTACCGTTCTTGCTTCAGAATCTCTGCAGATGAAACCTTCTCCCGCAAATCCCGGGTGTCCCCTAGCAGCCCCATCAGTATTGATTTTTATCCAGTCCATGGTAGAAGAGGACCACCCGACTGAGATTGTTGTCATCTTTTTTGTACCTCCTAAATGGTTGTACGATGGTGAGTCCCATGGTAAAACAGGAGGCATTGCTTCCATAGCCCAAGAGTACTCCTGTTGTTGCTTTAAGGCCCATGATAAAATTTCTTCTGATGATGTTTGTTTCTGACAGTATATTAGATCATTCCTGGCTGGCCATAAGGTCCAGAAAAAAAAACAGAACGATGTAATAACTGAAGTTGACGTTGATTCTTGTAGGAGATGGGAAATGGTTGTTTGAGGAGTTATCACAGTTGTAGAGCTTTGGTTTG
Source organism: Papaver armeniacum (assembly GCA_023531295.1). Lineage (NCBI taxonomy): Eukaryota > Viridiplantae > Streptophyta > Magnoliopsida > Ranunculales > Papaveraceae > Papaver > Papaver armeniacum. The sequence continues at coordinate 406,930 of JAJJWW010001682.1, forward strand.
AGTTTGATATATTTGATAGTCGAGAGAGTAGGGTGTTCCAAGATGTAACCGATATTGGGAAGTGTAGGAGCAAGTGAGCCGCTGATTCTGGTTCGGAATTGCATTGGGGGCAGAGGTTGGAGTTGGTCAGATGGATGCGATTAAGGATAGAGAAGGTCGGCAGACCTTCGTTGATTGCTTTCCACAAGAAAAGCTGAATTTTTGGTGGACATGGTAAAGTCCACAGGAATTTGGTAACTCGGAGGGGGTAATGGTAAGATTGACCAACTTCTTGGGCTAAACATTTGTACCCAGAAGCAGTTGTGTATTTTCTGGTTACTGAATGTGGCCAGATACTTTTGTCTTGGGGGATATCTTGGAGGAGATTAATGCTTATGATTCTTTGGGCTGCAGCAGTTGGGAGGTTGTTTATTTTGTCATGCATCCAATTATGAGAAATAGGATCGATGATATCCGCAACCGTCTGAATGGGGTAACATTGTGTTGGGTCGAGGTTTGGGAAGTTCGAAATCCAATTTGCATGGATAGGGGTTGTTACACCATTTCCGATGTGATGAAAAATAAGTTGTTGTATAGTAGGAACAAGAAATGCCAGTTGCCGCCATTCTGGGCTAGACAAGGATGGAACGGAAACAGCGTCTTGATGAATTGGTTGGTGTTTAAGATATTTCTCATTGCACATACTTCCATAGATGGAGTTAGGTTGATCATGTATACTCCATATTCGTTTCATGATAAGGGATTTATTATGCTCGGCACTTTTCCTTATGCCTAACCCTCCTTCCATTTTTGGCTTAGTTAATTTATCATAGCCTATAGGATGAAGTTTTTTAACTGAAGCATCATGTCCCCAAACAAAAATCCTAGTGATATGGTCTATTTCTTGGTGTACTTTGGAGGGAAGGAGTTGTGTTTGCATAAGATGGTTTGATGTGGGTGTGAGGGAAGTTTTAATGAGAACTAGTCTTCTGCAGGGGTTGAGCATTTTGGAATCCATCCTTTTTCTTTTCGCGTCAGTCTTTGAAGAAAAGGTACAAAGGTGTGAATAGATGATCTCCCTTGTTTGAATTGGACTCCTAGATAAATAGGGGGGTTTGACGTGGTTGGCATGCCGAAAAATTGATGCAAATTGCTCACCGCATACGGTTCTAGCCGAGGATGGTGAATAATTACATATTTGGATGTGTTTATTACCTGTCCCTCTGATGAACTGTATGATTGTAACAAGTTCTTGAGATGAATGTTACCTTCGATCGGAAGACGCTTTATAGGTGATGAGTAGATCGTCCGCATACATTAAGTGAATAATAGGCAGGGCCTTCTGAGATATGCATAGCCCTCCTAATAGCTTCTGGTTTTGAAGGTTTTCCAAATTTGTAGATAGTATTTCTGCACAGATTATGAAGATATAGGAAGATAGAGGTTCTCCTTGTCTAATACCTCTTGTTGGGTTGATATATCCATGCGGTGTACCATTTATGTTAATAGAGTAAGTCACTATTGCGACGCAGAGCATGATGTAGTCCACAATCATAGGTGGAAATCCTAGCTTGGTGAAAGTAGTTCTGATGAAGCCCAAAGTAATCGAAATCGTTCCTCGGTCCTACTCGGTTGGGGAGCTTGGAGCGAGGAGCAATAACTTCGGACTTGGAAATTGCTAAAACTCGGCCTAATACTCGGAACCTTTTTATTAGAGACTTATGTATTGTTGTTCATGAGTCATATAATCAAGTGTAATATTGTATTACTGAACCTATTTATAACGTTTTTAGAGGTTTTTCCGTTTAATAACTCTCATTCGAGGGGTTACAAATTTTTTGCTTTATAATTTTGGTGCATGAAAGGCCAAGTAGGAAAAATCGCCAACTCGTTTTGCTGAAAAATCGGTACAAATCGGCATATCAGCCGACTTAATTTCTAAAAATAGGAAATAACTTGGAATCGGAAATCGCCTCGGTCATATAGCTTGTAGCGATTACTCGGAGAGTATTCGGCCTTGGAGAGCGATTTTAACTACACAGATGAAGCCCCAGTCTAAGCTGTCATAGGCCTTTTGAATATCCAATTTGAGAGCTATTTTCGGATCTTTGGTTTGGTTTGATGATTTAATATGGTGGAATAGCTCCCCAACAATTGCTATGTTATCATGAATTGGTCTTTGTGGCACAAAGGCACTTTGATAAGGGCTTATTAAAAAAGGGAGGATCGGCCGAATTCGATTGACTAGAATTTTAGCAATGATTTTATAAGTGATATTGCACAGGACTATTAGTCTGAACTGAGAAGGCTTTGATGGATGGTCCACCTTAGGTATTAGTGTGAGGTTTGTGTGGTTCATGAGTGGATGAATATAAAGGGAATTAAAAAAAGCTATGGACCATAGAAATTAATTTTGAGTGAGTGGTTTCCCAAAAAACTTTGAAGAACTTACTTGCGTAGCCATCTGGGTCAGGGGCACTCTCAGAGTTTATGGAGAAAAGAGCTTGTTTGATCTCTGCTGGAGATACCTCCCGAGTAAGCAGGGCCGCTTGTCTGGAGGATAATCTGGGGGTGATTGCTGCGAAAAGGTCCCCGTATATCACCGTGCTTGGAGATGTATATTGCTCCGTATAGTGGTCAAGAATGAGTTTAATTACGTCATCCTTATTATTGATCCAATTATTTTGCTGGTCCTGAAGTTGTTGAATATTGTTGCAGCTCCAATGGATGGTTACTTTAGTGTGGAAGAAGGTGGTGTTGTGTCACCCAATTGAAGCCATTGAATTCTAGATCTTTGTTGCCAATATGTTGCGTGACATTCGTGTGTTTACTTCTGAGTTATTTTTCTTGCAGTAACCAATATTCCAACTCATTTCCATTTTGAGTAGCACATTGATGTTGCGCTATCTTTATCTGTGTTGTCGATTTCTTGATCATAGTAGGGATATGGCCAAAGGTTTCTTTATTCCATTCAGAGAGCATTTGACTGGTTGTGATGAGCTTTAGTTGAAGGTCCAGGGTAGGTTCAATATCTTGTTGTTGTATCCATGCAGATTCTACCACCTGATTGAGTTGTGGGTGAGTTAGCCAAAGATGCTCAAATTTGTAATTTTTAATTCCCTGCCAGTCGATTGCTTTTGTTTGCAGCAAGATTGGGGCATGATCAGATGCAATTCTTGGGAGATGAGTAACGACTGAATGAGGGTTGCAGTGCGCCAATGCTGAGCGGCTAGGGCTCTATCCAGGCGCACCAAAATATTATCTTGCCCCATTTGATTATTTGTCTATGTGAATGGGTCACCTCGAAATCCCAAATCTATAAAACCCATTTGATCTATCATTGTGAGGAAATGTTGAGTTTGTGCATAAGTTACTTGCCTTCCCCCCTTTTTTTCTGACTGATCCAGAATGTCATTGAAATCTCCTAGCAAAACCCAAGGTGTATTTGGGTTGATGTTGGGGAATATTACGGGAAAGTCCTGCCATAAGTTCTTCCTACCATTCGGGTGCGGAGGGGCATAAATACCCGTGCAAAGCCAAGGTTGTGCAGGATGTGGTGGGGTAATAATTGCGCGAATAAAGCTTTGCGATTGAAGTAGAACCTGAATATTAAGGTTATTGTTCCACATAGGCACAATCCTCCGCGTCTTCCAATCTTAGGGACAGTGGAGTGGTTTTGGAAGCGTAAGGATTGTGCTAGGTTTCTCATGTGATTTTCATTTGCTAAAGTTTCAGAAAGAAAGAGGATGTTGGGCTTATAAAGAGATACCAAACTCCTTAGATGTTGGATTGTTGGTGGTTGATTAATTCCTTGGCAATTCCATGCTAAGATATTCACTATACTTGACCAGATATGAACAGAATTTATAAGTTATTGATGCAATAAGGGAAGTGCGTGGTGCAATTATAGGAAAATGAAAAACTAAAAATACAAGCTGAAAATAATTGTGTAGGAAATTAAAATTGTACTAGGAGGTCAAGAGGAAAAACAAGCTGAATTAAGAGTAGGTGATCGTTTATAAAAGAAAAAGAGAGTTGCCATACCTGTGTCATGGTTAGACTAATCTGATATGAACCAATGGAGCAGCCAAAAATCAAACGTAGGTAATGGGTAAAACAAAACATAAACTATGGGGGCAGATTTCAAAGAGCAAAACCAAATTAAGATAAACTCACACAACATCTTTTTTAAAATAAAAACTCGTCTATGTAGATCAGATGTATTCCTAATTTTAAATCAAATTTTAAATCAATAAAGAGATTTTAACAATGGGTCTTAAAAACGTGCTTAGAGCATCCACAGTCGTGGAGTATAACCAAATTTTTTGATAAAAAACATACGCAGTGGAGACGGAGTAAAGACCAAAGACCGGACTATAACCAAAACTCAGACCATATTTAGTCTTTAGTCTGGTCTTTAGTCGGGCGTAAATTGAAGTTGCGCCTGATGGGGGTAACTCAAAGTTGCGCCCCAACAATAAAAAAAAAAAAAAAAAAATGGGGCGCAATTTGGAATTGCGCCCCAACAATAATAAAAAAAAAAAAAAAGTTGGGCGCAACTTTGAAAAAAAAAAAAAAAAAAATTGGGCGCAACTTTGAGTTGCGCCCCAACAATAATAAAAAAAAAAAAAAAAAAAAGAAATGGGACGAGATTTGGAATTGCGCCTGGTTGGGGCGTAACTCAAAGTTGCGCCTGACCAAATTTTAGTCTCCCTCCACTGCGTTACAACACGGACTAAACCCAAATTTTAATTTTTTTTTTGCTCTTTGCTCTTTGGTTATGGTCGCACCACTGCAGTTGCTCTTAGGGATTACAAGGCAAACCAAGCCTACAATTTAACGAACTTGAAACCCAAACAAAGTAGTTTCCACAAAAAAAGACTTGACCAATACAACACAACAACTAGACACGTGGTGGCAGAAAACCACAACTCCATTCAGACTTGCCGACACACAAAGAAGCAAGTGTGAAACCAGAAAAAGATGAAGAAGGCGGTTGGTTTCTTCATCGACGATGACCAAGGAAAAAGCCATCGACAAACATGAGATCGATCGAACTCTCAATCAATTACACTAAACGGGAGTACCAATTACGAATCACTACACTAAGCGGCATCATTAAAAACGTATCAGTACTTTGAGAGGCTAATCAAAGTACTACAAAAACAGCTGAGAAAGGAAAAACAAAATCCTTCCTCTGCATCCATATCAATCCCAATGAACAAATTAACTACAAAAACAATGAAGCCCAAACTGCATATCATACTGAATTGATAAGAAAAGCTTGAAAAACTCGGTACATCACATCAAAAATGGATAAGGGAGAAGATTGTTTAGGAAAATTATCATAAAATGATATCAAATCTCGCATAAAACCAAATAAAGAAGATATTTGCCCACCTGATTAAGATAAAAAGAATCATTGAAAACATACTCATCACCGCGATCGATTTCTGGCATACTCAAACGATGGTACTCATCAGATCCAGTCCTCCCGGCCACCGGTGGTGGCAACGGGAACTTACCTAAAACTATGACTGAAATGTGCATTTCTTCCAAAAGTGTGACCAATTTAAAAATTCTTCTAAAAGTGTGATCATGACCGGTCAACCGATATATATGCCCTAGTCTTCTACTGAAATACCGGATTTGTCCTCAGATGTGTACATAAGGGTGCATAGGAACCGAGACGAACCGACGTACCGTCCGGAACCGGTGGAACCGTACCTGTTTTTTTACCGAACCGAGGAAGGGGGTACAGGTACCGGTCCAAAAAATAGGAACAGAGGCTATGGAGGTACTGGTACACGGTCCTATACCAGTCCTGTACCGTCCCGGACCGATTGTACCGAGTAGTAATAGTTTGTAGAGTGAATAAGAGAATAATACTAAGGCATTTTGTAATGGAAACTAAGAGAGCTTGATGTAAATGTTATGGATGTTGGTATCCTAGAATTTGACCCAAGTTTGTACCAAACAAACTACAAACGAAGTTCACGTAGCATTGACTGAGACATTTTTGTATTGCTTTTCTGGTGCAGAGGAGTATTTTTTACTCAAAAAATCACTATCACCCGATAGGTTTAGCAGAAGCCATCTATCACTTCTTTTTTTTCTGAATGTTTTATGGTTTTCAACGCAGATTTCAGGAGTAGTCAGGGCTGTATTTTGGAAGCTGTATTTACCGTCAAACAACATCTCTCGTTAACTTATCTTTTCCAAGATATTTGCAGGCTCACGAAACAGTTGCTGAGGATCACACGACTGTTTGTGGACATGTTCTCCTTGACCAATGGTGCACAAGGCTTCATAGATAATACCTAACCTTGTATGGAGCTTTGGATTGGAACTAGTTGTTTGACTGAGTACACAGTTTAGGAACTTAATTACTACTCAAACTGCAGTTATAGTTTGTTTGAGAACACCACACCTCTCTGAAGTTAATTAGTACCGAGTGGTTTCGGTATCGTAACTGGTACCGTACGTGTACCGAATGGTACCGGAAACGAGGTACAAGGTACAGGTACCGGTCCAAAATTTTGGAACCGAGGCTAGGGAGGTACAGGTACTCGGCCTCGGCAAGAACCAAGCCGAACCGTACCGTGTGCACCCTTATGTGTACATATCGACAACATATGTGTACACATCGGGTAAGGATGTTTATACACCCTTTCATGGATGTGTACATATAGACACACTGATACCCCACCATATTTTAAACGATGTGTAGATATTATATGTAGACATCCAGAATCTAGTCGTAATAATCATATGTGGACATCCATGTTTCGAAGTCTAGACATCAAACACTGTTCATAAAATATGTGGACATCAGGCTATAAATATGTGGACATCAGCTATAAAATGTGGACATCACATATAAATATGTGGACATCATGCTATAAATGTGTAGACATCGGGCTATAAAGGTGTTGATGGTGGTTTTTAAACAAAGGGTAAAATTGTAAAACCCCAAATAACCTAATTTCACCGGTGACACATTTATTAGAACATTTAATACATGTAGCTAGTCAGCAAAACCCTAATTCACCTTCGTGCCAATGGCAAATCATGCCAGCAACACCTAGCCCAAGCTGGCCGCGCCATGCCAAACGCACTCTGCCTTGGACCTAGCTATGCTAGTCACACCAAACTCGCCAAAGCATGCCAACCATGCTAGGCGCACCTCCGTGCCAATGGCAAATCATGCCAGCCACACCTAGCCCAAGCTAGCCGCGCCATGCCAAACACACTCTGCTTTGGCCCTAGCTATGCTAGTCACACCAAACGCGCCAAAAGCATGCCAACCATGTTAGCGCACGTCCGTGCCAATGTCAAATCATGCCAGCCACACCTAGCCCAAGCTAGCCGCGCCATGCCAAACGCCCTCTTGCTTGGACCTAGCTACGCTAGTCACACCATGCCAAGCCAAACACCCTTACCTTGGCCCTAGCCGCACCACTGTGCCAATGGAAAATCATGCCAGGCACACCAAACGCGCCAAAGCATTCCAACCATGCTAGCCGCACCTCCGTGCCAATGGCAAATCATGCCAGCGACACCTAGCCCAAGCTAGCAGCGCCATGCCAAACGCACTCTGCCATGGCCTAGCTATGCTAATCACACCAAACGCGCCAAAGCAGACCAACCATGCTAGCCGCACCTCAGTGCCGATGGCAAATCATGCCAGCCACACCTAGCCCAAGCTAGTCGCTCCATGCCAAACACACTCTGCCTTGGCTCTAGCTACGCTAGTCACGCCACGCCAAGCCAAACACCCTTACCTTGGCCCTAGCCGCACCATTGTGCCAATGGCAAATAATGCCAGCCACACCAAACGCGCCAAAGCATGCCAACCATGCTAGCCGTACCTCCGTGCCAATGGCAAATCATGCCAGCCACACCTAGCCCAAGCTAGCAGCGCCATGCCAAACCCACTCTGTCATGGCCTAGCTATGCTAGTCACACCAAACGAGCCAAAGCATGCCAACCATGCAAGCCGCACCTCTGTACCGATGGCAAATCATGCCAGCCACACCTAGCCCAACTACTCCTGCAGGTATTCGGTCTCAACACCTTTCTTTGCTTCCTCCCCAAATCAACCAATGATGTTGACTTCCAAAATCCAACCATAATGTCGATCGATCTCGTTCGTCAAGATGGTAGGGAAGGCGCCATCAACAACTAGACAACCTCTGCAAAGAAGGCCGCCTGTTACATGGAGAGGGGCCAAAAAGAAAAAAACCGAAAGAAACATTCAAGGAAAATCATCCAACAGAGGTCTTCTCTTAGAGAAAGTCAACTTTGCATCTTTCGCTCTCTTCATAGTCAACATCTTGGAAAGCTTTTGCAAAAGCAAGGCCTTCGACAAACCACGAAGCATTGAACTCCTTTTTATACACACACGTCGCGATTGTGCTCCAAGTCGGCAATAACGCCTTTGAAACGGTGTGGCCGGTCACCTCACGCAGGCGCAAATCGACTAGTGATCTTCTTGGTTATTTTTTCAAAATAAAAACGGAAGAAGATTGTTTTCTTTGGAATTCATTCATTCAAAATACGGTTTTCATTAAGGAAGGAAGTTTTAGTTTGAACAAGTTTTAGTTTCAATTTTCATAAGCTTGCACAAGTGTCACTTCAAGAATACAAATGGTTAGACAAGTATCTCAGGAGATAACGAAACATCCAGCAAGAACAAAGGGAGAACGATAAAAATGAGTTAAGAGAGGAAAACCGAGATATTACAAGAGCAAAGGTCACGGTCAAGAGTAGATCTAAGCATGGGGATAATACATAAGGACAATTTTTGGATAATAATTCTCTTTACATATTTTCAGCAGAAATTCACGTGTTTTGAGACAAACCAACAAGGAGGCGACACATACCAGTGGTTAAGAAGTTTGCCAAACACCCTTACCTTGGCACATGATAGCCACGCCATGCCAAGATCGAGGCGCCATGCCGTTCACCCATCGAAGAATTCGGAGCTTCCCAACTCGCGGGAATCGGAGGCAAGGCAAAGTAGTCCCATGCTTGCAGAAAAACGTGCACATATGAATCCACTTTCATGCAATGTTCGCAACCTAGGCCAAATTGGGAAGAACTTCCCACGCAATCATGCCATTGGCAAAAACATTCCATCACACGGTTAGGCTCCGAAACCATTGAGATATCCACCATTTGTAAAAGTAGCTTTTCTTATCTCCCAACCGGTCATCTCGACGATGGCCCGGGAAGATTGATCCACACTATCCAAGGAGAGAGTTATTTCTCCCCATCTACATATGATCGTATGGGTGTCCGAACACCATCTTGAGATCCATTGGCTCGAGTCAAGTTGGTATTTATGTGCACCATGAACTCAACCCATCTATCAAAAGAACGCAATGGGGACACATCCTTAAATCAATGTTGGAAGAAGAATATACCCCTTTATGAAGACAGAACCGTATGGTGTTTGCGCCGAACGTGGTCACCGGGTTAACAAAATTGGCACGAAACCGGGTGATTATTACTAGCGAGGGTTTGCAAAGAATTCATCAGCCGTGTTTGGTTTGGAATTATGAACATCCGAAGCTAACATCCGGATTTCTTCATAAAAATTTGGTAACTCGAAATTATCTACGAAACATAACCACACCCAACAAAAGGAAAACAACTTCATTTTATCAATGCCGGCTCGAATGCGTCTACGGTATCCTTCTTCGGGTTCCTCAATCGAATCATATATGCCCGGGTGCATATATACTTACAAGAAGCACGCCAAGAAATCATATTCGCAATATCATTCAAGGATTATAAATCTCAATGATGTTGACTTCCCTAGTATGAAAATCGCAAGATGAGAGAAAGGATTTTATATATATGGGCGTGAAAATTCTAAATAGGAAGGATTTCCTTTACCAAAAATCGATGCGTATAAGGAACGGGTGCAAAATCAAGTTGCACCGGTCCCACCCGCCTGCGAGGCAAGGATTCCCAATGTCAAATCCTATCTATAAAAAAGGTCGCCAACTTCTCAATGCCGATGCCGCCAAGCTTCCTCCCAATTCTCTTTCGACAAGCTTCCTCGTTTTACGTTTACCGCTTGATAGTTTGTCACCATCTTATGTTTACCTCGCAACAAAGCTCCTGTTCCGAACTAAGCAGGGGACTTAATGTTGATGGTGGTTTTACTGCTGATAGTTTGTCACCATAAATGTCACCGGTGACACATTTATTAGAACATTTAATACATGTAGTCAGTAATTAATAGGGGGTATTTTTTCAAATTAGGGTTACAACGAGCAAAACCCTAATTCACCTTTGTGCCAATGAAAAATCATGTTATCTACACCTAGCCCAAGCTAGCCGCGCCATGCCAAACGCACTCTGCCTTGGCCCTAGCTATGCTAGTCACACCAAACGCGCCAAAGCATGCCAACCATGCTAGACGCACCTCCATGCCAATGGCAAATCATGCCATCCACACCTAGCCCAAGCTAGCCGCGCCATGCCAAACGCACTCTTCCTTGTCCCTAGCTATGCTAGTCACACCAAACGCGCCAAATCATGCCAACCATGTTAGCCGCACCTCCGTGCCAATGGAAAATCATGCCAGCCACACCTAGCCCAAGCTAGCCGCGCCATGCCAAATGCTCTCTGCCTTGGCCCTAGCTACGCTAGTCACACCACGCCAAGCCAAACACCATTACCTTGGCCCTATCCGCACCACTGTCCCAATGGCAAATCATGTCAGCCACACTAAACACGCCAAAGCATGCCAACCATGCTAACCGCACCTCCGTGCCAATGGCAAATCATGCCAGCCACACCTAGCCTAAGCTAGCAGCGCCATGCCAAACGCACTCTGCCATGGCCTAGCTATGCTAGTCACACCAAACACGCCAAAGCATGCCAACCATGCTAGTCGCACCTCTGTGCCGATGGAAAATCATGCCAGCCACACCTAGCCCAAGCTAGTCGCGCCATGCCAAACGCACTCTGCCTTGGCCCTATCTACGCTAGTCACACCACGCCAAGCCAAACAACCTTACATTGGCCCTAGTCGCACCACTATGCTAATGGCAAATCATGCCAGCCATACCAAACGCGCCAAAGCATGCCAACCATGCTAGCCGCACCTCCGTGCCAATGGCAAATCATGCCAGCCACACCTAGCCCAAGCTAGCAGTGACATGCAACACGCACTCTGCCATGGCCTAGCTATGCTAGTCACACCAAACGCGCCAAAGCATGCCAACCCTGCTAGCCGCACCTCTGTGCCGATAGAAAATCATGCCAGCCACACCTAGCCCAAGCTAGTCGCGCCATGCCAAACGAACTCTGCCTTGGCCCTAGCTACACTAGTCACGCCACGCCAAGCCAAGCACCCTTACCTTGGCCCTAGCCACGCCATGCCAAGATGGCGCCTGCGCCTAGGCTTGAAAATCGTGCAACCTAGGCCAAATTGGCCACGCATGCCATTGGCACATGCCAACACGCTCGCTGGTAGCTTTTGTTACCAGGACGTGGCCCTAATGGCCGAGCATGCCATTGGCACATGCCAACACGCTCGCTGGTAGCTTTTCTTACCAAGCCGCGGCCTTAATTGCCGAGCATGCCATTGGCACATGCCAACACGCTCGCTGGTAGCTTTTATTACCAAGCCGCGGCCTTAATGGCTGAGCATGCCATTGGCACATGCCAACACGTATGGCCCTAATGACCGAGCATGCCTTTTCTTACCAAGTCACGACTTTTCTAATGGCCGAGCATGCCATTGGCACATGCCAACACGCATCGTTTGGTATTTTTTTTCCTAGGCCATGGACCTAATGGCCGAGCATGCCATTGGCACATGCCAACACACTCGCTGGTAGCTTTTCTTACCAAGATGCGGCCCTGATGGCCGAGCATGCCATTGGCACATGCCAACACGCTCGCTTGTAGCTTTTCTTACCAAGCCGCGGCCCTAATGGCCGGGCATGCCATTGGCACATGCCAACACGCATCGCTGGTAGCTTTTTAGCAGGACGTGGCCCTAATGGCCGAGCATGCCATTGGCACATGCCAACACGCATCGCTGGTATCTTTTCTTACCAGGCCGTGGCCCTAATGGCCGAGCATGCCATTGGCACATGCCAACACGCATCGCTGGTAGCTTTTCTTACCAAGCCGCGACCCTAATGGCCGAGCATGCCATTGGCACATTCCAACACGCATCGCTTGTAGCTTTTCTTACCAGGCCGTGGCCCTAATGGCCGAGCATGCCATTGAAACATGCCAACACGCATCGCTGGTAGCTTTTCTTACCAGGTCGTGACCCTAATGGCCGAGCATGCCATTGGCACATGCCAACACGCTTGCTGGTAGCTTTTCTTACCAGGACGTGGCCCTAATGGCCGAGCATGCCATTGGCATATGCCAACACGCTCGCTGGTAGATTTCATTACCTAGCCGTGGCTTTAATGGCCATGTGAGCCATTGTCACATGCCACACACGCCACTATCAGCTCTGGCATTGCCACTTACACTCAATGTACAACCTACCACCAAGGCATTCCGCACATGCCACACACGCCACTAGCAGCTCTGGCATTGCCACTTGCACTCAACCCGCAACCCGTAACAAAGGCATTCTGCACATGCCACACGCGCCACTAGCAGCGCCACTTGCACTCAAGGTGCAACCAACACTCGAGACATCAACAAAAAGCGGGGATGCTTTCCGGGGTCTTGGTTTGGCGGTCTGACATGCAGCGTACACTACGCTCACATTAAGAAAGCGTGAATAGGAATAAAGCGGTCAGATAAATGAGGAAATAATGGTGAAAACGTTTTCACCCATAAACACCATGCGATTACCACCTCCTCCCATTATTTCACCCTTTACTCTCTTCCTTCATGAGGCCATGGTACGTTTCAATCTCGACTTGTATAAATAGGTCTTGCCTATTTCCACCAGAAAACAAGTCTCGGTCAGGAGAAAAACACAACACTCTCAAAAAAGGAAACTTTGCAAGCTCTCCAAAAAAGCTTTCATCTCTTGCAAGCTTCCGAAGCTTCCACTTTTTGATACAAGTCGAGACACTACTCTCCCAGAATTATTATGGTCTCAACACCTTTCTTTGCTTCCCTCCCCAAATCAACCCTTCTCATCCACTTTGTGACCGAAGCAAGTCTGGAACGGCCATTTCTTGGTTTAGGCCGGACTTGTACAGATTGATCTCTCGAATCTAGAAAGTGCTCACGTGCAGCATATTTGTTTAGGATTTAAACCAGTTTCTCACTCATCTACCGAATTTACCAAAATCGGCGGAAACGATTTTTACCCATAAACAAAAGGGTATCTTGGGTATTAGGTAAAGTCAGTCACACTTTTGGAAGATATTGGGGATCACTCACACTTTTGGAAGAATGCACATTTCAGTCACAGTTTTGTGTATTTTCTCGGTGGCAACTCTGAAAGAGATTACACTCGCCTCATCTTTTTTCTGGCCCAGATCAGGATTGATTGTCCACGTTCTTCTCGATTGAAAATTTTCATGGATTTTGTCTGAATCTAATAAAAATTGAACAACAAAAAAATTCAATCGAACAAAAGAATGTTTAGGAAGAAAACAATAGAAAAAGAATCCCCCTTGGTATTTCTAAAACAAATTATACATATATATGTAAATAAGTAGTTCTGAATTATATTTGAACCATGAGTCAAGTACTACAAAAACAGCTGAGAAAGGAAAAACAAAATCCTTCCTCTAAAAACATACCCATCCTTCTTGTTTCTTTCTATCACTTGTTCCTCTTTATTGTTTATTCTTTTTATCATTGTTGATATTGCAACATGATGAGTACCACAAAGAATTTTATGATTCAAACACCGTTACCATTGTATAACATCCGTACAAAAATATGAGTAAAACAAATTAACTGGAAGCCACATCAAATGTAAACATATCAAATCAGATGATTTCATCTATTTCTATCGTACAAGAAATTAATCTAATCACTCAACTGGATTTGATTTTCTATTACCTTTGCTATATCAGAAGCCCTAAAAACAAATTTAATTTAATCATCGATGATGAGCATAATAGGAACAGTAACATGATATTACTAATACACTAATCATATCTTTAATAAAACATTATTCTTAACCAAGAAAAGTTTCATCTTGATAATAAGATTAACAAAAGTACAAGATTGGCGGATGAGGGCAAATATTGATTTGCAACTAAAAATCGTTTTTTGATAAATTAAAAAAAAAAAATTATTAGAAAAAATTTGACTAGGATGGCTAGACATCCTCTATGTGAACCTCAAATCCATGCCATGTCATCTACCCATTAATTTAAGAGGTTAGGGTTGGAGAAAGTTTTTAGGAAAAATGGATGTGTATCTCACATGGATGAAGAGTTTTTTCCTCATACACAAGCCATTGGAGAAGCTCTAAATTACATACAAGACAAAGCCAATTCGAATTTGTTTTAAATGAAAATTACACCCCTTCACAATAAACTGATATACCCCATTAACAATATTTATCTTGACTATGGATGGGAATACAAGATAAAAAAAAATATTAAAAATTCAATTTCAATGAAACTAAGTTTGAAATCATATAGAGTATATGTTTAAAAACGAAACAAATATAATTAATTTTTTTTCGTTTTTTTATCTTCAGTTTTCTGAATTTTCCTTAAATTTTGGTGCAACAACTGTTAAATTCATTATAAAGTTTCTACGCCATTATTTTGTCTTCTTTTTCCCTTCTAAGAATATCCAAAAATTTTAAAAGTATTTTTGGTTTTCCATTATTATAAGTAAATTTGTTTTTATGGATAATGTTACGTTGATCGGGAGAATGTACCGTGCATTCTCCGGTGTCTCACATAAAAAAAGGCCCCGAGAGCCCTATCGAGAAAAAACAGGGGCACATGCATTTTGTGTGAGACACGGGAGAACACACTATGCATTATCCTGGTCAATCTATCATTATTGATTATTTTATGTGATTCTTACCTAGTAATGTAATTTTTACCTTTTAATCATGACAACAATGATCTCTTTCTCCTTGAAATCTTGATTTTATCACCACAGACGAATATACTGAAAAGCTGCCGGTACTTTATATTAAGTAACCAATCACTCTTTTTTGTGTTAGTACTAGGGCTTAACCCGTGCGGTAACTGTACGAGATGTTTTTTTTTCTATAATACGATATTGTTTACATTCATCTTGCGCCATTTTTCCGTGGGTAATAGTTTTGATATTCAAATAGATTTTGGTAAGAAAATAATGGGTTACCTTATCATTTTAATTTACTTAAGCATGTTATTTCAATTTATTATCTGGCCGGAGTAATAATGTTGTCCCAACATAAAATAAAATAAAAAGAATTAATAAAAAAATATTCCCCATTTACTTTTCTATCCCACCGTTCATCTAACAATACATATACCTAAACTACCAATCCAACTCCATGATGTTTATGCATACATGGGTTCCGAAATTATTAGTAATAACTAAGACTCTACGGAGTGAAGCAAAAACCCATAATATTTTCCCTACTATAGACAAATATTGGAAGGCTGAGATATACATGTGTGAGCTGAAAAAATAAACTTATAAAAGTAAATCAAAACATGTGTTAGATTCTTCCTCAATCATATTGATAACATAAAATTGAAGAAATTTGTGGATAAAAAAATGTCGTATCAACTATGCTAAGTAGTGCATGAGTGGTGTTCTCACATCTAGTGTTACTCAAGTAATTTGGAACAATAAAGAACATATTCATATTGATATTTATATCCACATAAATTCAACTAACCTTCTGAAGAAAAATAATTAGTTTCAAAGTAGAGCCGACACAAACTTATGTCGCTTTCAATTCTTAGAACACACACTGCGTTTAATCGGCCTTGAAATTAAACAAATACCCCAACATTAATCAAATAATGTCTACAAATCTGGGATCAAAACAAAGCGCTATCGGGAAAAATGAGAGACTAACATCAGTGTTACAAAGAGAATACCCTATATGTATCAAACTTTGTTAACCAAACATGTATTCAAATTAAAAAATCATCCACTTAACACATAAACATAAAAGAACCCTACTTAAATCAATAATTGCATAAAGAAAACTTATAAGAGAATATTGTAATTATTAAATACCGTTAAAATCACTATTAGAGATTTAATTGCATGCCTTATTAAAAATTACTATAGGATGAAATCACCAAATTGATATGTAGAAATTTCACTGGTTATGAAACAATTCATAGAAGTTTACACTGGTGGTGATGTGCTCCATCTAAGTGTTTTTCGATTGATTTTTTTTAGGAGGTTTCGGTTTCGTCGGAGAAACCGAGATCGTTTCATTATATTCATTATCATTCAGAAATCCAAGAGACAACTTGTGCTCTGCTTACGGGATTCAATACAACCACAGATTTATCTATTGATGGGAGAAAATCTTGATATTGAATATGTAATTTTAGTATTTATTATATAACGTGACATCCCAGTGTTTTTATTTTTATTCAACTATATGCTTTTAGTTAATACTGAAAACCATGCGTACAAATGGTTACCAAAGATAGCAGTGGTACCATTTGATCCAATGATCATGATCATTTTGTCTTATATTATTTAGTATCATCCCCGAAATATTTGTTACCCGCCTTTATTAATCGTGTAATAAACGACCAACTATGTTATTTTTCACAGTACAATGTTACCCGTCATGTAATTTTTTTTATTTTTTTTAATTCAAAAAGAAAAAAGTACCCTCATACAAAAATACACACTAAAAAACTGCCCCCGTCTTTTAACAATTTGTTAAAGTACCCTCACGTTAGTTTTTCCATCTGTGTTAGTTAAGATTAATTTACTTTACATATTTGCCTTTTACTTATTCCCACATTGATTTTATACATCATTTTCATGTTCGTCGAGTCCGGTTCAGGATCGTTACACCG
Organism: Papaver armeniacum; assembly: GCA_023531295.1. Classification (NCBI taxonomy): domain Eukaryota; kingdom Viridiplantae; phylum Streptophyta; class Magnoliopsida; order Ranunculales; family Papaveraceae; genus Papaver; species Papaver armeniacum. Next base: position 423,876 of record JAJJWW010001682.1, read on the forward strand.
CTTTCAGGTTCGTTACATCATTCCCCAAAAAGGGTTCATCATTTCAAGTATTTTGGGGTTTTTGGTCGGAAGAAAATCGACCGTCTACGACATTTTTCTAGGTTCGTCAAAGCCCGGTTTAGGATCGTGACAACGCTTTCAGGTTCGTCGAGCCCGGTTCAGGATAATTACACCGTTTTCAGGATTCATCTGATCATTTACCCCCCCCCCCCCAAGGAGATGTAGTTCAGGGTAAATATGACTTTTAATTGGAAAGATAACTGTCACCTAGCACTTAACTTGATGGAATTTGCCTTTTGAATAAAACGGGGTACTTTAACAATTTTCTAAAAAACGGAGGTACTTTTTAGTGTAAAGTGAAGTGTAGGGTACTTTGTAAAAAATCCCAAAAAAAAACCAATACCACCATTAAAACCATCCGCCGCTCTATTTCTTCCACCAAAACTAATGTTATCGCCTCCACCAGTTACTAACACCCGCCACCGCTTCCACCACCTATTACTTCTTCTACTACCACCGCCGCCACCTCTAATATCTATTGGAATAATTTTATCAAAATTATTTATTGATGGAAATACACAGTAATGTATTAATTAAGGCACATTTATTACGTCAAATTAATAAATCATTTATTATGAGAAATCAATGAGACACCAATTAATAAAACACTTATACTTTAAGTTGAACAAACCATGACCATATATTTATCTTCTCTCTAGATAAATCTGGACCACCACTTACATAGGCAAACTTAGCCAAACTGTGTTACGTATTGTTGATAATTCTTTTTGGGTCGAATATACTGTTACACTTTGATTTCTATCTGCTCCTTGGATATTTAAATTTGTGGCTACGCTTATAGTATCATGTGTTTCGGCAAACTAAGGCAGGTTGCTAAGCACCTGTTGTACGCCATAGTTCGCGACTTTTACACCCACTATGAGCCGGTACTCATATGTGATATATAGTCTGTTGAGCGATAGAGACTCTATTTCCAACGAAAGAATCTCTAGTCTCCCAGTGATGGAGACTTTATAGGGTCCCACAATGGGGAATTGCATGTGACATGGCAATCTCAAGTGTATGTCACTTCCATAGGAACTGGCTTAAGGCCATTGGATGAAATTTGAGCTTTGCATTTAATCCACCACTTGTTATGCAAAGATTGACCATTCCGCTCGCGAGTTTGTATTTATATGTTGATTCATTTGTTGATTCTCATTTCACTAGCAAGCCAATCGCTATTTCTTTTTAATAGGTATTTTATTCTCTTTAAGGTTCTCATTCAAAATTTGCTCCTTTACATCAAAAAATCCAAAATAATATAAAAAAAAAAGTTTTCGCTCAAAACTATAGATATTAATTAGGAGTACTTGGCCGCATCATCATAGTTCGGTGTAGATTCATTAATCTTATGCTCTGGATTAAGCTCTCTCTTTCAACAAAAGTTTTTTGATTAATCTATTTTTGGGGGGCTTATATAAATTCTATTTGTGTAAGCAGGAGAATGGCTAGTACTAGTAATACAGTTCCAACTTTTACCGGACCTATCAATCTAGTTCTTTTCGGAAGAGTAGGGAATGGAAAAAGTTCTCTTGGTAATAGCATCATCCAAAAGACTGAGCTCAAAAATGGTAGACTTGTTAGTGCCAAGGCATTTCAAGCAAAGGCTGCAGCTGGTGGTGTCACAAGGGAATGCAAAATGGAGACAACTATGCTCCACGATGGCCAAGTTGTTACTGTAATTGACACTCCAGGTATGACGAAAAAATTCTAGCTGAATTGTGAAGCCAAAGGAGCTTCTTTATGCATATTACAGACCTATAAGCTTAGGGACTTGCTAATTTTCGTGTCTGGCAGCCTAGTACAACCAAATTCATACTCTTGAAGTTGCTCAAGATTAAGCTTGAGTAACCAAGTCCACTATAACAATTAATACCGAGTATTGAGGAATATACCTAAGTTTCTAACATGATATACTGTTTCTCAGGGATATTTGATACGCAAGTAGATGAAAATATTTTAAAAACAGAGATCGTCAAATGTATGCACATGACGACAAATGGGATCCATGGGTTTCTTTTGGTTTTTTCAATGAGGACTCGGTTTTCGGAGGAAGAAGCTCATGCTATCAAGTATTTGAAGAAATTTTTTGGTCCCGAAATTGTTAACTATATGATTGTCGTTTTTACTGGCGCCGATGAACTAGAAGAGGAAGATATGACCCTGCAAGACTATTTGGGTTTGGTTCCTCAAGTGTTGAAGGTTTTTTTTTTTTTTCCCATTTACATTGATTATTCTAATTAATTTCTATAGCCGATCTTACAGAATTTTATGCTAGCATTAATTTTTGGGAAGTCTATGATATGTAAATATATCGGCCGCGGACTGACTTCAACATCTATATTATAGGACCTAATGAAAATTTGCAACAATAGGGTCGTTATTTTCGATAATAAGACTAAAGAAGAAAAAAAACGCAGAGACCAGATTCAACAATTAACGCGTTCTGTAAAGATGGTCCTAGATGCAAATGGTGGAAAACCGTTCACAAATGAGTTCTTTGAAGAGTTGAAGGTAAATCAGTTTTTGTTGTCATGAACAACAAATGAATCGTTAAGATATTAACAGTGATCTCTGTTTTCCAGAGGGAAGCCCTGCGAAGGCCAGAAACTGAAGAGCATAATTTAAATATGTATATGTTGTATCAACAGAGGATAGCTGAGATAAATGAGTCGGTAAAAACACTACTACTACTTTCATTTTCAACTCCTGCGCATTTTGTTCTGTTGTCCGTTTGCTTTTATGGATTTGCAGTTTGTAGATATTTAACCACCAAGGTTACATGTATATATATTGTTATGCAGATTACGAAGAGATTTGAAGAAACAATCACACAGATAACGCAGGATTTAGAATATGAACGATTTGCCAGAAAAGAATTAGAAGAAAAGATGTTGCTTCGTCGGAATTGTAGTATACAATGAGTTTGTTGTTTAATCCAAGTACAGTTTCTTCAAAGCTGCCTCGTTGCTTATATTATCTGGATGATCCTGATGTATAATTTGATTTTCCTTCTTACGTGATAAGTTGCTCTCTTTAAATCAGTTTGATATGTATTTGTTGAAATTATCAACAATGCAATCGTTAGATTGTTGAAGGTTTTCATTTTATTTTATTTATGATATAAGAAATTAAGAATCAATAATGCAATCGTTAGATTGTTGAAGGTTCATTTTATTTTATTTATGATATTAGAATCAATATTGCAATTGTTAGATTGTCGAAGGTTTTCATTTTATTTTATTTATGATATACTAGTATAACACACAAGCACGACGCGCCTGCCGTTCCGTTCTTTCCAGAATTTTGTTGTTTGCATGTATTAGGCAACGATCAAAATCAACACCCAGTCAACGATCACAGTTAACGATCAACGCCAAGTGGTGAAAACTCATTTCAAGCTAATCTACAAAAAGTAAATACAACTAAACTATTTAATAAATTTTCAATCATAAATATCCTTTTACATCAAGAATGTGTATTACTCGTAGTTTTCTAAGACAAAAAGATTTAAACTATTAAAACCTTTAAAATCATAAATATCCTTTTACATCAAGAATGTATGTGTAAGCTAGCAAATACGCATGTGCAGTGCACCTGCCGGTATTTCATTCCGTTACAAAACCTATAAAATATTAGAGACTAACAAACTATAACACTTCTTTGCTAGAAACATAGAGAGTAGGCTTATTAAATAAAAATGAATAAAGTATCGGTCTTCATACAAAGATTTACGATGAAAAAAGCAAGGAAATGACAGTTCCAATTGAGTAAAATGATAAGGGACATACTTCGGGTTTTGTATGAAATGTTTTGTGGTATACAAAAGGAACCTTAATTAATTTCACTATGCCTAAACTGGAGAGTTATTTTCTTAGCATTCGCAGCCTGTAAATCTCTGTTGTCGTCCTCCACTAGTAAAATTAATGGTGTCAGGAATGTACCTTCATCATGAAAATGATCAAATGTCAGAAACTGTCAGATCCCACTGAAGGAACTGTAACCAAATTCTAAAATTTAGCTTATAAAACAGTGTTTCCTATTCATTTGGATTATTACTTGATCTGCACATGGGACAGTGGCAAATTGAAATGACTATCGATTTAGAATTTTCTATATAATACCTGGGAATATCCACCATTAAGCGTATATGTGCTGAAGACTCAAAAGGAAACATATTAAGTTATGAGAAGATTTCCGACTCTAAAAAAAATAAAAAAATAAAAACTAAGCAAGCATCAACATATATTGGGACATACCAAGGCTTGCCCTGACTTTGCGAGCGTGTCATAACATATTCTATAGTTTGAAGATTGGCTATAAGTAGGAAGTACTACTTATAGAGGATGATGAAGGAACTCTATGAAGTAATAAATGAAAGGGTATCTTATGGTGATACCTCAGTTTTTCACAAAGGCGTGCCGAAGCATCGACCCTGTTCTGTCAGCAACATCGCTGAGAGCATAATGTATGTTGTAGTAAGATATGTATATGTATCTACTTCATCCAAATGTAATCTATACTAATCTAATCTCATGTAATATTTAAACAAAAAAAGTAGATTTTTTCGAGCACATGCTTTTCTTCAATTTCCCATCTATGTAAATTCAAACCAATCCTGATTCCAAACTACCAAACTCAGACACGCAGTCATTGAATACCTTGTATATCTAAGCTAATTAGGTTACACATTTTAAGTGGAAACATTAAAAACTACTAACCAATCTAAATAAGCATTTTAGTCATTTATTTCCCCTATGATGAAACATCCACAACACAGGACAAAAGCAATATGGATTCTCCCAATTGACTTTGATACTGTGACTAAAATCCCATCAATTAATTTCCCCCAAGTACAGTTGCAAATTGGTGGCATAAATGTAGCACGATGTTAAGCATTTCTAGTATGGTAAATGAGCTTATAATACAGTGTTTCCCATTCCCTTGGACTATGACTTGAGCTGAATGCGAGGTGACAAATTGAAATTACTATTATGCAGTACTTGAATAAAAATGTAATGTAACCTCACCTGAATTCCTCAACCATGTGAAATTTCCATTACCATCGACTCTTGCTTCAATACCTATAAAGCACAACTGAAAATGAGACATGACTTCTTGAAGAACCAAAGAACAACTAAAAAGCATTTTTCTATTGGGCATTTCAACAAACATTAGATGTATAATAAAAAATTGTGTTCAACTGAAATTCAAGTCATATCCAAAATAATCTCTTCAACTGATAACTAAAACCCAGATTTAAAGAAATAACCAAATCGATTAACGGAATCAAGAAATCCTGTAACCTAAAAATCAAACATAAACAAATACCTCGGTGAGGTTTCTCCTTAAAATCAACACAACATCTGAACGAAAAATGCGATAATTTATCAGATTGTAATCTCCCCTTCTAATGTTAAATGATTGTCTCTTTCCCTTTTGAAGTTTGAGGAAATTTTGTGATAGAAAATTGTGTTCTCAGAAGATCAATGTTTGGAGATGTGTTGTTAGTGTATTGTGCCAATTAAATTGGGGAAATTATGTGATGAAAAGATCAGAATTTGGGGGTGGGGTGTTAAGAGATTCTGTCTGGTATGGTTCTCGATTTGGGGACGAAGGATGGGAAGAAAAACCATCAAGACGTAAGTGCCTCTAAATTGAGCGGAAATAACAAAACGTAAGCAGGAAAAAGAACACACGGAAGGACATAATATCCGGTTAACTGTAAATTGCGGAAAACACATTTTTTCTTTATATTAGTATTAGTAAGAACACATGTGCGATACACATACTTGAATTTTACTCATTTAACAAAACTAAATTAGAAAGTGATAGGAAAAAATTCCTTAAAAAAAAAGGAAAAAATATCGTTTGGTCCTTTTTTAAGTGGGCCCATGTCTGTTTGGTCCTTTGGTCAAACGCCTTTATTGTTTGGTCCATAATTATATAAAAATATAAAACAGACAAACATACCATTCCTATTGTAGTGGATGGAAAAGATAAATAGGCAAGAAGGGAAGGAGATTTCATTCATTAGAGAGAAACTATGTTACATAGATATATTCCCTTATATACAATAGGAATAAGACCCTATACTATATTGGCCCGCACATCCATGGGCTAAAGCCCTACAACACTCCCCCTTGTGCGGTCCAATAGAACTTCATATGCAGTGCTTCAGATGTAGTTCTTCAAATATCGTTCTCTCCTTGATGACTTGTGCCGAAATCATTTGACTTACTAAAACTTTGACAAGGAAAAACCCAGTGGGATAAAAACCTTGGTACAACTCTTCACATGTAGTACTTCACATGTTGTCTCGTACTGTACATGTAGCTCATCACATGTAATACGATCTTCAAAGATCGATGAGTCTAAGTTAATTGCCTCGTTAAAACTTCGTCAAGAAAATCCAGAGGGACAAAACCTGAACTAAAGAAAAAGAGTACAATATTAAGTAAACTTAGAACATAGTTGGACTCGAATATGTTGCCTCATTAAAAACTTTGCCGAGTAGCAAAACCCTGTGGGAAAAAGTGACCTCGGTGAAGGAAAATAGTTCAACACACCATTAAATTCTCCCCCTGATGTCAGACAATTTTCATTAGTCTAATGCATTCAAAAGGAGTTTATCACACTTTACTTTTGTGACTTGAATGTTTATAAGACCATGTTGTTGATTCGGAAGTTACGTTGCTTAATGGACTATCGCATTTCATTTCTTTGATTCAGATATTTTCGGTAATATCAACGCGATCTTTATGTCTTCAACGTTCAACATACTTGATGCTTTTAGTGTTGTCTCGCTAAAAACCTTGTCGAGTAACAAAACCCTTTGGGAAAAACTATTCTCGATCGAAGGGAAAAAGAGTACAAAACATCTTCAATTTCAAGGTAAAATATGTCGACATCATATCCTTGGATCCTTCCCGTGATGTCGGCATCTCCCCCTGATTACTTTCAGAGTTATTCTAGACTGTTACTTTAGTCATGTACTTTTCGAAATTGAATATCGGTAATGACCTGGAAAATAGCCTACCGTATCTCCCCCTGATTACTTTCGTTTGAGAAGAAATTATTATTCCTTCAAAATCAACAACTTTTGGATTGCACTTTCATTAGCATTCCTTTTTATGTATTTGCAGGGATAAAACAATTTTACGTCAATGGTTACTTTTAAGTACATGATTACATTCACTATACCATTCCAATGACGTTGCGTTGGCGCGGAGCTATATCTAGCTAACAAGTTCCCTGAGGATGTAAAATTTAATCGAGTACATTATTATACTAAGTACGACAATGCGTCTATTGTACTTAGATAAGGGAATTTCATCTCCCAACACATGTTCGTCATCTTCCTTTAGACGAAATGGTCATATACTTACATTTGAACCTCGACTAATCATGGGAGTGCTATCAGGATGCATGTCTTTTGTTAAATTGCCTGACAACTTTTGACAAATGCAAACTGGTGGGGTAATATACCACAAGCTCAGTATTCAATCGAGCTTTCCCCAGATTTTTATCTCAAATTCAGATTTTAAATAGCTTGTAAGATCTTTTATTCCATTAAGAGTACTTATCATATCCATATCGTCGACATAAATAGCTATAATTCTGAATCAGGAACTTATTTAATACGCATGGTACAAAACCTTACTTGTTTATCCCTTCCCAATCAAATAGTCACTTACACGGGTATACCACATCCGCATGATTGTTTAAATCAATAAGTGAGTGTTCCAGTGTAACTGCAAACACACTCCGTGGTTTAGAGTCATTCGACTTGGGAAGTAAAAGGCCATCATGCACTTTTGAAAATATCTTTGAGCCTAAATCTTCAGAGATATAACCACATCTACTATGTCTCAAGTTCTTTTGAAACTACCAAGCAAACTAATTAACTGAACATTAATTTATTCAAAAGAGTAAGCGATCCAGGGGTTTGTGAGATACCTCGCGCCACAAGGTGATTCTTTATACTTTAAGACCTCATTCTTCTCACTACACTTTGCGACAAATAACCACATATGTCCCACAAGCTTTACACTAGGTTGGTTAGCACTACCACACTAAATACCCGTATATTTGTCAAAGAACTAAGTTCTACCTGGATTGCATAGGCCAAATATGCTATTTATTTGAAATTAATCAAAATAAAGCATGGTTCGATCTCATTGTGCTCTACTTCTGGAGCAACTAATTATGGATTATATCATCACTGTGCACGCATGATCCTTCCATTGACTCATGCGCATTCTCATAATCCGTCAGGATTTCATTGTTCTCTAGAATCATTTAAAACTTCGGAGCGTCCTCCCGTTTGATTCATGGACATATTCAGAGACAATATTATGAGGTGATTTCTGATGATATAAATAAGTTGTGCCTTACTCACCTACTTCCTTTCTAGGTGAGGATTGATCGAACAAAATGGTATCTCCAACTTCCTTTATGGAGCCACGGCCTCAACCACACTTCCAATGAGTGTAGTTGCAACACCTTAGTTTATGGTGTATATCCCGTATTGAGGATTTGTAACTTTTCAGGTAGGTTTGCAGCTGGTATGTGTGATCTCATCATCACTTTAGCAACATCAGTGTGCATTCTGAAAATCGAATATTCTTTATCACTTCACATTTACATCTGTGGAGTATAAGAATCAATATGAGACACAGTGGGAACACACCACGACAATTCCTGTCGTTCCCTTAGAAAATACTTTTTCTTATCTCCCCCTAACGACGGGAAGACTGTCTCATTAAAGTGATAACCCGCAAATCTAGCGATAAGAGATCTCCTGCCAAAAGTTTTAAAATGCGGATAATTGTTGGTAACTCATTTCCAACATAACTACTTAATAGTTTTGAAGACCCATCATAATACGATGTGGAGTCGGAATGGCACATATATAGTGCAACCAAAAATGCGTAAGAACATAATGTCAGGCTTAAATCCAGTTACCAACTAGTATGTAGAAAAGGTTGACTAATATTGGGTTCTAAAACGAATTAAGTAAGATGCGTGTAATATTGCATATCCCCAAAGCAATAAAAGATAGGTTGGTACGCATAACCTATTTCTTAGGCACTATATGTAACCTTTGATGGTAGCCTTTGCGAGACCACTGGGCATAAGATGCTCTATATTGATCCTATTAAACATGCAATATTCATCAAGTCTTTTTGATGTAAATTCTCTAGCATTAATAAGGGTGGTGAGCCTTTAGCACTTTTTATTGTGTAATATGTGCTAGGAATTTTTAAATGCAAATTTCTTTGGAACTATAACTAGTCCAAAATGTCAAAACATTCACCAGATCCATCAGTCACTTTAATGGTCCGCATTCTGCATGAATATTTTTCTAAATTTCACCTTGTTTTCTTTGTAATATGGATTTTTTTTTTTTTTTTTTTTACCATTTGCATCTTAGGATGGTCTCGATCCTATTTTACTGAAGACTTTGTAAAAATGAGTGATATGCTCTCTTACTTAAAATCATAATGTAACAGAGGAGGGGGTTGTGCATCTAGTACTTTAGAAAACACTTATTGAGAGATATGTCATTACTTCGCATTCTCTGTCAATATTGTTCCCATTTTTGTTCACTCAAATAAAGTGATGTTCGCAAGAGTCCTTTCAAAACGATCATCATGTCACAACCAAAGTTGCTTTATGGTTATGCCCAAAGCCTGTGTGAGTCAATTTCCAACATTTCATCGTTGGAATCAATATGGATTCAATAATCCAAATTAATACTATAGTGATTTACATTTCACTAAATTGACTCATTAGTCTCTCTAAAGTATGTTTCCTTCCAAATACTTTAGTGACTATAAAAGATGCAATCGATTACATTCTCATCATTTTGATGTTCCACATAATATCCATTTGCACGGGTTACTTGGGAATTTAACAAGGTGTGATTATATCTTGGTATATCTAGAGATTTTGCGACGTCTTTGTTCTATCTTGAAAAAAAATGAGCAATGCTGCACTCGATAAGATAGTCAATTGGCCAGGCAAAGTTCTTGTTGCCATTAAAGTTGATGTGAAAATTGGTTGTTACTATGATACACATATACATTACATTGTATATACCAACACCTATAACTAAGTGCATTTCCAACTCTTGCATTTATGATGGAAGCTAAAATTACATTTTTAGCTTTATCCCATGTTCAATTGATACCTATACTTTGGTGTCATTACTGCTGGGGAAAATAAAAAAAAATTGTTTCATGATATATATGTCCCTTTACACATGCCTTATATGAGTCGATACGTCTAACCCTCATTACTTTGGGGTTCTTTCCATTTTTATTTTTGCAACATTTAGCGTAATTTGAGAAATTTCTTTATCTCAATAGGCCAAGGGAATCTCACTACACATGTCAACCATTTACTTTAGGTTGAATATATTACTAAAGATAATTCTCTTGTTGTCATACTTCAACATATACCGGTTCGTTAGTATTATGGATGAAGTAGGGAAATGAAAATTTTATGACTCATATCATCTTTTGTGAGTTCTTCCACAAAAATTGGAATACATGTGATTTTATTTCAACGTATGTTTTGAAACTATTGACAGATTAATAGTCGAGCAAGTGGATACATTCCACGGAACATTCAAAAAATTTGGGAAAATATCAAATATCCAATAATGGTGCTCAAGTACTTCTAAGCCCCAATTGAATACATTGGAATTGAGTTGGTACAACCAATTGAACAAAAAGAAAAAAAAAAAACATCATTCAAAAATAGCCGATATCATATTCAAGAGAACAAAATAATAATAACACCGAAATTCTTAATGGTGTTTAAGTTGACCGTTTATATGGACTTATCTTAAGACAAAGAAAACAAAACTACACATGTTCTAAAAACAGGTAAATAGATAAGCCCAACAAATATTCAATGTAAAAACCACATTAGTTAGTTACATACCTCAATTTTTAGATCCCGTTGCATATAGACAAAACCGGAACAGTCTTGGCCGCGCACAGCCCAAGAACCAAGCTGGAACAGGAACAAACCAGATTGAGCTGGTTAGACCGGACCGTATTGGAACGGACCGGTTCGGAATGGGTTGGACCAGACCGGTTTGACTCGGGTTGGACCGACCAGAACATCTTCTTTCTCCTCGGAAGCATTCAGAAAAGAAACGTATTGTTCAGAAAAGTTTCACAAAAGAAACGTATTTTCTTTCGCCCCAGATTCCCTCCCCGCATTAGTACATACACAAATTTATTTAATTTAATCAAATCAACTTAGCTTGACAAATCAAATTAAATCAAATCAAAATCAAATCTAACTTAGCTTCAGCTGCGTTGATTGTAAATAGGGGAAAAAAAAAGGGAAGAGAATGATTCTTTCTTTCTCCGTGCACATGAGATATACAACTTCACCTCCTTTCCCGTATCAGATCGGGATTCTCTGGGTGATTCCAAGCGGCGACTTAAACGCAGTTCAATCCCACCACAAACATACACAGGAGATCAATTAGAGACAGTCTCTTGGTGATTACAAACGAACAAATATATACTAACGAATCTAATTAGGCATATACAGACGGGATTTTGTGATGATTAGTGTCTTCACAAGTTAAGGCACATACAGACGAATTAGTGTCTATATACCACAATCAATCTATTATCATCGCAGATATTTAATAGCTGTGATGGCAGCAAAAAAAAATTGTAGTACAATTCAATCCAATCAACCGGGAGAAAATAAACTTAGCTTCACGATATGATTGTATGACTGCCTTGATTAAATCCAAGCCGCGGGGTTAGAACTCGTGGTGATAACGTATTGTAGTGGATGGAAAAGATAAATAGGCAAGAAGGGAAGGAGATTTCATTCATTAGAGAGAAACTATGTTACATAGATATATTCCCTTATATACAATAGGAATAAGACCCTATACTATATTGGCCCGCACATCCATGGGCTAAAGCCCTACAACAATTCCGTGTTAATTTTTACTTATTTTCTTGTAGCAGTTCATTCCAGAAATGAAATCCATATAAAAACCTAAAAAAAACAAACTTCATTTCCGAAAATGAAGTCCATATCAAACCTAAAAAAACAGACTTCATTCCCGGGAATGAAGTCCATATAAAAACCTAAAAAAACAGACTTCATTCCCAGGAATGAAGTCCATATAAAAACCTAAAAAAACAGACTTCATTCCCAGGAATGAAGTCCATATAAAAACCTAAAAAAAACAGACTTCATTCCAGAAAATGAAGTCCATATAAAAATCTAAAAAACAAACTTCATTCACAGGAATGAAGTCCATATAAAAACCTAAAAAAACATACTTCATTCCAGAAATGAAGTCCATATAAAAACCTAAAAAAACAGACTTCATTCTCAGGAATGAAGTCTGTATAAAAACCTAAAATAACAGCAGAAAAATGTGTTTCTTCTTCTTCGTCTTTTTCTTCTTCTTTGTCAACAACAGCAGCAGATATATTTTTTTCTTCTTCTTCTTCTTTTTCTTTTTCTTCTTCGTCTTTTTCTTTTTCATCTTTTTCTTCCTCTTCGTGAACAACAGAAGAAAAAAAATCTTTTTCTTTTTCTTCGTCTTTGTCAACAACAACAACAGTAATGTGTTTCTTCATGTTTTTCTTCTTCTTCATCATATACAACAGCAGAAAAACCTAAAAATCGTCATTCTTCATCGTCTTCATGAGCAGCAACAGAAAAAAAAATGGGGAGGAGAGAAACTAGATCTGAAAATAGGAGGAGAGAGAAAGTAAATCTGAAATAAGGTATTTTCTTGGGTTTCTTTCTATATATATGGTCCCAAAAGGGTATTTGTGCCACTACAGGATGACATTTACATCATCCATGACATCATCCTAGGACCAAACAATAATTTGTAGGATCAAATTATAATATATTTTCCCAAAAAGGACCAAACAGACACATGACTGGGTCAATAGGACTAGACTCATCCTAATATATTATTTCTAGGATCATATGGTATTTCCTACAAAAAAAAAAAAATTACTATTCTTATTTGTACTCGTTACATAGATAATTGAAAGAGATTTTCAAAGATATAAATTTTACAAAAATCAAGTGTATATTTTGAAAGATATTAAGTTTGTAAAAATTTTGATCTATTTTTAGAACAATGATATTTATGTAAATATGTAAGAAATGTGGACAACTAAGTAATTTAGGGGTCTCTTAACAAAAATAACTCTTTTCTTTATATCAGTATTAGTAAGAGAGTCCTGCTATCATTATGAACTGGCAGCTCATTGCCGTCCGATGCCCATCTCTCATCTCAGATCTAGCTTTTTTTATTTCTTTCCTATTTTTCATTTTTTACTTTTTCTGAACTCCCTATATTAAGGTTCCACCTATTTGCCACCCACACTTTTCCTATTTGTCACCCATCTTAATTGCCACCTCCACTTATCCTATTCACCACCCATGTGTTTTTCAATATATCCTAAATACCACCCAATGACTATACAATAAAACCCTAAGTTAAAAAATAACTTCTCTCCACGATCTCTATCACCGACCACATTTTCTACACCATCTTCACATGCCGATCATGATCACCGCCATCATTCATATTTTGTTTATTTTTGCTACTTATTTTTTAATTTTGCATAAAATTATGACTACAAAAAAAGCATAAAATGTTCTAGCAAAATCAAAAATCAAGAGAAGTAAAACTTTGACCTAATTTTATATAGATCTCCTGATTTAATTCTGTTCAAGAACCAAGAGAAGTTAAAACTGCGTTTTTCTTTTAATATTCTTTTTGGGATGAACAAGTCGGACATTAGTGAACGACTAGCTAGTAGGTGAAATAGTCGATTGTCACTGATCGACTGTTAATGTATGTAGTCGTCCAATTTGGTTCTATCAATATTTTATCTTGTATAAGATCACTACTGTTTGTTACAGTATGCTATCAATATGTTCTCTCGACTACCATCAACGCAACAAAGCTAAGTACCCATTAAGTGATGGAAGAAGACAACAGATGAATCCGCATTACGTTATCTTGTCAGGAAAACTATTTAAATATTAATCGAAGTTGAGGATTTTCGTGTTTTTGAACTGTGAATCTCTATTTACCCCAGTGAGCGTTTTTGAGTTTTCTTCTTCATTCTGTTTCGATGTAAGATTTAATGGAACAATAGATTTAAATACTGTTTAGTTGAATTCTATCGTAATGTTAATACATTTTTAATTAAACCAGAGATTAATGGAGAAGAAGATACATTAGAGTGGTGATAATTATAATAAAATTTGATTTGAAGGTGGTAAATAGGAAATAATAAAATGGAAAAGTGAAATTACTTTAGAATTCTGATGAGGGTGGCAAATAGGAAAAATGTGGGTGGCAAATAGGTGAAACCTATATTAATCAATTTTTAAAAATGCAATTTTTATTAATCAATTGATAATCACCAAAAATATATATATTAACACAGCTTCATCATCATTCGGAGAATTTGAGAATGAACTGACAGATCTTTTTGGTGAATAATAAAAATTTTGGAAGACAACCTTCTTTTTCTTATACTCCTTATTAGTAGTCTTAACCCCTAGTATAGAAAATTAAATCTTTAATGTTATCATCAAACCCACTATCATTACAAAAATCAGGTAGTTTGCGTGATTTTTCAAGATCAATAATATCAGGGAAAGGTAACTGGTGGAATCATGGATCCATGAAAAGAATCCACTAGCTTTACTCCATCTGATCTACCACTAATGAGGACTGATGTTTTTTCTTATGAATCAATAAAATATGAACAAGAGGGTGACAGTTAATGTTGATATAGTTCTGCGGCGGCGGTGGTGATGGTTGTTGGCCTTATTTGAGGCCACTCTAATGAGTTCGTCGCTCCATTCATACCTTCTTGTTGTGCTACAGTCTCTTGCTCAGTTTGCAGACATGTTTAATCAAAAGTGGAAATCAAAAATACTATAAAGCTTTAGGGACGTCTGACAAATAAAATCTTAAAAGATAATAAAATATCTTTAATATCTAGATTTAAAGGAGATGATAGAAATCCGACCGTCGCTAACCGCGTGTTCATTTATGCTGTCACGCGCGCATCCGCGTGACAGCACCACTCATTAGTAAGATAAGAATAAGATAAGATAAGATAAGATAAGGGCTATTTTGAGTTTCCTCCCCTCCCAAGATCGCTAATTAGCGTTTCCTCTCCTAATAGATTGAAATTAGCGTTTCCTCCCATCATTAGGAATTCCGTCCATTGCTCGTTTAGTTGAGTCAGCTGTTGTGCATGAGTGGCATAAAGTGTACATGTGTAAATAGAAGTACCTGAAATACCCAACTAATGTAATCTAACGGTGGTTGATAAAATGTAATAGTGAATGGCGGAGATTTAACATCGACCGCACCATCTCTGTTTTTAGAAAACCCTGTAATATCATACTGAATCTATTGATGATTCCAGATAGATTAACCAATTGGTTTCGATGAACTTAATATGGGTATTCAATAAGTTCTTGAACTCATCTTCTAATCTTTCTATAGCTATCTTGATTGAAATTTTCAAGTTATTCTGGTCACCGGAAGAAGAAGAAGAATCAACAATGCTATATGACTCTAAACTCCATTGAATCTCATCTACAACTCTACTATTCTCATTTTATCTTCATACCTGTACAAAGAATCGCATTCACTGCATCTGTACCTTCACCTGTCCTAGCATACATCTATGATAGCAACATCTTGGACCTGCACTCCATTTTGAACCCACCTAAACACCATCAGTGCAAAGCTCCAAGAACTCAAACACCAATAGCAGTTGCTCCTCTGATCCTTAGCACAAACAAAATCCTTTACTTGTTGTTGTTCTCAATCCCATCGATTCACAACTTCAAACAATTAAAGAAACAAACCCTAAATTCCAGAAACGGCCACTATCTCAACTGCTCAGGTCAGAACCAGATCCAAATCAATATCACCTGTTGATTTCTCGAATTCAACTTAAACCCATTGATAAGAACCACCAATTCAATCCATTTCTCTCAATTTCTTCAAAAACCAATTTCTTCTCGATCTGATTTCTTCATCAACAAAAACCATGGTCTCTCTAGCTTTTTTAGTCGGCTCTTCTTTTTCCCTTGCATCTTAGGTGATTGCATATGGTGGTAAGATATCTGGTTCTGATTAGAAGAAGCCCTTTTGAGGATATTACTCCAATTCGTCGAATTTGGTCTGATCACCAACAAAAACCATGGTCTCTCTAGCTTTTTCAGTCGGCTCTTCTTTTTCCCTTGCATCTTAGGTGACTGCATATGGTGGTAAGATATCTGGTTCTGATTGGAAGAAGTCCTTTTGAAGATATTACTTCAATTCGTCGAATTTGGTCAGAAATTGATTCAGATTGCTATTTGATAAAAAAAGGAAAATGAAGACCAGAAGTCAATAATTATGATGCATGAGGTTATTTTGGGTAGTTTACTAAAAAACAAATTTGTTTTTGACACACGTGTACATGTGCTGACTCAGCTAACCAAGACTTGGACGGAATTCCTAACTATGGGAGGAAATGCCAATTTCAATCTATTTGGGGAGGAAACGCTAATTAGCGATCTTGGGAGGGGAGGAAACGCAAAATATCCCATAAGATAAACATAGGAATACCATCATGCAGACATGCCAAATTTGACAAGTGGGATGGCAGAACTCCAATTTTAACCGTATATTCTCTGTTTTTCAGTGGGGAAGGGAACAACAGTCGCCCAAGTATACAAAGTATCAAAATGTGCAGCTTCTTTCAGATCATACAAAAAACACTTAAACTTCATTTTAGTTTAGAAAGCCATAGCTGCAAACCAAGAATTACCTAGTTCTACAACCACAAAATTGGTTAAAAAGACCAAAATCCATAATTTCTGGGTGAAATAGACTGGTAAGTTTTGATACTGTTTATATGGACAAGAATCAAAAAGATACTGTTCAAATATTCTGTTTGGTTATTCCACCCAGAATTTTGCCTCATATTATAACAAGACTGACCTATATGCCCTCAACTTCTTTAGTTATTTTATTAAGAATCTAAAATTCTACAGAGACCTTTGATTGAAAGATAAATTTCAACCATTTGTCAAGATAGTCGTCGACAAATCATCGGATGTTTCTTCATCATCATCAAAAGATTTTCTTTCCCCATCGCTGATACAACAACCACTATTGGTACTGTCGACGACAAAATTTTAGATCACCATCGGAAGAACAATCACCTTCATTGCCACCACTGTGGGCTCATCCAATGGATGCTCAATTTGTAAAAACGAATTGGATTGACAAGATTTAAGTGCAAATATAATCGATGATGATGAATATAACAATTGAAAGAAGTTGTTGCCGCTGGAAATTAATGATGGCTGGTTGGGAGTAATGACGTAATTAAATAGTTTCAATGTGTTTGGAATTTGGGTTTTGGTTGGATAATATCGGAGAGAAAGATGGGTTTGTTTGGAAAAGATTCAAATCGATGCTTCCGTCCAGAGGTGGTGCGCATAAGCAATCAGATTGTAGATATTGGTACATCACAGTCTAAAACTGGATGAAAACAATT
Organism: Papaver armeniacum; assembly: GCA_023531295.1. Classification (NCBI taxonomy): domain Eukaryota; kingdom Viridiplantae; phylum Streptophyta; class Magnoliopsida; order Ranunculales; family Papaveraceae; genus Papaver; species Papaver armeniacum. Next base: position 441,545 of record JAJJWW010001682.1, read on the forward strand.
TTCATCCTGCATATTTTGAGGAAAACTCAGATACATCACAATTCAAACTAGATGAAACTGGTTTCATCCTGCACACTTTTAAGAAAAATTTAGGTACATCACAGTCTAAAACTGAATGAAACCAGTTTCATTGTACATATTCTGACAAAATCCAGATACGTCACATTAAACTGCAAATTTTAAGGAAAATCTAGATACATCATTGTCTAAAACAGAATGAAACCGGTTTCATTATGCATATTCTGACGATAATCCAGGCACATTACAGTTAAAACCGGATGAAACTAGTTTCATCCTGCAAATTTAAAAGAAAATCTAGGTACATCACAGCCTAAAACTGAATGAAACCAGTTTCATCCTGTATATTAGAAAAAAAATATATTTTCCATTAAGATGTATCTGGTTTCATCCTGCACATTCTCACATAGATATTTACTCCTTTCACGCACATCTTCTTCCTTAATTTTTCTTCATCTTCAAAGGCGCTACTGTATAATGATTTTTTCAACTCTTTCTTTGCTGCCTTTTCAATAAAACATAACTTTTTCTTCTCTTTAGTCCAAACAAGTGCATCTAGGTATAGGAATTCAATCAATTTTGTAAACTGGAATGTATACAGAGGCATCTAGGTATAGGAATTCAATCAATTAAAGAAATCTTAATTTAATTATCAGGACATTTGAAGAGAACAAAAACTGTCGATTATTGGGGTGGTGACGATGGTGTCGTTGGTTCTGGAGGAAGATAATGGAGGAGTTTGATGATGTTGATGATTGTGGTAGTTTCGATGATGGTGGTGGTAGTGTTTGTGTGGTTGGAGATGGTGGAAACCGATAAGCTGACGGTGTCGATGGTGGTGGTGCTAATGTTTGTGATAGTGGAGAAGATGATATTGTTAATGGTGTTTCAGGTTAATTGATAATGGAGAAGGAAGAGATGCATCGTACAGAAGAACTTTTGGGAAGAGAAAATAAACACGGGTTATGATTGTCCATTTAGAAATTACGTGGCTACCGTCCATTTCACCCAGACTAATAATCTACTCGTCCATATGAACCGGAAAAAGTATTTTTCTGGTCAAATGACCCATTTTCTCTTCTACAACTAAATGGAGGAGGGAATAGGGCACTCTCAGAATCAAAAACAAACATGCTCCAAAAATAATTATCAACTTCAGATCAGATTGACCAAATTCATACTCAACTATTGCAACAGTGGGGGTCCAACCGGAAATTCTTTAGAATTCGATTTGATAATTTTATATATAATATCCCAATTTTTGCAGGAACATTAGTTAGGAACGTATATACGCGTTCCTAATTCTTTTTGTTTTATACCAGGATTGTTTTTACACTACACTTATCAAGTTCTATTGTAATTAGAAGCAGTTCAAAGTCTTATTGATCGAATTAGTTCGATTTAATTGAGTTTAAATACAACTATGGACCCTAAAACTTCATTTATCAAACCAATTTGGAAAATGATGATCAATTTTTTTTTTTATTTTTTTAATGCACGACGGATTCAAATTTTGATCAAATTGGTGGTATCTTATAACAGTTTGGGGTTGTAAGTCTCTGATTATCGAATAAATTTCTAATAAAAACGATCAATTACAATTCAATTAAATCGATTAAATAATATAACAAAAAAGTGGCACGACTTACATTTAGCCGATAAGTTACCCTCCTTACAATTGACCATTAATAGATCACATAGGGACTATAGATCGTTTCACCAACCCTTGATTTTTGGACGAATGAAGAGGGTCCTTTTAAAATATTAAAAAGGTGTTCTTGTCCGTCATACCACTTTTCCAAAATTGATCTTGAAACCAGAGATTCATAGTTTCTGACTGTTATTAAATAGCGTCAACATAATCAAACCTTGAATCGAACACAAAAAATGCAAAACCAGTGGTGTAATCAAACTCAAAACCTGGTTGCTTAAGTACGCATATCCGTACGCATTCTTAAGCTGGTTACTTTGTCAAATCGGTAGTTCATGGACTTAAACATTTAAATCATAAGGAATGCAATCTTTGCAAATCGTGGCTATAATGTTCATGATTGATTCAAGTGAATCAAACCGATTTAGTTTCGATTATGTTTTCTATACAATTGAACAACTCTTTAACTAGTTTCATTTGATTCATTTGAACTAGTTATGGTTAAGATAAATAAGGTTGATATGAGAGTAATCATATGGCTGACCTCGGTTACATAAACCTAAATGAGGGTACATTTCATTTGTGTGTAACAAGCTAAGTTCGATCTAACGGTTGAAAGATATTAGCTTGGTTGAATTTGGTTTTTCACCTAACGGTGAATATTGAATTCTTTGTTACCAAGGTAACTTGGATTGCAAACCCTGATTTCAAAACTATATAAAGGAGAACTCTAGCAACTGGGAAACCTAATCTCCACACATCCTGGGTGTTACTAGTTGCATAACTAGAGTCGATTCTCCTTTAACCTTAGGTTTGTTCTCGAGACCCTGTAGGTTAACGATTTGAAGACTTCATTGGGATTGTGAAGCCAGACCCAACTATTATCTTTGTAGTTGCGTGATCTGATCTTGCTTTTTCTATCGTGTTGATAATAATTGGCTCGAGATTTATATCTCCGATAGGCAAGATAGAAAAGTAATCACAAACAAGCTTCGTCTCATCGTTTGTGATTCCACAATAACTTGTTTCGCTAGTCGATTAAGTTTATTGTGAGGTGATTGATAATACTAGGCTGTTCTTCGGGAATATAAGTTAGGGTTATTAATTGGTTCCTGTTTCTATCGTGTTCAGTGCAATTGAAATAATTGGCTCGAGATTTATATCTCCTATAAGCAAGATAGAAAAGTAATCACAAACGAGCTTCGTCTCATCGTTTGTGATTCCACAATAACTTGTTTCGCTAGTCGATTAAGTTTATTGTGAGATGATTGATAATACTAGGCTGTTCTTCGGGAATATAAGTTCGGGTTATTAATTGGTTCTTGTTCACCTTGATTTATCAAAAAGTAAAAAGATTAAAAAAAGGAAACCAAATTAAATTTGGAATTTATGAAGTGCCAATAACACTTGACAACCATATGATTGGTTTAAAAATTACAAAACAAACATAACTTACCGTGTTTAAGTTTTTTGGAAGTCCAAATTCAATTTGGAAATCGAATAATTACTGTGTTAGGACTATTGTTTTCAAATTAATATATAAAGTGGAAAAAAATTCATATATTTTCTGCGAAAATAAAAGGAAAAAATAAATAAATTTGCACATATCCTCCACCTATTTGATGTATTTTCCCCGCCACACCAAATCAAAAATACATCTCCACGGGCCGGGCGCAGACCAAATCGAAAATGCATTTCCATGGGACGAGGCGAAGCCCCGCGAGCACCAAGTTAAAAGAAAAAAAAAAAAAAAAAACCTGCATATATTTTCCTTATATTTAATGTATTTCCCCGACACACCAAATCAAAAATACATCTTCACGGGGCGGGGCGAAGCCCCGCACACACCAAATCAAAAATGCATCGCTACGGGGCGGGCGAAGCCCCGCACACACCAAATCATACATCCCCCGGGGACGGGGTGAAGCCCAACGCACACTAAATCAAAAATACATCGCCAAGGCCCGGGCAAGGCCCCGCGCACAACAAGCTAAAAATAAATATGCCCGGTGTGTAGCATGGGCACAAATCTAGTACATGGAAAGATGATTGCCTAGTGCCCATTCTGTACCGTCTGTATCTGAATACATTACAAACTGCACAAACCATGTAACAACAAACGATTCTAAAATTTCTGAGAATCAAATTTATCAATATGTCCTGAGTAATAGACGTTTTCTGGAAAAAAAAAAATAATATCAAAAGTCGCATACAGCAATCGAAACCTTTATTACAGAGAAGAAATCAAAACAGACACAAATTTCTCCGAATATCAAATACAACAAAGTAGCAGAAAAAAATAATTCAACTGTACTCGAAGTTTTCGGAAACTAGCATGACTGAGATCACATAATAGCACATGCTTTCAGCTCACGAACTACAACAGCAATAATATTTCCGCCACGATCTTGTTGATTAAGTTTTAATATTTCATTTTCCCGCTGAAGTTTTTCTATTTGTTGTCTTTCCCGTTGGCTGGTCTTTTTAGCCTGCAAGGTTGTCCGTATTAGTACGGAATTGATTTTGAAAAACTAAGAACAGCAGATGATAGTAGAACCAGTAACAGATTTAAATTAAATTAAAAGATATTTGATTTGTCTGTCTATACCTTTCTAAGTTCTTTTTCTAACACCTTCTTTTCCCTCGATGTCTCATTTCCATAGCCCCAATCAGATGACTTCTGTTGAGCCGTGTAATTCTTCGAGTTTTGCGCCCCATGGACATGCTTGCCCAGTGCTTCTTTCTGCAGTCGAAGATGCTAATTAAATCAAGACAATCCAGCGAGTAAATATAGTTAGGGTGTCCTTGGATAAATTTGGATTATGATTTATGAACTTTATTCTCCACCAAGATGGTGTGATAAGTGTTGTCTAAAACTGGTAGGCGTTACCTCATTACCTCCTCTTTGCTAGACGTGTCATTTTTATTTTTTGTTCATTCCTTTTTAATCTCCTTTTTGTTTTCTAGTGAAACATCGTTATGACAAATGTTAGTTAACTATGACGACTTTTGAAAGAGTTCGTCATGGTATAATAACAATATCACGACCAAAAGGAAAATTGGCGTGGTTGATAACTTAGGATCATGATAATTTTTTCTATATTTCAAACATAATTGGTTAAGATATTACCTTAATAATCTTAATGGTCTTAAATTTCAAGTATGACAACTTTTATAAGCTTTTCCAAAAACATTTGATACTGGAAAAAAGGTCTTGATGGTCTGTTATTTAAACCAAGACGAATTTTACATTTTTTTTCTGGTATTATTATGGTGGAAAATTATTTACTCTTAAGGTAAAACTAAAAACAAAAAAAGATAAATAATGAATATTTATTTTACAAGAACACCGTGATATATTATTATAAAAACTGGGTAATACATAATTTATCTTTTTCTTTTGATTGGTAACCTAGCAACAAGGTGGGTAATACAAGAAGATAAAAATTATTATTTTGAAAATAAATAAAAATAATAAGATTAATCCTAATGAAAAAGGGACTTAACCATTAACAAAAATATATACTAAGGTGTTTTACGATCGACTCCAAAATAATCATACTCAGTTTTATTACCCGGTCCCTGATTAATCTGGGAATACTTCCATCCCGCAAGTAGTTTTAATCTCAAAAATAACAGGCGGCTTTTACAATCGAAAAAGATAAACACTTATGACATGTTGTGATGGAGAATTTGTGTTATCCAGGTGAAAATTTTAACAACGATTCTACATGTACCGTCCATAAAAACATGATATAAACCCCCTCTCACATGAGGGCGGGTCCCATGCCACTGGTGAATAGCAGGGGGTCCCATTATTGGGCCCCACTATATTAAGTTTGTGAGAGAGATCGGTTTTGGTTTGTTTTTTGGACGGTATGTTTAGAATTTTTGAAATTTTAATAACAAAAACCCTCACCATATTTATTTTTCTTCTTTTTAAGTGGGTCTGCTGGATTCTTAACTGTAGAACTAATCATTCACCAAGTGAGATGAGTGCATTGGAGTGGACAGACAGAACAAAGTTGTAACGCAAAATAAAGTGGTAATGTTATTGTTGTATTTAGAAAACGCACCTTCATCCTTTCAAAGGCTTCACTTTTGTATGGTTGTCCATTTTCGTCTCTAATCTTTCCTACACATTTCATTAGTTGTTGAACCTGATTTTTCCTCTGATTTCCGTCTTTAGTCTTATTATCAAATAGAACAACTCGGTTTTTGCAGAGCTGGAGTACTGTCTGTTGGATCATCCAAGAAGTTAATATGTTATTGACTCCATCAATTGATTCTAACAAATAGGCACAAAACTAAAATACAAAATCATAGAAAAACCTGTAAAGAAGAGGGACACATAGATATGTATTCGGGGAGGGTCGAGTCTAGTTCATCACCACCAGTAAAAACAACAACCATGTAATCAAAGATCTTTTCGCCGAAAATCTTCCCTAAACTTAGAATAACACCTTCTTCTTCAATCGAAAACCGAGTTTTAATAGAACAAACCAAAATGAATCCATGGATCCCATCCTTGGCAAGAGTTATGCATTTCACCACCTCGTTCGCTAAGTATTCAGGTCTATCGGATCCTCTTGACAAATCAAATAGGCCTGAAAAATGACGTATCACCTCAGGAATTTATTCTAAGTACTTAATTAAGATGTTCCATTCTGTTATGCATACATAGGAAGAGAAACAAGAATTCAAATAGAAAACACGTATATATGTATGTATACCTGGTGTGTCAATGACATTAACAACTTGCCCATCATCCAGCATAGTTGTCCCTAACTTGCAAGTGGTCGTGACACCAGAAGCGGAAATCCTAGAAACAAATTCCTTCTTTCCAAGGATGCTATTGCCAACAGCACTTTTTCCATTCCCAACTCTTCCAAACAGAACTAAGGTTTTTTCTTCTCTACATGTGGGAACGGGTACCATCTGATCTACTATAGGGAAATTAGGGTGTTCCATCCAGGTTTCCGTTTCTCTAGATGGGACAATGGGCTCTATTCGATTTTTTATAGGGTAAATGGCACCTTCAGTCCCCCTAACAAAGGTTTCTGTTTCTCTAGATGGGGCTATGGGCTCTATTTGATTTTCCGTAGGGAAATTGGCACCTTCCATTCCGATATCTAAGCTTTTCACTTCACTAGATGGGGCAACCAGCTCTATCTGGTTTTCTATAGGGAGATTGGCACCTTGAATCCCTCGAACAAAGGTCCCTGCTTCTCTAGATGTGGCAACAGGATTAATCCGATCTTCTGTAGGGAAATTAGCACCTTCAATTCCCCTATCAAAGGTTTTCATTTCTCTAGATGTGGCAACGGGTTCTATCTGATCTTCTATAGGTAAATTGACAGTTTCCATCCCCGTAACTAAGGTTTTCCCTTCTCTAGATGAGGCAACGGTTTCTATCCGATCTTCTACAGAGATACCGGCACCTTCCATCCTCGGGGTGAAGGTTTTTGCTTCTCTAGGTGTGGCATCTGTCTTGATCAGATTTTTTATAGCAGCGCCTTCCATCCCCATAATGAAGGTTTTCGCTTCTCTAGGTGTGGCAACGGGCTGTGATAGATCTCCTATAGGGAAGTTGACACCTTCCATCCCGCTAACTAAGGTTTTCGCTTCCATCTGATCTTCTGTAGAGAAACTGGCGATACCTTCAGTCCCATCATCTGTCGGAAAATTGGCACCTTCCATCCGATCTTCTATGGGGAAATTAGCACCTTTAATGCCCCTATAAAAGGTTTTTACTTCTGTAGATGTGGCAAAGGTTTCTGTCTGATCTTCTACAGGTAATTTGGCACCTTCCATCCGATCTTTTTTTGGGGAATTGGCACCTGACATAGATCAAATTCATAATTAAAAACATATCAATAATAAATTAATCAACATGCTTTAAAAACTCATCTGGTTAATATGAGGTTCAGTATAACATACTGTTAGTAACGGATGAACGATATGATCCTTTCTTGAAATTGTATGAAAACCTTCAAAGGAGATGAATTAACTTAGCAAGCAAGTGTTAATAGTTTTAGCAGAACTAAAATAGTTGAGTAGTGTCATATATATACACACACATATATTTCGGGAGAGTGTTGAGGAATAATAACTTTTTTTTTTCTTCGTTTTTCTTTGTCTTCGCACCACACCGAAGCTGCTACTCAACTACCGGTTTGTTACACTGCATCTTTACTTTCTATGTACCACTTTCCTTTGTTGGGGCCCACTGTGGGTCCTGGACTCCTGAGTGTCCCAAGTATGGTAACGACACATGAACGGGGTATTTCTTTTGGTGTAGAAAAGTTGTAAATAAGTAGCACTTTCGACACCACACATATTTTCCAGTAACGGATGGAAACTGCTGAATATGTAGTCAATGGTTCTTACCGTCAACAAACACGAAAGTATTACAAAATGCGCTCTTTCCTAGCCACTTGCGCGCGTTCTGTGGTGGAAAATGTGTGTGGATTCCGCTATGACACGTCACTAATAAAGGGAAGAAAAATAACTACACAACGCCTCTTTTGTGGATTTCACATATTCTTCTGATTAGTTGATTATTTAACGGATGACCCTATTACCCTCCATGTTTAGAATTACGACCCTCGTAATATAATTCCCTAAATTAAATCAAGGGTAAAGATTAAAATGTGAAATATACACTCGTTAAGGAGTGTGCACGAATTCACACTCGCGCCTCTTGGATCATCACATCTGGCACGGCCAATCGATGGCTGCCACTTGTTCAATTTCCTTTACCAAAATCTGAGATCATATTCCATGTGGCCTATATAGTGCGGTTGTTCATCTCCGATAATGGGTCAAAGGACACCCTTGGTGTAGGTCTTATTTACACTTTTTAACGAGTGCAAAACAAATTCATCCTATGGGTTGGTTTAAACTGACCGTTAACTATTTATTAAAATTTATTTAATATTCATTTTAATTCAATTGAAATCTAAAAATGGCAAACAATATATATATTAGCCTAAAATAAAGTGATTACAAAACAGGAATTAGGTAATTAGTTGCCGATCATTTATAAGTTTGCTACCATTCGAGCAGAATCAGCAGACACCTAAAACAGCTGGCCTATGAAGTTACGTACTTAATCATTTTTTTTCTTTGATCAGCAACATTAACCTTAAATAAATTACAGGTGATCAGTTATAGTTGATCTATTCCTATTTTATAGGATCAGGGACTTCCATCAGTTTGACGGGGATCATGTTCATAATGTTGATTAAAATTATACACTTGCACAAAATTTTCATCAAGGATTATATGAACACTTTTTGAGGGTTGATAAAGAATGGGACAACATTGACGGAGCCTGTGAATGAGCTTTGAACATTATTTCCATTGTTCCACTCGTACATATTCTAATTGAATTTAGATTTAGATTTGGATTTTAGGGGATGCTTAAAATAACCTCATGAACTAGACACATTGTTTAATCAATTCAGTGATACTAACATCACGAGAAAGATGCTAAGAAGATGAAGCTCATTGATTTGCTTATCTCCATGCTAAAGAAAACAACCTAAATATGACCAGAAAAAAAAATACATTAATGAGCATGTTTGTTGATACGAGTAATTCTAGTGCGACTAATTATCAATATTCCTATTTTAAGACGCCATATTTTAGGTAATGAGAGTATTTACGATATATCCTCATTACCTTTTATGATTAAAATCAAATTAAAACTATACATTTTTATTTATTTATTTATTTAAATAGATAACGGTGTATTCTAAACAACCAATAATGTTGCTTTGTTACGTGCACGCTCTTTAAAGGAGTGTGCACAAAATTGGACTCCTTTTTTACTTGTGGATCATTGCTAAATGACAGAAAATGATGAAGGTAAACTTTTTAGCTAAATTCACCTCCAATCATCAAGGTTTTATTCAACACTTTTTATTTGAATTTAGAGACAAAAAGATGATGTGGATCTATGACCCAAGGTCATGAAGAAAGTCTAATTTAGACTTTCTCCTTTACCCTCATTTAGTCATGTCATTAGTTTTTATGACCTTGACATTTACATTGGAGATGAAATTATGACGTAAAAATACTTAAATCATATGTGGCAATATTTTTTCAAAACCTTGACCCTTTGCAGTGGAGATGCTGGAAGTAAGCTAAACCAACTAATTATATGGTTCAGCGAACTCAATTTATCTAAAACCTACGAGTGATAAACATATTTAATATAATTAAAAATCCACGTTTTGGGTAGGGATGGCAATGGGGCGGGGACTTTGAATCCCATCCCTACCCGTTCAAAAAACCAAAACTCATCCTCTACCCAGTACCACAAGAACTGGGGCACGGACGGGTATGCGAAATACCCATTGGGGACGGGTTTCCCATGGATTACCCATAGTTTACGAAAAATATTATAACTCTGTAACGATCCAATGAGTGTTATAAAGCATATCCACAATAAAGTGAAAAGTGCAAAGAGAAACCATATCGACAATAAAGCTATCAAGTGCAAAGTTTTTTCTCCTCGTTAATCCCGGTTATAATCCAAAAAGATTGATTATATAGGTGGACTAAAATAAAATAAAGTTCACATTTTAAGATCGATCATTTATTGTATAACTCGTATGAGTGAGTTACAGAAATACTTCATGTGCATCATATCGTTCGTAATTTTCAATGAACATTGAATGAACTAATAAATAAATATATATGATAATAACTTTATAAAATTCAAAACTCTACATATGAAAAGTACGGGTCGGGTATGGGGTGGAGACCTTAAATACCATCCCTACCCCATCCCCATATAACTAATTTCGGGGATTACCCGTATCCTACCCCATCCCCGTTTGTGCTGGAAAAACCCTATTCAATTGGGGCGGGTACCACAAGGATGGGTTTAGGTGGGACAAATTTCATCCCTAACTTTGGGATACCTCTACAAAATGAGGGATATACAAATGGACAAGGAAAAGAATATTATAAGGTAATCTGAAGTGCCCTTTATTCATATAATTTTGGTAATGGGTAAATTATCCTTAATTAGTGTTAATTAGATTAGTTGTAACCTAGATAAATTAGATAGTCAGAAAACAGGTTAAGATTAAGCTTAAAATGTTGAGTAATTTTGATTTAAGGTTCAGGGTTAAGATTAAACGGGCTAAGATTACTCAACATTTTTATCTTAGCCCATTTTAAGTTTAATCTTAACCAACTAGTTGGAAAACGGGCTAAGATTAAACCTAAAATGCTGAGTAATTTTGATTTTTTGTTTTTAATTGTTAGATAGATAACCGATGGATAAAAGAAGATCAGAAGGATTTTGCGAGATTTGTGAGAAACCATAAAATTTAATGACGGCACTACACCATATCCTGCATTTTCCAACACTTCACTTTCGGAGGTGTGCAACGGATATACACGTTGCACCCTTTAAAACGTTAATATCCGTTGCACACCCAAAAATACGTTGCACTAAATCCTAATAATCCTAATACTGGAAGAAAAAAAAATGGAAATGAGGACGCACTTGACATTATTAAAGAATTCAAGGACTTAAGTGTATATACAAAACCACTAACCAGTATTTAAAAAAAAAAGAAAAAAAAGAAAAGACTACATCTACTGTCCACCGCCAACCACCACCACCACCGTCCACCGCCGCCCACCACCACCACCAACCACCACCGCCAACCACCACCGCCACCAACCACCACCACCGCCAACCACCAACCACCATCGTCGACGACCACCACCACCATTGTCCACCACCGCCAACAACCACCACTGTCCACCAACACCGCCAACCACCACCACCGCTGTCCACCACCGTCGCCACCAATCACACCTTCGCCGCCAATAACCGCCCACCGCCACCGCCAACCACCGCCCGCCATCAACTACCATCACCGCCGCCAACCACCGCCACCGACGACCACCATTACCATGTGGAGTCAACTTGCTGAAGTTGTGTCCATATAGGAGGCAACTATCATAAGTTGTCTCCAAAAGTGGAGGCAACTTGCTCAAGTTGTCTCCAATAAATAATGTCCATATCGGAGGCAACTAGCCTAAGTTGTCTCCAATAAATAGTGTACAGGAATAAGTTGCAAAACAAAATGGAGGCAACTAGCTCAAGTTGTCTCCGAATCTGAGGCAACTAGCTCAAGTTGTCTTCAAATGTGAAAGCAACTAGCTCAATTTGTCTTCAAATGTGAAGGCAACTAGCACAAAGTTGTCTCCAAAAATAAAAATTATAGACAAATGAGTGAACCTAGTGTGAGTCGAACACACACATCTTCTGACATATAGTTAGTTGTGCTACCATTACACCACAGATTCGTCGCGATTACTCTAAGATGTATGCATAAAGATAATTTACCACTACACGTATACCTTAAATGCAGGCACAGATAAAGCCGCAATTGCTATTACAAAGACCAAATCCTTTCTCCGACCATCTAAATCTCGACCAACTTGACAAAAGTCCGGATATCTTCACGGCAATCGCAGCGGACTCTTCTCTCACAACTCCACAAAATGAACAGAAATAATCCTGGTCATGCCTTCCGAAATAGTCCCATACATACCTGTTAAATTAGGTGAAGCAAGACTTTATAACACCATCCAGTTGCAGCTAATATTCATATTAAATAGTCCCATACATACCTCGACACCCACTGAAATGAGAATTATTTAGTTCCAGTCCAGCAAAAGTAGGTGGTCAGTGATCTTCTTTGTTAAAGCTTGGCTAGGAGCCTGCACATTTTACAATAATTTCACAAAATAAGTACGTAAGAGTTTGTTAGAAGGGAACATTATCTATATACCCCTACTATGAGACCCCTTGCAAAAATACCCTTATGAACTTTACAAATACCCCTAAGCCTAATACATTACTAAAATACCCTCTTTTATATAGTGAATATACAAAACCACCACCACTACTATTCAAAAAAAATTAAAAAAAAAATCTCTAATGCCCACACCACTGTCCACCACCAACCACCACCACCACTGTGCACCGCCTCCCACCACCACCGATGACCACCACCACCACCACCACCACCACCGACGACCACCACCACCGACGACCACCACCGCCGACGACCACCACCGCCGGCCACCACCACCGCCAACCACCACCACTGTCCACCACCACCGCCAACCACCGCCGCCGCTAACGAACACCACCACTGTCCACTACCATCGCCTCCGCCAACAACGGACACCCACCGCCGCCGCCAACCATCATCGCCGTCAACCACCATCGCCGCCGCCAAACAACAATCCACTGCAATATCATTCATGCCACAGCTTCCCTGCACAAACTAATCATTCATCTATTCAAAGACTCCAACACTAACCCATTAAATCCTTCTCCATTCATATCTTCTCAAACAAGCAACCATGGAAGCTTCATTACTTTATATCAATTCGCATTGTCGGCACAACTCAACAAAGATCGCATATTCTTTAATCAATCACAATTTCCATCATATCCTTTCCCTGTTCTTCTTGAGCACCATCATCGCCAGAACTGACTCCTTAATTCATCACCATACTCCATCTAGTGGTTGCTCAACACTTCTTGTGCATATTCACCTCAACTGCCATCTCCTTTCAACTGTCCCTCATTTCAGTTCCATGGCAACAACACCTGCAATCTGTACCAGTCCTAAAACATTCATCTATTTCAGTTCATTGCACAAAAAACTGCACCACAACTTCATAATCCCATGTAACTACACAGATCCTTGGAAATGACATACTCAGCTCCCTATTAGCTTGTAGCAACAACACCAACATTAATCCTCTACACCTGCAACCACCTCAAACCATTAAAAAATATTTCTCCTCTCTATTCTTCTCCATCAGTCACATTAGCAGCTCCGACTGCATTTGTAGAGATTACATCCATACCTTAAATCCATTTAACCTTATTTGAATGTGTTACCTGAGAACCCATTCTCCATCTGATTTTTGTCTTGAAACTCCGCCTCATGATTTAAATATGACATTTTTAATATAAAAATCATCAATACACAATCGATTTGTATCGATCCATATGAATACTCCATCTCCATTTGATAAATCTATGCAACAAACATCGAAAATTTTCATAAATTGAAACCTTAAACTCTGAATTGCAGAATCTGAAAAATTAGTTTCTGATTTAATTTTTGCATAACCTTAGTTTCCATTTTTTTATCTGTAAAAGGAAGTTGTCGTTGTTGTTGAAATGGTGGTGGTCGTCGTCGTAATAGTGGTGGTGTTGACTTCTCGCTGAAGATTGTGATTCCTCACCAGATCTAATGATTCTTCATCAGTTTAGTTTTGTAAATCAAAATCGATTGTTTAAGAGTTGGGTGTGGTGCTATAGGTGGTGGTTTAGGTAGTGACAGAGCTGATAATGGCAGCGATGAAGATGGTGGTGGCGGAGACGAAGATGGTGCTGGTGGTGAAACGATGAAGATGTGTCTGGTTCAATTGATTCTTCTCTGAGTGAGAAATAAAGAAGAAATCTGAATCTAAGATACGAAGGTTAAAAACGGGATTATGAGAATTATTTTGTTGAACATAATTTCGGTTTTGCCATTAGGGGTATTTATAAAGACCCATAAGGGTACTTGTGCAGGATCCATGGATAGTAGGGGCATAAATAACATTCCCACTTGTTAGAACTGTAGACAGTACAGAGCTCTAGAGATACTGTAAGAGAACAAAGTTGATATTTAATTTGATAAAATAAGGCAAAGTTGATACTGCAAGAGAACAATGAACACATCTAATAACTATTTTTGTATCCAGTAAAAGCGATTAAAATGAAACAAATTTCTCAAAAAAATAATAAATGGAGCCAACTATCTCAAGTTGCCTCATAATCTGGAATCAACTAGCTCGAGTTGCTTCCGAATCTGGAACCAACTATCTCAAGTTGCCTCCAAAAATGAAAGCAACTTTCTCAAGTTGTCCCAAAAATTTGGAGTCCAAGAACAAAAACAGGGAAAACTAGATAAAGTTAAACTATTGTTAATCCCAAGCCAGAGTGAAATCATGTACATATGTAAACTAACATCCACTGACACCACTAGTATCAAAAAGCATATTGAAGAGGTACGAAAACGGTGCAAACTAGATAAAGTTATAAATGATTCTAGTCAGTCACAAAAAGCATCCTCTAAGCAAGAAGCAAGTAACTATAGTTTCAGTACGATTTATTCCAATTCACTACATTGTTGCCTAGAATTAGATCAAAACGTACAGCAACAGAACCCACAACCTATATTAGTTATACACATACTTGCATACTTTAGTAAAATTAATGGCAAACTGAAAGCAAGGTATTTTTGCATGTTTTAGTAAGATTAGTGGCAAAATAAAAGCAATAAATGGTGACTGAATACACAGATAACACAATGTAACAAATAAGGATATTGAAACATTTTTCAAACAGTTCTGATTGGTAATGATATATGCATATGCAAACAACAAATAGTTACTCCACTGGATTGCAGCTTCAAATGCAATGAAACGGATCCCCAAATTGAATTCAGATAATAAGTTGTGCAAGTGAACCTGGAGCAGGAAAAAAATAAACAATTCATGCATTGCTTGTGTTCCTAATCAAAGCAGAAACTAAGACATATACCATACCTCAATTGATTCCCAAGGTAAAAGAAAACTCTTCCCAAGTATATTAACAGCTTTTATGCGGACATCCATTTGCTCATCCTAGCAATGAAATTAGACATCCCATCCATTCTCATACCTCGGCATTCTACATCTCGTCCTCACTAGTTGTAGGGCTCAGCCAATTACTCATATAACTCCGTCCAACTAAGCCAGCAGCCACATCTCTTGACGCCAGCTTATACGAGCATACCATCAGTTCAAAAACCCACCAGTTAGATAATATGAACTCCACTACCCTATAAAAACTGTAGATGGGGAAAAACGATTTGCTGGTTTTACGGAATTGAGGAGACGTCCGTGTAGAGACTCCTTGAACCGGTCAAAATGTTGAACCTCACACAGATGCACTGCAAGAAGGGAGTGCTTTAAGTTCGAGAGATTAATCTGTAGGACTCCGGCCTAAACCAAGAACAATGGCCGTTCCGAGTCAATTCGGTCACAAGAGAGGATGGGTTGATTCAGAAGAGGGAAGTCGAGAAATGTGTGAGATCAATGGTGATCTGGGATTGTAGGTGTGTTGTGAATTCAGCGTAAGAACGCTCTGAATGATTGAATTTTGCTCAATTGAGAGTGAATGCTCAGAAGATGAGTTCGTGTAGACGAAAGATTGTCTGTATGAACTTGCCGAGAATTCCTTGTTTAGACGTATGTTCGAGTGTTCGAATCTCTTCCTTTCAATCAGGATTCAGAGATATTTTATAATGCCGGAGTTGAAAACACCATGATCCCATGAAGTATGACAGTTTGATGGAATCAGAGAGTGGGGAAGTGGGAAATCGTGTTAAAACCAGTTCTCATTGTGCAGAGACTTGGTTAATTTTTCACCCACTACTTTGCTGACTCTTCCAACTGATTGCACGACTTGCTCACATTCTCATCGTGGGTGAACACACGTGCCGTGGACCGCCAGACCAAAACCCTAGTTAATATCCCCCTATGTGACATGATTGATATCTCGTGATTGTGGAGTCAGTTGCTGACTTTGTGGGACGATGAGTCCATGTATTGTTGAATTGAACACGTTTCGCAAATGTTCTGAAATTCATGAATCAAATATGTCTGCTGAGACGAGGTATTATTATGTTGATTACCTAAGACGAGCAAACTATGTTGCTAAATTATCAAATAATATTGATAGTTGAACCAATATTCTTGAATCTGAGCAAATATTGCTTGTTCGAGCAAATATTGCTAATCTGAGGAATATTGCTAGTTTGAGCAAATATTGCCGGTTTGAGCGAATGTTGCTCATTTAATGAATTGCTGGTAGCAGTACCAAACAAAATATTCATTTAAGATACTGACTGCTGGGTCGAGTAAAATAAATAAAAATGTTAATCATGGAATCAACATAAAATTATCAGAGTATTTGAATCTTCTCAGAATCATGTTTCTGTAGAGCTTTGGATTTAAAACCCTAATTTTACTGAAATGATGATTTATTGCAAATCAATATGCAGAGTGAAGCAAGGACCGTCTACATGGGATGAAGAGTCCACCATGTATGCCCAGATTCTCGAATGAGCAAAATACCAAAGTCTCTTGAGGACCAGTTGGTGAAGGAGTGATTAAATGTTGGTTAATCATTTATTGAAATAATGCTCGTGTGAGCGACAAATAAAACCTAGCCATGAAGAGATGAGGAACCAACCAAGAGGTCATGAGACCGGCTCTTGGTGGCTGTGGGACCAATGGATGGTCGTTCAAGCAAACTGTTAATTGTTTGGAAGAAGTTTGAACCTAATATGAGCAATTGAGCAAATTAGATTAAAATCATTAAAACATGTGGGACCGGATGTTTGCAGGCCTTAGAGCCACCCTTGGTCGGTCAAGGGGATGTGCTCGTGCCACCAGAGTGTCCGTGTCTCAGTCCCAAGAGTTTCGGTATTTTCTGATGCACATTTGAGCAACATTCTGAGAAAATATGCAGAATCTAGGGTTTTGCTGAAACTAGGAAAAATACATGAGATGATGAAAAATGATAAATAAAACAGGGAATTCCAAGGTGTGGGACCGACCACGGCTAGGGCTTGGCCGGCCGGTTGACAAGCACGGTCCCACTTTCCCAGTTTTATGTAATTTTATGTACTTTCTCTGATTTGAGGGAAATTCCATGAAACTGGAGAGTTTTATGAAATTAGGGAACTTCCATGGGATGAGAGAGATAAAATAATAATAATAAAATAGGGAATGGTGGAGTGTGGGACCGGCAATGGCCAAGGCATGTCCGACCGGCCAATGGGCACGGTCCCAGGGCACTCTTCCCAATTTTATGTAATTTTCATGATTTTAGGGAATTTTCATAAAATCGAGAGATTTGTTGAAACCAATGTATTTTGTTGAAATCATGGAGTTTTCATGGAATCAAGAAAACAAAACAACAAACTATAATAAAATAATAGGCGTGTGGGACCGGCTAGGGCATGGCCGGCTGGCTAGAGCTCGGTCCCACGAGTTTTCTTAATTTTATAATATTTTTCATGATTTTAGAGAAAATTGATAAAATTAGGGAATTCTCATGGTTTTAGGGAAAATTCATGAAATCAGGGAATTTTCCTAATTTGAGAGAAATAATAAAACAATGGGACATGAGGTGTGGGACCGGCCACGGCTAGGGCATGGCCGGCCGGCTGGTGCTCGGTCCCACAAGTTTTCCTAATTTTATAATATTTTTCATAATTTTAGAGAAAATTCATAAAATTAGGGAATTCTCATGGTTTTAGGGAAAATTCATGAAATCAGGGAATTTTCATAATTTGAGAGAAATAATAAACAATGGGACGTAAGGTGTGGGACCGGCCACGGCTAGGGCATGGCCGGCCGGCTGGTGCTCGGTCCCGCGACACCTTTCCTTAATTTTATTATTTCTTTGATAAAATCATGAGATTAGAGAATTTCCTTGAAACGAAGGAGATTTGATCGAACGAGAGAATTTCACGAGATCAGGGAAAAATAATAAAGTATGACAAAATATAAAATTGGGCGCGGATCGGGTCACAAATGATGACCGGCCACTGATGAGCCCAGTCCCCTGGCGCCTTTGCTAATATTTTATTATTATTATTTTTCCTTTCTATTTTTCATAGGTTCATAGTTCATTCATATTTTTGAAATGCTCGTTTGCGCATTCAAATGCTGGTCTGTGTATTATTGCTAAGTACACTTGCACCATTTTAGTCAGGGCTTATTCGATGCTCAGATGCCTATCTCGTTGAATATTTATCACTAACCCGTGGAATTCTCACGGGAAGAACCACAAATTGAAGTGACGAAATATAACGAAGAATCGTCGAATATTGCTGGATATTCAGGCGATTAGAGATAATTAACTGATGGCTCTATACTAGCAGGACTTCCTATCTAGGAGCATTAATTATTTGAGGGTTGAGCAATATGAACTTGCTGGAGTGTCATATTCCTCTTGTATAGTCAGGGAAAACATGGTTGCATCCTGAAGACGTTATTGCTCTATACTAGCAGACACGCTGTATAGGAGCCGTCCAATCTTGTGATTCTATATAGTATGAGATGTGCCATGGTCTCATCTGGGAGACTACATATCTACATCTTCTCTGAGAAACTTTCTCGATCAGAGGTTTCATGGCATGAGCTTTCACGCTTAGAGACATGAGTCTCAATACTCATCCGATTGCTGGATCCGGAGTAATTACTGAAATCGCTTAGTATTCATGAGATATGCCGTGGCCTCACCTGGGAGACTACACATCTACATATACTCTGAGAGACAACCTTCTCAGTCAGAGATTTATGGCATGAGCTTTCATGATTTAATGAGAGACATGGGCCTCAATACTCATCCGATTGCCGGATCCGGAGTATAGTTTTACAATTTTACCCTTTGTCGAAAATCCACCATCTACATTAAGCCCCCTGCTTAGTGAGGAACGGTCATGTTCCTCAGTCAGCATTGAATGGTGATTTTCCGGTACAAACGAAATAAGTAATTGAACTTAGTCATAAGATAAGACATTCCTGATTTCGACCGAATGAGCAAACCATGGTTTGAGCGGAAACCCCAGTGGCATAATAGAGCATCATCCAGTGAGCATAAATTGGTGTAGAACCGCTGATTCGATGGTGGAACCTTGGTCGGTTTAGGATTCAAGGGCCGGGGCCGAAAATAAATCTTTGTTTTAGGAATAGATGCTCGTTCGTTCGTTAGTTTAAGGAACAAACAAAATAGACCTGAGTCTAATAATATAGAATTTCGTCTATGAGCTTTCACGAAAACCAAAATTTTATTTTTTAAATATGTGAGATTTCACAAAGTGGAATAAACTTTCGTTTCAAAGGTGGATGCTTGTACGAGAGAAAAGTTTTTTTTTTTTTAATAGACGTGCGTCTGTTAGTTATAAAATTCTGTTTATGAGCTTTCATGAAATTTTTATCTTCGAGCTTTCAGAAATCTTTGAAAATATACTCTCGCTTTAAAGACAGATGCTCGTGCGAGGGAGCAAAAATATATAGATATATTTTTCAAATTTACGTGAGTTTCACATTAAATATTTACATATTTTGTAAAATCATGTTTTGATTCTGAACAACTGTTGAAAGTACACAATTATACATGGTGAAATAATGTATGTATGTGAGCTTTCACAGTAAAATGGACGTCTATCAAATTTTGAGAAACCAGTGAATGTTTCACAGAGAAAAAAATTTACGTGGATTGTTCACAATTTTAAAGATTTTGTAAAATCAAGTTTTGATTTTAAACAATTGTTAAAAGCAAACAATAATGTTTTCGTGAATTTCGTGATTTTAAGAGGGTATGCACGAAAATCAATGAATATTCACTCTGTGGAAATTTATGTGAAATTAAAATTTTGATTTTCAAAGAATTGCTAGAAGTAAGCAATTTTTGATAAAATACGGTTTCTATGGATTTTGTGATCTGATAGTGTATGCACAAAATCAATGAGTGTTCACTCGGTGGGGAGTTGCTCACACGGTGAAAAATAATGTGAATTGCTCATATGATGGAAGTTTCGTGAATTGTTCACAGTTTTATGAAAATCACATTATGGTTTTGAATAACGAATTTTGTTCGTCTTTGCAGGTTTGAAGGAGCGAACAAATTCTCGAGATTGTAATCACTACAGCTAGTGAAATTGTAAATAGGTAAGAGTTGGATGGTTACCATTTTTGTAGACGTTGTTGTGAGCACCTTTATTTCATGATTCATCGTTTTGTTGAATCTTGCGCTTTGTATGAACGATGTGCTGAATTAGCCACTTTGCAAGAATGACTGACTCCCATGATGATACTTCCAAAGATGGTGTTTCCAGAGATGACATCTCTACTTATGCAACTTTAAGAAATGGTACTTCTGGGACCTCTGAGTGATGGTGAGAGATCCTTCATACTGAGTTGTACTCCTGGTTATTTCATTAGCTTTACCATAGGATGATTGTGTAGTGAGATCCCGAATCAATGTAGACTCCACAGAAATGGAAGAAAGTCTACGGGAGTGGAGAACCCAGTAAGGACTACAGGATGTTAGCAAATGACGTGCAGTCCCCATCCGTTTCTTTGATGAGTTGTTAGCACTCCTTATATCATGACTTTGCCCGTGCAATTAGGATCATGAGACCAAGGTTTGTTAGTTCTTTTCATACTTTTGATCCATCGCTTGACGGTCTTCAGCTTGTTCCCAGGCAAACAATTCATGAATCCAGCACTGATGAAAAAGTCGATGTAAGTATCTTTTCCGTGCAGGTGATCGTGGCATCTCCTTGAATAAAATAATTATAATTGTTGTTGATGAATCCATGAAGAAATCATTGTAGATAAGAATCATGTTGATGAAGCGTGCTCTTCTTTGGGATATGGGAATATGTAGAATTCCCGAAATCCCGAACCGAATGGAGATAGCGGCGTTGCCAATGGAGATTCCGGCATTGCCGAGCCTTCAAATGATTTAGAGACTCCCCTAGTAAGTATATCTCCTGTAATCTCGTCATAGAAGTATGAAATTTCTGATTTGTAAATGAATGAATGAGAATCCATGTGAGTATACGAGTAATTTTGCTGAAATACGTCACTAGAAAATTTCAGACTTCAGCCTTTTAGCAAAAACACCGTAGAATCTTCATTCGAAGTCGGATTTTCACGATATGCATATGTATCTTCAAGTCCAGAAAATTTCCAAGCTTTCTTGAAAAAGATTTTCGAGTTTTGAGCATGTTTAGGGCCTGAAAAAGGCGAAACAGTAAACTTCTAGGAGACTTTCAAAACTTTTTCAGATTGTATGTTGTCCAATGTTTCGGCCACATATCCTTGCTAGTTTCTTCAATTGCTTTGAATTTTGGATATGTTGTAGAGGACATCCATACGAAGAGAATGGTATATGAACTATCCCTAGATTATTCACCAATTGCTCCCAGCTTTTCGGTTTGTACAGGACAGTGTAAAATCATCTCAGACGAGCTAACTGTAAAACACTCATGTTGTGCTTTTAGACCATTCGTTTGTGTCTTGAACGGTTGTTGAGGGATTAATATCATTGATTAATTCGATATGATGACCCTTTGATTGATACATGAGCATGGTGCTTGCAGTGCCATCTTGTTTATGTCAGTCGTAGAAGCATCACTTCTAAAACCTTGGTCACGGGACCATAACTGAGGTTGCTCTCAAGACAAGATGATGTAATGACCATGGTGGCATGTCCCGGTGGTAGCATTCCTTTTGCAATGATTGACTAGCACTGGAGAGCCCGGAACCATGAGTGTTGGACTGTGAAATTGATCGTCATGATCAGTGGACCGTCAGTCCCCCAGTATTTTGTTGAATCTCTCTCTTTCATTTTCCCTTCTTCTGGCAGGACCTAGATAGAGGATCCGGGTATAAAAATTGATGTAAAGACCCAGGTGGTCGAAGTTGGAGGTACCTTGATGAAGGACTTAGTGAAAAGGCCTGGTGGACACCGATCGACTGTGGAAGTTATGAATCCTGTCTAAGAATTGCTGCTTGCATGTTGTATGCTCGGGAAGCTGTAGGAACCTCATAGGACGTCGGAATCTGATGCTTGACCCAAATTTTTGAATCTAAGAGACTGAGTTGTCACATGAGAAAAGAATCACTCAATTCGGAGTTGTAGAGGTCAGCCAACGAAGCGTGCACATTTTTGATTTGTAATCCCGTACAGAATTTTCAGACTTCATAAACCTGGTTGTAAAGACCATATCTTTCAGCTCGTATGTCCGATTAATGCTCCCTTTTGGTATGTTGTAGAAGAGACATAGACGAACATCTTTCATTGAGGAAGCATTGTCCCATTCCTCACCTATCGGTACATTTTTTCAAACCCATGGCTTAAAGTGTGTTGTATCTCATTTGTAGAGGTGATGAGAACATCTTGTAGAAGACTTTAGATTATGCCCACCAGTCGTGCCAGCTTTGGGAAGACTTTCATGTGAGAATGTTATCAGGTTTACACATCTTGATATGAATCATCGGTTCTTAGAAAAGTCCGCTTCATGTGTAACACTTCAGAGAATGATTAGTTGAAGAAGCCCAGAGGATGTTGCTCCTGAGACCGTTGTTGGTGCTGAGACCATGAATGATTACGCTCCAGAGATCCTCGTCGATGCTGAAATCATGGATGGTGTTCTTCTAGAGATTATTGTTGATGCTGATACCATGTTTGAAGTTTCTCTTGTGATTGCAAGATTTCCCACAACACACCCCTCACAAGAATTCATAATAATCAATACATCTTTAGATCATTAATCACACTTTTTATTAATTGAATTAGCAATTTTACAATAAGGAAATGAAATCAAGAATACAACCGATATCTTAGACTTTCTCTCTCCTCAATACGTTTTCTCTACTCTAAAAAAGATCTACCTTCTCTTAGGCCTACTCGGCCCTTTATATAGGACATTACACAATGGATGACAGCTAAGATGTCCTTTATTTTCGGATCTGGCTTGCGACATTATCGCAAGTATTCAAATGTTAAATCTCGCAACGCTCCTAAATCTCGCTAGGTCTTCACATCTTTCTCGTGTTCAGGTTGTCGTTATCCGTTGCGTCATTTTTATTACCAATTTGCGATATCTTCGCAGTGTGCTTTTTAACGATTTCGCAAAGTTATAGTTGTTGCGATATTCTGATCCTACATCTTGCCTCTTCTCATGTCTTCTCTCCGAAGGAGAGAATGTCATGAGAACTAGTACTTTCAAAATGCCACAGATGTTCATTTTTCCATATTCTTCTGTATTGACATGATTCTGTACTTTTACGCAGAATTTATTACACGTATCTCTTCTTCCATCCATTTCTTGACACGTCTTTTTCAACCGCTATTTCTCAACCGTTCATGTCTACTTTTCGCATTAAATGTGTTTACCTTTTCGAGAATTCTTATCTCTATATATATTTTTCTCATTCTTCTCTTCTTCTTTTTTACTTTCCTTCTTATTTTTTCTGCAACTTTTTTTCAACGTTTCTCCGTAACTTCCGCTTCTGCTGCTGTAAATCTTGTTCTTTCTACTTCTTTTGATCTTCAATCTATTCTTTATTCCCGTAATCAAAATGCCTCCAGTTGGTCGTAAATATGAAGTTTCTTTTGAAGGAATTCAAAAAGATCTCAAAGAGAAGGGTTTCACATTAACCACCATTCCCGATCAAGGTGCTAAATCCATTCTTTTCGCCAAATTGTTTTATGATCATCATTGTGATGATAAGGAAATCATAGTTTCACTTGGTTAGATTCTCTCCGGCCTTCCCATTCCTTTCTATGATCCTAATCTTCCCTTATTTTACGAAATTCTTGCTCATGCGAAATTCTCGCGAGCCATCTACTAATTGAATGGGGATTGTATTCGCTTAATGCTTGAGTTCGCCAACCGTGGTGCTGGTAAAGGATCTCTTTACCCAAAAGAATTCAGGGATCCTGGATTTGAGGACTTAGAAATATTCACCGAAAAATACACAGTAGAGAGCTTCTTCGAAAATTATGAAGTAATAAACATGAAGAATGATAAAACTCGCTGGGGTGCTCGCTTGAAGAGGAGAGAAAATGTTGCCAGCGATAGAATACTTATGCAGGATATTGACTGGCATTCTGGCAAGAACAATATTCCTCATCACTCTAAAGACGATAGATGGTGCGTCTTTCCGCTGGTTTTGAAAGGACCTTATATTTCAGGTTCAAATGTGCTTCCTGCGAATCTCGCCAATTATCAACCTTGGGTATTTAATTGGCCCGAGAAAGCGAAAGAGGTATTTCTTTGAATCTTGCTCAATTCATAATCTTTCATTTATTGTTACTTTCTTGTTCTCTAACTCTTGTAAAAATTTTAGATTAAAAAGCTGAGATCGAGCTATAATAGAACCAGGAAAGCTAGCACTTTATCTGCTCTGCGCTCCATCACAGATGAAGTAAGAAACATCTTTTATATTTTTAACAATATTGTTGCCTCTATTTCTTATCTTCATTTGTGTGCGAAGGTTGGTGTTGTAGTTGTTGAAGAAGAAAGATCTAAGGTTGCGAAGACCAAAGGCAAAGGTAAAGGTTCTCTTCGCAAGGACAAATCTGCTGCCCCACCTTCAAAGAAGCGAAAAATTCATTCTCCTTGTCCTTCAAATATTCACTCTGGCGAAATTTATGATGATGATGATAATGACATTGATGATTCTTTCGCAAGAGAAGATTTTTCGCATGAATCTTCAATGGCACAATTGATGAGTGCCAAATATTGCATATTTATACACCTTTTTATTGGCATTTAACTCATCTTTTGTACTCAGAAATCAGATATTATCCCAGATTCTGTGTTTTCTTTGTTTTCAAGAATAAATATTTGTATTAATTAATTTTGTGTTTTTAGGTAATAAATAAAGCTCGGAGAAATTGAGGAGCCAAAAGAGCGAAGAATTGGAGGCAAGCGTCTATGGAGCAGGAAGCCAAAGCCCGCGCGCGCAATGGGTTGCAACCCAACAAGGAGCAACCCATTTACAAGACATGGGCTTGTGCTATCCAAGACCCGGCCCGTGACCCAGATCCAAGCCAGTATCATTTGATCCGTTAGATGTGCTCCACCGAGATCCGACGCTCGCTCCAACCATCGCATCAAACTTTGCTACTCCCGCTCAACATCATAGCCCCTATATAAACTCCCATCACCAAAACCTAATCTCATTTCTTCTCCTTCACCCGACAGAACCAGACACACCCCTCTCCTCTTCTTCCTCACCCGACACCACAGCCATACCAGAGCCATCACCACCACCTCCATAGCCTGTCACCACAGCAACTGCATCAGCCACCCACTCCACCACCCTAGTTCTAGTCATCTTTACCCTTAGCTTCTTCCATAACTTAGAAGCTAGGGTTGAGATAGCTAGAATTAGGGTTTTCTCTAACATCAACATCAAGGGAGTCAGAGAACCGATTAAACAGAGCCAACAACAATTTCAGAGGGTATGGGCGAATAGGTTAGCATTTAATTTCTATTTTAAAGAGAATTAGGGTTTTGTTTTCTGGGCATGTATAAATAGAAGGTGTAACTTGATGTTTGAGGGTATGCCTGGGCTAGCCAGAGCAGCAATTTAGATTTAATTTGTGTTATTTGTTGTTTTTGATGTTCTAGTTTAGTTTGCTAGGGTTTCAATGAAACCCTAATTCACTGTTATGATTTCAACTTTGCTTGAGTGTTCTTGAGTGCTTAATTTTATCAGATATCTTCAATTCTAGCATCCAATACTCTTCTCTCACAATGCATGCCAAGTATACATTGTAGTTAGGTTATAATTGTGTTGAGTGTGCTGCAGCTCAAGCCTTAGAAATAGAAGCCAATTCCCTTGACTAGTTGTGCTTAATTAGACAACTAGTGCTCTGGGTTAGTGCCTTAGCTGATAATTGAGTTATCATTAGGTGAAACTCCTTAGACAAGTAGTGAAATTGACACACCGCCCTTATCTCATCACAGAACAAGAAAAGCTCAACTTAGTTGAATACATAATAGGAGTTAGTGGTGGATTTGAAGACCCTAGTATCCTCATTGTCACATGTCTTATATCTTAGTTACTATTTAGAGTCATTTCACTCAACCTCGCCGCTTCGACAACAAACCATAATTGTGTTACATTTCATTGAAAATCGCTTGAGTAAGCCTTGATCAACCTTATAGCACCACAAGTCTATGTGGGATCGACTTGCACTTGCCACGCCTCCAATAGGCGCCCGTGCACTTGCGCTTAACGTAGGAAAGCTCTTTTGCAGACCTACCAAGTTTTTGGCGCCGTTGCCGGGGACTTGGCGTGTGCCTTGTTGATCCATTTCTTGCTTCACTGAAATCCATTTCACCCCTGTACATATTCACTTTGCATTATTGCTTTTGGTCTTTTATTATTATAACTTAGCTTAAATTCTTTCTTTATTTTACATTTCTGCACCTGTCATTCTATCTCGTTATTGCATCATCACATCTCGTAATTTTCCTTTTATTCTTGTGTAACGTGTAGTGTAACTTGTAGTCATCATAACCCCGTATTTGTAGTCATCATAACTAGTAGTGTCACTTAGTGTAATTATTCTTGTTACATCCGTAGCTTAGTATAATCCATTTGTTTTTGCATTTGATTCATCTCATTTTCATCTTAGCTTTGTAACCGAGCTATAAGCATCATTGCCCCGTAGCTTAGTGTCACTTGTAGATCTTATTCCCTGTCAGTCAATAAGCATAACAACTATTTCTTTTTCCCCCTGTGACAGTCCAAAACACTCTCGGTTGCTTATGCAGTGTTAAAATTCATTCCATCTCGCTATAACTTGCACCTTCTTGAACCGATATTGCTCGCCGAGTAAACAGGTGCCTGCAAAGCTGTTGTGAAAGCTGAGGCAAGGAAGCGCAATTGTTAACAGAGTAGTCCAAACAGGTTAGCAGCAAACTTCAGTGGAAGTCAACTGAGTAAGTTGACACCACATAACCTATTGAGCTAAGTTGCTCTGTGCACTTAGCATTTCCTTCACTGTTACCACACTTTCACTCATAGAATGATAAGCATGCTAAGACCTTGAATGCTAGACCTTGAATCTGTTAACCTGTTGAGAAAACATTTTCACTCATTGAATGTTAACCTGTTGAGATAAGCATGCTAGACCTTGAATGAATGAATGAATGATAGTATGTATGCTTGCTTGTTGACTCTTGTGCCTAAACCCGCTTGATACAACTTGCTCGTGCTTATCACAAACCCTTAGCTTCAACATAACCGTGCTCGGCCCATCCCCCGTAGCCGTTGAGCTTGAGTAGCAATCCCGTGATCTTGTTGAGCCGTGAATGAGCCATAACAAGCATATTGTAGTACCCCGTGTTATCTCGTTGAACCTTGTGTGTGCCCCGAGCATCCCCGCTAATCATAATGTTCATATGAGTGGCTCCTTGGTAGTTAAATTGTAAGCATGTTAGTTGAGTATGTTGTGACCTTGTGCTGAGTTGTATGAGTGTATGCATAAATCTATCACATCTATGAGCTTGTATCATCTGTGCATTACTAAGCATCTTCACCAAGTGAGCGGTTACTCCTCGAAGTCCGTGTGTTTGAGTGCTCTGTGTTGTACTTTGTTCAACTATTGCATCTGCTGACCCAGTGAACCTTGCACACTCTAAGCATAACCCTGAGCATAACCCTGACCCTGTGGATGCTTGCCTTGGCTAATTGCCACGTGCTTGGCTCGCATCAGCTCATCTCGTGCATCCGTGATTACTATAAATTGCTCATCCGTGAATTTTGAGGTCAAATTGTTCATCTCGTGCATCTCGTGAAACCGAATCGGTTGCTTGCCGTAGTACCTATAGCATCATCCAACCAGTGCATAACCCCGCACACAGCCAATGTTGTGCACTCTTCATCAGCCAGCAACCATCAACCCTTTGTAATTGAGCCGGTGTATATCTTGTGTGAGTTGTGCTTAATCAGGCTTGAACTTGACCATGAACCCATGTATCTCGCCTGTTTACTCTCAAGCATCATCTTTGCACACAACCCGTGTTTTTAAGCCCGCAAATTTGCGTGATCTCGTGAGCCAAACTTGAGCATGCTCGTGAAAATTGGTTAACCAATCGCCTTGATATCTGTCGTGTGCCGTAAAATGTTGGCTTGTGAATCTGTTGATACCCTGTGATCACCAAAGCCTGTGCTGTGAATAAGCTATCCTGCCAGCCTGTGCTAAGCTTAAACCTGCCCTGCACAAGCTGTGCTGAGAGGCTTGATGAGAATTTCAATTGAGTTGTAGTAATTAGGTTCGTTCAGACTTGTGAAAGCAAAAGATTTTAGATTTAATAAAAATTCAAAATAAAGAAAATTTGATTCAAAATTGATTTCAAGATATTAGGAATATAACCAAGACACTAGAATCCACTATTACACATGAATGATATCAAATATTTCATAACTCTAATTATCCTTTTAATCCTTTATTTCTTAATCCACAAATAATCAAACATATTCTCAAAAACTAATTGTATCCCTAAGCATAGATTATCTAACCAAAGCATAACCTATCTAATTGATCACAACTAATGAAGAAAATTATGTAAACTTTGAAGAACTCGCAAAAGCGTTGATTGAGTGAATTATAATTAAATATTAGAGAAAATAAAATAGTTACCCATTGTTCATGTGTGAATAGCTTCATCCATTGCCTTGGTTACGAGAGAATTAGCCGCTCATCATGTTGGAAACACGCTCAAAATTTGATTTCATTTATGCTCAAAGGGTTACAAATGATGAATATGGAGAAAATGATGAAAATTGGGTTTGCAACAGTTATAGATGTTGCAAACACTGTTACAAGGAAGGGTTGAAACTGTTACAAATTTTAAGTCTGCCTCTCCTCCGTATTGCGACGCACGGATGTGGGTCTCTGTTACTGTTGAAGAACGACTGTCCTTGAGAGTCTGTTCTTCGTGTTCTTCAGAGAAGCAGCAGCAGAACTCAATTCTTGAAACTCGATTTTCCGGCTCTTGTAGCGTACCAAAACCTCCCAAACTCTGTTCCCTTCTCTATGAACCCACAAGCCTTTTTATACTCGACAGGGCCTAAGAATAACCGTATTTACGCCAGAATAATCCTCCATTACTCGCCTGATATGTGAAATATTTTTTTCCCTTTTTTGCTCCTGCATGCGATCTTGTTGCTGTGAACCATCCTTATTTGCATTCTACACGATTATAATTCAGTTTAGCACACTCTGCACAAGCTTGCACGTCCAAATCCTTTGTAATCTCGTGAATATCTTCTCGGCGTGTGCTGCCCCGATTTCCTTCTCGGCAATTCCAGCCAACCGGATCGAAACCAACTCCTATATCACCCCCGTCTATCCAAGAGGAACATACCCAATGAGTTTTGGCCATTGAATCGCCTCGAAACGCCTTCAAATATTCGACCAAAATCTGCCAGTGCGAAACCCTTTTTTTTTTTTCCCGCCTTTTCTCAAAATTTGAAATGAGGAAGAAGGTCACCCTTATCCAGTGGTCGCCCTTATCCGTTTCTCGGAGTCCGAATAACAAATGTCCTCCGGGGTGCTACGAGCAACTTTTCGAGCCGAATTTTCCAAAAAATATTTATTTCCAAAAATACCTAAAAATACATAAAAACACAATATTAGTACAAAAATCGAGTTCCAACAATAGAGACAATGAGGACTATTCGACACAAAAATGTGTCTATCAAACACCCCAAACTTATTA
The DNA here is from genome assembly GCA_023531295.1 of Papaver armeniacum. Taxonomy (NCBI): domain Eukaryota; kingdom Viridiplantae; phylum Streptophyta; class Magnoliopsida; order Ranunculales; family Papaveraceae; genus Papaver; species Papaver armeniacum. The sequence continues at coordinate 471,635 of JAJJWW010001682.1, forward strand.
TTTGCTAGTCCTCGAGCAAAGCAAATTTATTCTAGAAAATAAAATCATTTGAACCCCTAGGTGGCCCTAGAGGCGAGTGTTGTCTCCGGAGGGTTTACCAGAGGTGTACCCACAAAACCTTTACTCCTGCACTCTAGCTATCTACACGTAACCTGGAAGGCACTAAAGAATCTCCTTGGTTGGCAAACTTATTGACTACAGGAGGAAGTACCCTGATGCGAAATTCCAATTGTTGTACACGAGTTTGCACTCAAGCATACTAAAATTCATATAAAGTGACAGAGCTCTACTCAGATAGTTGCACTATGGACATCAATACCCGGAGTCAAAACTAATCACATGGATAGATCAAGAAGATGGATATAGAGAAAAACATAGATGGTTTTGATGTTTACTAAGTACAAAATAGAAACAGAAGTGAAAAGGACTCAACGAGATATGGTGAAACTATCATGTTATTTCTAACACCTGAGCTCTGTGCTTTTATGAATAGACTCTTTAGATGTTGCCATCTAATCAGATTGGTTCCTCAACTCCTACAACCAAAATGCTTCCATCCACTTAGATTGGTTAGTGCCGACCTTAATAAACATAAATTTCTAGGCTCGGAGTTTATTTATTGCAACTAAAAACTAACAAGAAGTTTCTTCCCACCCCCAAACTTAAATCTAACATTGTCCTCAATGTTTCTAATGAAAGAGCAATACCTAAAAGTAGGGCTGGCAACGGATAAATATCCGGCGGATATTGGCAGTTCCGATAAGGTTAAGGTTAAGGGTTATCGGATATCCGATATCCGATAACATCCGACGGATATCAAAAAATACAATTCGATAAGGTTAAGGTTAAGCTATCGGATATCGGATTTTTATCCGTTAAAATCCGATAACTAGGAAAAAAACTAAAAGCTTGAAAAAAACCGAGTCTTTGTCTTTTTAAGTTCAAAATGTTCAGTGAAAAGTATAAACCCACACAAGCACAATGTTTAGAGTTAAAGAGTTTACTCCCAGTCTAGTGAATGCAAAACAAAGTACACAACAGGCTTCAACAAAGCCAAAAAAGAAGGGAAAAAAAAATGTCTAACAGTCACAGAGGCTAGTGAGTAGTATAACTTAGTGTGATCTTGCTTGGCTGCCTGGCATGTTGTATCATTGCATCAACTTCACTTGGCCTACTATTTCCGTATCTGCATTCACAAATCACAAAGAATCACTTGATAAGAAAATTCTGACATCCAACATTTCAGTTTCTCAAAGCTTTCACCACTATAAGCAAAGCAGAAATTTAATAATAAAGTTGCGGTACTGGCAGACAAATAACATCATTAGAAAGAACAACAATTGTCCACAACCACTAACGCGGATACACCACTGGCATCACAAGGAATTATAACAAGATAGATAATACATGTGTATATGCCCTGATCAATTGACAAGTGCAGGTGTCTAAGGCTCAAATCAGGAGGAAGTTGTCAAATATGTTGTGCCAGACTAACAATCAAATCAAAGGAAGCTGCAAAAGACTTAGTAGAGCATTCACAAGGGAAGCAACAGTCTAAACTAGAAGGCATAGGCAGGCTTTGCAGATAGGTTGGATAAACATTCAAAGAACAAACAACTAGAGTAAACAATCAAGAAGAATTTGTGGGAAAAGTCTTAATGCAAAAGTTTTCCGCGGTGTGCATAAAAACAAACTTATAAAGAGGGACTAATTAGATGAACGAATTTCTCATTGTTAACAAGAGTCATTAGTTGGTAAACACTCATACCAGTGATAATATTCACGAGTTCTATCGTAGTTGCAATTTTTGGTTCGTATAGGAAGAGAGTCGGTTTTCGCCTGTATTCAATAAAGATTTCACCGAAATTGGCAAAGCCTTGCAAGGGCACAATAAACTTCTTAATCATTGTGCAATATTTTCGAATTTTGTTTATCCACAAATTCACCTTGAACTTTGTTTCAAGCAGCATACTCTACCGGCCTACCCTAATTTCATAGTACAAAGAAATCAAGTACTCAAATTGATAAACCCATTTCTCAAATTGTTAAATCCAACATGAGTACAGGACCAACTTTCCTATCAAACATAAAACACAAATCTACATAATAAAATTAATAATCATGTCAATTTCATGTTTCACAACAATAATAACAACAACAATCAAACACCAAATCGATTTGTGTAAAAAATGAAAACATAATTTCGAAATTCTTAATTTTAGATATCTCAAACCCTATTTTAGAAACATCAACAATGAGTTGATTTTAACAAAAATAAACAAAGGGTTTAGTCGTTTAGATTACTTACTTGTTTTCTGAATGAAAAAGTAATCTTCTCTGAGAATCTCTGACCAAAATCAAAACATCACCATTACAGATCTAACTCACGAGTTATCTCTTGGTCTCTGGATTCCAATCAAACCCTCCTTTTGATTCAATCGATCTCTCGATCAAACCCTCTCTATGACTCCCTCAGTTTCTTGATCTCTCGATCTCTTTCTGTTAAGAATGAGAAGAAAAAAATGTTGAAGAAACCAAACTACCGACTGAAAGTGAAAACACCGAAAAGCAATGCCAATTCTCGACTCGACATCTAATACTTGGGGTGGAAATTACAAGTACACCCCTATATTATCGGATGTCGGATATTAGCCTAACGGAAGGACCCCAATCCGATTCCGATTCCGATAAGAGGTATTATCCGATAGATTATCCGATTCCGATATCCGATATCCGATATGTCGGATTAAATCCTATAGGATGTCGAATTTTCGGAAACGGATCTCGGATTTCGGCTATCCATTGCCAGCC